>CM065296.1:101534578-102134578 GCA_032871835.1 Dipteronia dyeriana | reverse complement strand
TTTGTTGCATTCTATCAAGGCAGAGGGCTTTCTAGGATGACCTCGATGCCTGTGGATATCATGATTACTAAAGGGTTTGCCCTTCTGGCTGAGGTAATCGTCGCTTTTACTTCTTCATTCAGCATATTGATTTGTCATTTTTTAACATGATTCCTTTGCAGGCCTTCAAGTTTCAGATAGCCATGGGACATCATGTGGCCTTTCTGCTCGATCGGGTAGCCAAGGTTGAGGCTGATGCTGAGGCTGAGGCTGAGTGAGCCATGGGGTTGCTTGCACGGGCTCAAACCCTGGTCCGGGAGATGACCTCCAATCGACAGGGAATGGAAACACAACTAACTGAGCTCCAGTGCGACCATGAGAGGTTGAAGCGGGCTTTTGATCAGGAAACTCTTTGGTCGGAGTGACGAGCTAGCCAGTGGGATGATTGGAAGGGAGAGGCGAAGGCTCTGGATGTCGAGAACCAAGCTTTACGGGCTCAAATTACCCAGCTTCAGGTCGAGATGGAAACCTCTTTTAACGAGGGGTACTTCTACGCCTTTTATCAGGTTACAGTAACCCTCCTCCCTTTGATCTCTCCAGCATCACCGGCTGAGATAGAGAAGAGGTTATGTTACGGACTGCAGAGATGTCTCGCCTTAAAAATGATCGAGCTGGTTCTTCTGGGGAGGAAGTTGGGAGCGGTTGGAGGTGCCTGGTCTCCCTCTTCCTGTTCTAACCTTCCCAGAATCTGGTCCTGGCGAATCCTCGAGGGGGGTCCAAACTGAGGAGCTAGAAGGAGGCATTGCTGAAGCATGAGATCCCCCCACAATGCTCTTAGGAGTAAAGTCAACAGAAGGCGGGATTATGCCTGAGTCAGTGGCCAGTCTTCATGATGCAGCCATACCGCCTGAAGTTATGTCGGTGATCAATGAAATTGTGGAGGAGAATCCTGTTAACCCCGAAACAGCCTAGGCGGATTCGAAGGAGGAGGTGGCAGAGGCGATAGATGCAGCTGACCAGGGCGAGCTACGACTAGAGAGGGGAGCAGGGGCGAGGTTCACTCTGTAAAAGAGGAGGTGGGAGGTCCTCCAGAAGATGAAGAAGTTTGAGTTCTCTCCTATGTAATTCATTTTGAATGCTCAGAAAAATGGGGGAAGGGGGGGGGGGGGGGGCATCCCATCTTTAACTGTGTTTGATCTTTTATCATTTTATTCTTTTTTTGGTAGACCGAAATCAGGGATTGGGCTCTTTGCATGCTGTAGCCTTGTTGGGGAAATAGGCTCCCCCACTTAATAATAAAGCTTCAATTTTTAGATCTAACTCTCACTCTGACTTGCATGTACTTACTTGATCTCCCTCTAGGTCTAACACTTATAGCGAAATGAACTATCTTAGGGGAACAACAGGATAAGAAAACTGTTTAAGCATGAAAACGGACAGTTAGCCTCGGGCTTCCTGATCATCGAACCTCACAACTTAACTTCCTTAGTCGATAGTCCCCTTGTTTGATTGTAGGCCAGTTGCAGTGAGTGACCACATATCAAGGAGAGCTAGTAACCAGAATCGACTGGTATATTTAGAGTAAATCGAGCCTTCTATCACTGATCCCTTTTATGGGGTTGTATCCCAAGCGAGACATTAAGTAAAGAACTGTATAGTCCCCTATTTTTAAGCTAGGGATCATGAAGACTTCCGTGTTCTTAAATTCGAGTCTTTCCTGGGGGTGGTAGCCCGACCAAGGTATCAAGAGGGCTATCTAGCTATTTTCGGGTCTCGAGATCTGGATTACAACTAAGCTCTTACACTCAGATCCTTCTTGGGGATGGTAGTCTGACCAAGGCATCATGAGAGCTATCTAGCTATTTCCTGGTCTCGAGATCTAGATGATAACTATGCTCTTACACTCAGATGTGGTGGCCTGACCAAGGTATCAAGAGGCTATCTAGCTATTTCCTGGTCTCAAGATATGGATGGCAACTATGCTCTTACACTCAGATCCTTCTTGGCGGTGGTAGCCTGACCAAGGCATCAGGAGGGCTATCTAGATATTTCCTAATCTTGAGATCTGGATGGCAACTATGCTTTTACACTCAGATCCTTCTTAGGGGTGGTAGCCTGACCAAGGAATCATGAGGGCTATCTAGCTATTTCCTAGTCTCGAGATCTGGATGACAACTATGCTCTTACACTCAGACCCTTCTTGGAGGTGGTAGCCCGACCAAGGCATCAGGAGGGCTATCTAACTATTTCCTGGTCTCGAGATCTTGATGATAACTACACTCCTACTCTCAGACCCTTCTTGGCGGGGGGGGTAGTGCCCGGCCGTGGCATCAGGAGTGGCGGAGGTGGCTTCCCCGGCTTACCCCTGGTCTTGAGGTGATAATGTCAAATTTTCCATGTATACCCAAATCATTGTAGGACATAGTTGAGGAAGAAGTAAACAAGAAAAACAGGCTTTATTGATATGGAGGATGGAGTACATTATTGTCGTAGAAAAAAAGAGAAACTAGTCGGAGGCCGCTTGCTCCTGAGTCTCCTGTTCAAGGGTATAATTTCCTTAGGTGATCCGCAATCCAAGTATGGTCGATGAGTCGGCCATTCATATCCTCGAGCTTGTACGCTCCATTACAGATCACCATCTTTATTAGGTATGGTCCTTCCCAGTTGAGCCCTAGGACCCCGTCTGACCTCTTCTTGGTATTCAACGTTGCTTTCCTGAGAACTAAGTCTCATTCTTTGAAGTTTCGGGCTTTAACCCTCCTGTTGAAGTACCTGGCAATCCTGCTTTGGTAGATTGCTACCTTCTCAGCTATTTGATCTTGTTTTTCCTCCAGGAGGTCCAAGCTAGCTCGGAGCTTACTTTCATTGCTCTCTGGTTCGAAATTTTGGACTCTAAAAGAGGTCAACTTGTGCTCGATAGGTAGAACTGCTTCAACCCCGAAGGCCATCGACTTGGGTGTTTCCCCGGTAGTTGTTCTTCTTGTAGTGCGGTAAGCCCAGAGGACGTTGGGAAGCTCCTATACCCATATGCCTTTCTTCTGCTGTAGCTTTTTATTCAACATTTTTTTAATGGTTTTGTTCGTGGATTCCACCAGACCATTGGTCTGAGGGTGGGCTACCAAAGCAAACCGAAGATCGATTCCCAAGCCTTCGTAAAAATCTCTGAATCGGCCATTATCGAACTTTTTTTCGAGGTCAATTATTATGGCAAGAGGGGTTCCGAACCTGAAAAATACATTGGTCTTGATGAACCTTGTTGTGTTTTCTTCTGATATCTGGGAGAGTGGTCTGGCTTCAACCATCTTGTGAAATAGTCAATCGTTACGATAGCATGCTTGGCCTGTCCTGAAGCTGTAAGAAGCGGTCCAATCAAATTGACTCCCCACATAGCAAAGGGGTATGGCGAGCTAAGGGATGACAAACGCTCCGGAAGGAGGTGCCTCAAGTTTAAGGTATTTTGGCATGCCTCGCAGGTTTGCACCAAGTTCTTCGTATCTTGATTGATGGTCGACCAATAATACCCCATACGGAGAACCTGATATGCCAAGGCCTCTCCACCAATGTGGTTCCCGCATTCCCCAGAATGAACCTCTCTCAAAGCCCGCTTGGAGTCTTCAGGGTGTAGACATCGAAGTAGGGGATGGGATTTTCCCCTTCGGTATAAATTCCCATCCACCATACAATATCGGACCGAGAGCCTTTTGACTCTCCTAGCTTGGTCGGGTTCCCCGGGGAGTTTTCTATCCTGTAGATATTCCACTATTGGATCCATCCAGCATGGCTGCCGGTTCAAGGTATAAGCTTCCTTACCTGTCATGATGCTAGGTATGGGGATTACTTGAAGAGGGACTCCGTGAGGTAGGGTCTGGCCACCATATGCAGCTATATTGGCAAGGACGTCAGCCCGATGATTTAGCTGGCAAGGTATCTGCTCAATTCTGAATCCTTTAAATATGCTCTTGAGTTGTTGAACCAACTTCAGGTAAGCGATCATATTATCCCTTTTTGCCTGATAATCTTCAAAGAATTGGTTGATTAAGAGAAAAGAGTCACTCTTGATATTCAGGTAATCAACCCCAAGTTCTATGGCTGCCTTTATTCCAGCTAGCAGGGCTTCGTACTCCTCCTCATTGTTTGTGACTTTAAATTCACACCTGAAATAGTGGCAGCACTCAGTTCTTTCTGGGTCGATGAGGACTATGCCCGCTCTTCCCGCAGATTGCTCGGAAGCTCCATCAGTGTAGAGAGTCCACTGCTCGCAGCCTTTCGGCCAGTTGTCAGGTTCTGGAAACCTCTCAAGGGTTACATCTGTTACCGTAGGGGTTGCCTAGGCTGAAGGTATTGAGAGCTCGGCTATAAAGTCTGCTAGTGCCTGAGCTTTTATCGCGATCCTAGGCTTATACTTTAAATCAAACTGGGTAAGCTTTAGGGCCTATAGAACCAGCCTTCCAGAAACATGCAGCCTTTGTAAGAAATGACGGAGAGGTTGGTCAGTCATCACTGCTATTGAATAAGCATGGAAGTAGGGACGAAGTTTCCTTGCCGAGGTTACTAAGGCGTAAGCGAGCTTCTCCAATAGAGTATAGTTCTTTTCGGGCTTGGTTAGAGTATGACTCAACAAGTAGATAGGTCGCTGGATCCTATCCCCGCATTCCTTAACCAAGGCCCAGCTCACGGCGGTTTCAGAAACGGCCAAATATATTTGAAGCGCTTCCCCAGGATTTGGCTTGACCAGCAGTGGAGGGCTTGTTAGGTATCTTTTCAAAGCTTGGAAAGCTTGTTCGCTCTCCTGATCCCATTTCATGTTTTTTCCTAGCTTGATAGCTTTGAAGAATGGTAGACACTTATCAGTAGACCGAGAGATGAACCTATTGAGCGCTGCTACCTGTTTGGTCAAGACTTATACCTATTTAAGAGAGCTGGGAGATTCTAGATCCAGAATAGCCATGATCTTTTCCGGGTTAGCCTCTATGCCTCTCTCATGGACCATAAAGCCCAGAAACTTCCCCGTAGTTACCCCAAATGCGCATTTGGAAGGGTTTAACCTCATTTGGTTTTCCCTTAGGATCATGAAGGTCCTATGAAGGTCGTCCAGGTGGCCTCCAGAGGTTGAAGATTTGGTGATCATGTCGTCGATGTACACCACCTTCGACCTTTCGATTTCTGGCTTGAACAACCGATTAACTAACCGTCGGTAAGTAGCTCCAATGTTTTTGAGCCTGAAAAGCATCACCTTGTAGCAGTACAGGCCTTACGTGGTGATGAAACTGGTCTTTTCATGGTCCGCGGGATGCATCATAATCTGATTGTAGTCGGAAAACACGTCCATGAAGCTCAGGAGCTTGTTCCCGGAGGTGTAATCGGCCTGCTGATCTATTTTTAGCAGAGGGAAACTGTCATTCGGGCATGCCCGGTTGAGGTCGGTGTAGTCTACACACATGCGCCATTTCCCATTTGCCTTTGTGACGATGACCACGTTGGTGATCCACTCGGGGTAACAGGCTTCTCGAATACCGGACCGAGAGCCTTTTAACCCTCCTAGCTTGGTCAGGCTCCACGGGGAGTTTCCCATCCTATAGATACTCCACTGTTGGATCCATCCAGCATGGCTGTCGGTCCAAGGTATAAGCTTCCTTACCGGTCATAATGCTAGGTAAGGGGATTATTTGAAGAGGAACTCCGTGAGGTAGAGTCTGACCACCATATGCAACTATCTTGGCAAGGACGTCAGCCTGATGATTTAGCTACCGAGGTATCTGCTCGATTCTGAATCCCTTAAATCTGCTTTTAAGTTGTTGAACCAATTTCAGGTACGCGACCATATTATCCCCCTTTGCCTGATATTCCCTGGAGACTTGGTTGACCACGAGTGAAGAGTTGCTCTTGATATTCAGGTAATTAACCCCGAGTTCTATGGTTGCTTTTATTCCAGCTAGTAGGGCTTCGTACTTTGCCTCATTGTTTGTGGCTTTAAATTCAAACCGGAAACAGTGGCAACACTAAGTTCCTTCTGGGTCGATGAGAACTATGCCCTCTCCTCCCCCAGACTGCCCGAAAGCTTCTTCCGTGTAGAGAGTCCATGACTCCCAGCCCTTCGGCCAGTTATCAGACTCTGGAGTCCTCTCAACGATAACATCTGTTACATTGGGGGTTGCCTGATCTGAAGGTACTCAGAGCTCAGCTACAAAGTCTGCCAGTGCCTGAGATTTTATCGCGTCCTAGGCTTATATTTTAAATCAAACTGGGTAAGATCTAGGGCCCACAGAACCAGCCTTTCAGAAACATCCGGCCTTTGTAAGAATTGACAGAAGGGTTGGTCTGTCACCACTGCTATTGAATGAGCATGGAAGTAAGGACGAAGTTTCCTTACCGAGGTCACCAAGGTGTAAACGAGCTTCTCCAATAGAGTATAGTTCTTTTCGGGCTTGGTTAGAGCGTGACTCACATAGTAGATAGGTTGCTGGATCCTATCCTTGTAATTCCTTGACCAAGTCCCCGCTCACGGCGGTTTCTAAAACGGCCAAGTATATTTGGAGCTCTTCTCTAGGATTTGGCTTGACCAGCAGTGGAGGCTTGTTAGGTATCTTTTCAAAGCTTGGAAAGCTTGTTCTCTTTTCTGATCCCATTTCATGTTTCTTCCCTGCTTGATAGCTTCGAAGAATGGTAGGCACTTATCGGTAGACGGAGAGATTAACCTGTTGAGTGCTGCTACTTGTCCGGTCAAGGCTTGAACCTGTTTAAGAGATATGGAGGATTTTAGATCCAGGATAGCCATGATTTTTTTTGGGTTATCTTCTATGCCTCTCTCATGGACCATGAAGCCCAGAAACTTCCTCGCAGTTACCCCAAAGGCGTATTTGGAAGGGTTCAACCTCATCTAGTTTTCCCTTAGGATCATGAAGGTCCTACGAAGGTCGTCCAGGTGTCCTCCCGAGGTTGAAGATTTAGTGATCATGTCGTCGATGTACACCTCCATCGACCTTCAGATTTTGGGCTTGAATAAACGATTGACTAACCGCTGGTAGGTAGCTCCTGCGTTTTTGAGCCCGAAGGGCATCACCTTGTAGTAGTACAGGCCTTGCGCGGTGATGAAGCTGGTTTTTTCTTGGTCCGCGGGATGCATCATAATCTGATTATAGTAGGAAAACACATCCATGAAACTCAGGGGCTTGTTCCCGGAGGTGGAATCTACCAACTGGTAAATTTTTAGCTGAGGGAAACTGTCCTTCGGGCATGCCCGGTTGAGGTTGGTGTAGTCTACACACATACACCACCTCCTATATGCCTTCGTGACCATGACCACGTTGGCGATCCATTCGGGGTAACGAGCTTCGCGAATGAAGCCTGCATGGGTTAGTTTATCCATCTCTTCTTGAACTGCCCCATTTCTTTCGGTGTTGAAGTGGCACCTTTTTTGTTTAATAGGTTTGAAGGTCGGATCCACCGCCAGTCGATGTGCAGCTAATGTCATCGGGATCCCCGTCATCTCAGCATGACTCCAAGTAAAAATGTCGTTGAACTCTGTGAGGAGCCTTATCAAACCCTCTTTCATTTCGGGCTCTAGGGTATCTCCGATCTTGACGACCTTTGAGGGATCGCTTATTCGGACATGAATCTCTTCTAACCTACCCACTGGATGGCCGCAAGCCTATTCCCTTCTCTGTTCTTAAATGTCAGGCACCACGAGGCCATCTTTAGGGCTATCGATGGATCCCGCGTCTTCCAGGTTTAGTGCAGGGGCTATCCTACCTTGGATAGTCGTCACCTGGGACAGTTGTTTTGCTAGAGCTGCTGGGTTGGCCGACACTATGTAGCATTTCCTAGCTGCTTGCTGATCACCCTGAACTTCCTTCACATTGTCTCCTACCGGAAACTTCAGGAAGTTGTGGTAAATAGAAAGGACCCCTTTCAAGGATGATAGAAATGGCCTCCATAATATTGCATTGTAGGCCGATGAGGTATCCACCACCACGAAGTCGGTCATGATGTTTTGCTGGAGAGGTGCGTCTTCAATGATCACCGGTAGGATTTTTGATCCTACAGATATGATTGAGTCCCCAGTGAACCCATATAATGGAGTAGTGCAACTATTGTAACACCACTACTTCAAGTTCAACTTTTTCAAGGTATCTTTGAACAGGACGTTGCACTGCTACCTGTGTCGACGAGCACACGGTGCACCATGAAGTTGGCAATTTGTACCGTGATGAGCATAGGGTCATCATGAGGCTGCACAGTGTTATAGACATCTGCTTCGGTGAAGATGATCTATGACAACTGGAAGGGATTGGTCGGTCTCCGGTCGACCTTGAAGACATCCCGCCCCTCGTCCATACGAGGGACCTTCCTCGTATGGTTTTTCCTTGAACTGTTGGAGGTACCGGCCAAAGTGGGCCCCCTGCTGATTGTTTGTATTATTTGAATCTGTTGCATCAGGTCCGCTTGTTCCCCCTTCCTTTTCTCGGCATGTTCTCGTATCTCGGCTTGCACCTTCCTTCCAGTCTGAATGTTCTCTCTGGCTTGTTGTAAGAATTCTATCAAGCATCCTCCCCTTATCAAAGCCTCAATCTGGTTCTGCAGGTTGTAGCATTCTGAAGTGTTGTGCCCTACGTCCTCGTTAAAGTCACAATATTTATAACGATTTCTCTTATCGACCGGGGCTTTCATGGGAACGGGCTTCTGTAACAAACCCTTGTCCTGAATGGCGAGGTAGACTGTTTCTCGGGATGAATTTAAGGGAGTGTAATTGTCATACCCCCTCTCATCGCGAGCTATAGGGGTCATTGTCCTAGGAGGTGGTAAAGCTTGAGGAGGAGCTCGTTTATCTGGATATCTTTCCGATCTGGGTTAGAGGATCTTTCTTGTCCTCCTTGTACTTTCTCTTCTTCATCAATTGGACCTCTTTCTGAAGCTCTGCCAAATGGTCCTTTAGACGTTTGCTTTCGGATTTCCTTAAGTTGATCTCGGTTTCCTTACCATTGGATCCTTCTGACGAACTGGCGACCTCCACCCGGTTCCTTCTTTGGAGGGGGTCCGTTCGGGGTCCTCACTGACTTTCTTCTTCTCTACCCTGGGCTTCTCTTATTGAAGTCGTTGAGTGGAGAAACTCTTCCCGCTTTCGGGAAGGATGTCCGCTGCGGATTTGACTTGCCTTGATTGGTAGCGTGATAGCGTTTCAGGGAACGTGGGGCATGGGCCCTAGCCTGTCCCGGATCGAGGTTGGGAGACCTGCTCTATTTCAAGCTGATTCCCGATGGGCAGATCCTAGGCGATCGAAGGCGAGTTGCCTAGCCCCAGGCCTGCTTGACTCCCCCTGATTGTAGAGACCTGCTTGTTGGATAGCGATACCCTTAGTGAGTAGTCGAAGATGGACGTTTTCTACAAAGGCCGCCGCTTATTGGTCAAGCTCGACCTGACTTCCCAGAGGGGGATCCAGAGCCCGCATAGTGGCTGGCTAGATGGGAACCTGGCTATGAAGCCTGGATTTTCTTCCTTTCCTCGGAACCTTTCGTGTCGATATAGCAGAAGGTTGTCTCGATGTGCACTGTAGCCCTTGCGAGGAGCGGAGTCTCATGATTTTTATGAAATAACAAACTTTTCGAATGTAAAGGTGGTGGTGTGAGAGTTCCCTACAGAATGCGCCAGAAAGTGTTGACGGGAAATTTACTCATTATGAGAAATTCCTGCTAACACTCTCGAGACCACTACCACGAAAGTGGTGGCCGGGGTCGGTACCGTTGGTACCTGACCTATTAAGAAATAGACGAGAGGCTGTATCGTAGTAACAGTAAATGTGAGCTTTTATTATTGATATATTGCTTTAAAATACAAATATCTCTCTTATATGCTCGCAGTCACTCTAAGATGTAGGGTGATGGCAACTCTGTGCCTATCAAATAGTGGAAACGAAGGTGGCCGTGTTCTGAATACAGAATTTAGGCATTCCCCTCTTTTTTTCTTTCTCTCTTCTCTCTGTTGCTATCTATCATTTTTGTGTATTTCAGCGTCTGTCTCCTTCAGCGTATCCTGCTTGGCTCTATTTGTATATGGTCCAAGTCTGTTTAAATTTGCTGATATCCCGCTACGATCCTTTGAATCTGTTTAATCCTTATCGGACGGGATCCTTTATTCAAAAATTGTTGACCTTGAGTAAATAGCAGAAACTAATTAACGTGAATGAGTTTGTTTCCTCTTTAGAATAAAACTCTTGTCTCGCACGTATACGGGATTAATGATGGTTATTTCCTAGATAGTATATTGAATGTTATCGCGGCATGGTTGTTAATGGAGGTCGCCCAGCTAGCTGCCCGTTGCCCCGTAGAGCGAGGTAGATCCCTGCTCCAACTTTGTTCTTAGAAGCTTGAGATAGATTTTTCCTGACCCTTAGAGGCTCGAGGTGTTCTTGTAGACATTATTGGGAGGTAGCCGTGGTAGTGTAGATTTAGGCGTGATTCCTCTTTTATGCCCATCAAGGACAGCGGGCTTCTGAAGAGGTTGGTGGGCTTCTCTCGAATGTCTCTTGAGCTTGTAGACTTCTCTTGGCATTCACGGGGCGGTTGAGGAGCTCGACCTCAGAGCCGAGATTCCCCGATAGATGGCCTGGAGAAACCCGGGTTCCAGTATTCTTGTGGGGGCTCGTCCTGGTCGCGCCTGACTTGTTTTCTAGTGGTTTTGAAGCCGAGCCGACATTTCCTGCTATTGCGGGGTGTCTTTATGGTCTATCCGGGCTTCATGATTATCGAATATGGGTTTTGGTTTGTGGCGGGAAAGTGTAAAATTTCACTTTGACCCTTGGTCAAATTTCACTATTAACACTATTAAATGAAGGGGTTTAGTTGATATATGTACTTAGATGAAGATAAAATAATATGATTATTTTATTTTACTAAATCCTTTATCTAAGTATTTAAATTTAATTTTAAATTTAAAATACTTATTATAACTTTTAATATATTAGATATATTTGAAAAGGATAATTAAAAGATAAATATCAATTATAATACAAGAGATTGCATTGGATGTAAATTGGTGTGTGCACATATATAAGTGTTTGTATAGGATACAAACAAGGATTTATATATATATATATATATTATTTTCTTTTGAAAAAAAGAGCATTGACTTTTTATCAAAAAAAGAAGAAGAGATTTGTGTGTGCGTGAATCAAACACAGAAAAAGGGAGAGAGATCAAGTAATATATATATATTATTTTTATTACTAGAATTTTTCTAGTTAATTTTCTTTTAGAAGAAAGAGTTTCTTCAATTCTCTACATTCTCCATTCAAGTTTCTGAGATCGTGACGCGCTCACACGCAGTTACCAGATCTGGGAGATAGCGAGAAAGATCGAGTGGTTTAGACATGAGCACATAGTATTTCAGACAGGAGCACATCGTAAAGTGAAGGAGCCTCCAAGCGTTGGTATGTTCTTCTGAATTATATGGATTTCAATTTCCTGTGTTTACATATTGTATGTATTAGTTTCGAAATATAATTACGATCCCAAGTTCACTGGTCTCAGATACAGATTATGATCTGTATAAAAATTTTAAAATCTAGTTCCGCTGCGTAACCGGTGAACGGGGTTCCAACAATTGGTATCAGTCCCTGGTTTTATTTTCGGAACATGAAATTGTTTTCGATGCTCCTGTATATATGATTGTGTAGGCACGATTTAAATTGACTGTATGTTGTTTTTGTATATATATATATATTTTTTAGTTTACAAAAACATGATTGATCGTTAATTATATGGTACTGTGGATTTATGGTTTATGAGTTGTATTATTATTATTTTTTTATTTTTTTTATTGCTATTGTATTGTAAAATAAAATAAAATTGTAACCTATATTGAAGACCTGGAAAAATCGCGAAGAAAGATTCATGAGATGAATCGGAGTGACTTGAAGAGACTCGAAGACTCGAAGACTCGAAGACTCGAAAGTTACAACAAGACCAAGGAATGCCTTGAGAATATTTTTTGTAATTTTAGATTCCAATTTTTTTAGGTTAAATAATCCACAGTACTCGGTCAATTCATGTATGCTTTATATTATGTGATGATTAAAGCATTGCCATGCATACGTATGTCATTTAGATTAAATGTGCCTACACAAATATATTTGATATGTCATACATGCATCATAGCCTGATATTTTATGTATTTTTTTTAATATGATTAAAATGTGCAATATACATAATTGGCTATGAATAATGAGATTAGTTTTTAATGGTTAGAAAACTTGGTAATTCTCATTAATATTAATCTAATTATTAAAGAGTTTAATAAGTCAGATTAATAGGATCATTTATTGTAATTAGGATTAATATGATTAATTACCTAATAATAAATGAACCAAATAAAGTGTTAGAGTTTTAATAGTTAAAATTTGGTAAACACTAACATAATAACTTGACCTTAGTAAATAGTTTACAAAAGCTTACATTATTCACTAATAGATTAGATTTTTAATTGTTAAAAATCATTAATAATTTATTAGTTAATTAGAATTTGCTTCTAATTAGTTAATGCCCTAGATAACTTGATTAAAGTTAGTCATTTAATCCTGTAGAATCTAGGTGCATTAACGGTTAATAGAAAACCCTAATTTTAAAATAGTGAGTGGGAGAGGGATATATGACATATATATCCCGCAGTCTCTATCATTAGTTCAACATCGTGAGATTCGAGTAGGGCCTCGTGACGGCTTTGCTTTCGTCCTTACTAAGGAGGGTTTCCACAAAGGTCAATACCAAGGTTGACTTCCTAACGGATAGTATTTCTGAGGGTATTTCGGGATTGACTGACTCTAAGACGACAATTCTCGAGTTAAGCTCGTGAGATCTGAAATGGTGGGTTACACTCACAAAGGTTTTGATTACGTTTGTTAATTAAAAACCTGACTGAATGAACGATGGTTGAATGATATGAAATAAGAGTTATTCTAGAATATCATTTGATTGAGAATGTATCGGTCCAACATGCAAAGATTTGACCGACCCTAAGGCGGCACTTTTTTGTGGTAGGTTGAATTGTCGTGGTATAGCAACTAGTTTTAGGGTAGTTCTAGTTCGTTAAACATGTTCATGCATATGTTTAAATTTATGCCAAAGCACCCGCACTTGTTTTTAAATAAACGACTGAATGAATGTTTTATTTATTTCAGTAATAATGTCTTCTACATTACTTCAAATTCTCGTTAATGACAAATTAACCGGTGATAACTACACTAAGTGGAAACTTAACATTAATGCAATATTGGTCACCAAAGACCTCAAGTTTGTGCTTACGGAGGAATGTCCTCCAGCCCCTACTGCCAATGCCACACGAACTATTTGTGAGGCGTACGAGCGATGGGTCTCATCTGATGAGAAGGCCCGAACATATCTGTTGGCTTCTATGACAGACGTGCTTGTCACAAAGCATGAAGCAATGACTTCAGCATTCGAAATCATGGAGTCATTGCAAGCTATGTTAGGGCAGCCATTTCTAGCAAAAGCGACATGAAGTTGTTCGTTCGGCTGTGATCGCTCGTATGAAGGAAGGTACGAAAGTTCGGGTCCGTGTCCTGAGCATGATATCCTACTTCAACAAGGCAGAAGTCAATGGCAGGGCCATTGACGAATCCAGTCAAGTGAGCATCATACTGACGACTATTTCAAATAATTTCAATCAGTTTAAGAGTAACTATGAGACAAACAAGTTAAGGTTCAATCTCACACAGTTGCTCAATGAGCTCACTACCTTTGAGTCCTTGATTAAGGACAACAAGGGTAAGACTGGTGAGGCAAATGTTGCCGAACCATCTTCCTCCTCAAATAATAAAAAAAGGAAGAGGTCTGCTGGGAAGGCGAAGGATAAGTCCAAACCCAAGAAAGCCCAAAGAAAGAAGTAGTCCAAGAAAGGTAAATATGATTTACTTGTTCATGAGTCATGTTTGGTGGAAGATGATTCTTTACCCTGGATAGTTTATTCAGGGGCCACTGACCATGTTTGTTTTTCCTTACAATGGATTTATTCTTGGACACAACTAGAGGAGCAAGCCTTCTCAATACGTGTGGGGTCAGGGGATGTCATGTCGGCATGAGCAGTGGGGGTAATTAGATTTCGTTTTTGTAATAATTATATATTATTGGACAATGTATTTTACATTCCTGGATTTACACGGAATTTGATTTCCGTTTCTAAGTTGTTAGAACAAAAATATTATGTTTCTTTTAATAATAAGTCTGTTATTATTGGAAAGAATGGTCTGAATATTTGTTCAAGAATTAATAAAAATAATTTGTATGTGTTAAGACCGTTAATACATACTACACCGGTCAACACCGAAATGTTTAAGGTTTAAAAACAAAAAACTAAACGACATAAGATTTCTCCAGATAATGACATGTATCTCTGGCATCTAAGGCTTGGTCATATCAACCTTGGCCGGATAGACAGACTAGTAAAAAACGGACCTTTAAGTGAGTTAAAGGTTAGCACCTTACCTGTCTGCGAATTTTGTCTGGAAGGTAAGATGACTAAGAGACCTTTTACTGGAAAAAGGCTTAGAGCTAAAGAATTGCTAGAGCTTATACATACAGACGTCTGCGGACTGATGAATGTTAAAGCTAGGGGTGGTTATGAGTATTATGTTACCTTTATGGATGAATACTTAAGATACAGATAAGTCTACCTAATGCAACAGAAGTCGGAAACATTTGAAATGTTCAAAGAATTCTGAGCTGAAGTTGAGAATCAATTAGGTAGGACTATCACGTCACTATGATCGGAACATGGAGGTGAGTACCTTGACCAAGAGTTTGAAGACTTCATGGTCTAGCATGGGATAGTTTCCCAACTCACAGCTCCCGGTACATCTCATCAAAATGGTGTAGCGGAGAGGAGAAATAGAACCCTAATGGAAATGGTGATATCTATGATAGTTTCTCATAATTACCAAATTCCTTCTGGGGATACGTGTTACAAACAACGGAATATATTTTGAATGTAGTGCCATCCAAATATGTTCCTAAGACTCCCATAGAGTTGTGGAATGGTCGTAAAGTTAGTCTACGATATTTCCGCATATGGGGTGTCCAGCACAGGTGCTAAAGAATAGAACTGGAAAGCTAGACTCTAAGTCTGTTGTCTGCCTGTTTGTAGGATACTCTAAGGAGACCAGAGGTGGACACTTCTATAGTCCCCGAAGATAACAAAGTATTTGTATTGACAAATGCAACGTTTCTTGAGGACAGTTACAATAGTGACCATAAACCTCGTTCCAAGATTGTATTAAATGAGCTAGAGCCTGGTGAGACTAGTGCTTCATCAACAAGAGTTGTTGATCCACAAACATCTGAGAGTCAGATGGTTCCTGATCAGGATACACTACCGTCTAGACGCAGTGAGAGGGTTGTGAGACAACCTGAAAGCTATTTAGCTATAGGTGAGGGACAAGGTGTTGTCTCTGCTGATAGTGTGGATAATCCATTGACATTTAAGAATGCAATGGAAGATCCTGATAAAGAGGAATGGCTTAAAGCCGTGAATCTCGAGATGGAGTCCATGTACTCTAACTTAGTCTGGGATCTTGTAGATTTACCGGATGGGGTAAAACCCATTGGGTGTAAGTGGATCCATAAGAGAAAGAGAGGAGTAGACGGGAAGGTAGAGACCTTCATGGCAAGGCTAGTGCCTAAGGGTTATACCTAGAAAGAGAGGGTCGATTATGAAGAGACCTTCTTGCCAATAGCCATGTTTAAGTCTATTAGGATTCTTTTATCCATTGCTGCCTATTTCGATTATGAAATTTGGCAAATGGATGTCAAGACTGCATTCTTGAATGACAATCTTGATGAGAGCATCTATATGATGCAACCAGAGGGATTCGTGTCTCCAGATCAACAACAAAAGGTTTGCAAGTTACAAAGGCTCATTTATGGACTTAAGCAAGCATCTAGATCTTGGAACATTAGGTTTGATGATGTGACCAAAACCTATGGCTTCGAGCAGAACGTCGACGAGCCTTGTGTCTACAAGCGCATCATTGATAAGAAAGTAGTTTTCTTGGTCCTACACGTAGATGATATCTTACTCATTGGGAATGACGTGGGAGTGTTGTCTGATGTAAAGGGCTGGCTGGCTAGCCAATTCCAAATGAAAGATTTGGGAGAGGCAAGTTATGTTCTAGGGATCCAACTTATAAAGGATCGTAAGAACAAACTTATAGCACTGTCTCAGGCATCTTATATCGACAAGATTTTTATGCGATTTTCGATGCAAAACTCCAAGAAAGGTAATTTACCGTCTAGGAATGGAGTTCACTTGTCTAAGGAACAGTGTCCTAAGACACCTCAAGAAGTTGAGGATATGAGATGTGTACCCTATGCATCGACAATATGTAGTCTCATGTATGCTATGTTATGCACGAGACCGAACATCTGCTATGCAATAGGAGTAGTCAGCAGATACCAGTCCAACCCAGGATTGGATCATTGAGTTGCTGTCAAGACAATTCTCAAGTATCTTCGGAGAACGAGAGACTATATGCTAGTGTATTCCGGGCAGAATTTGATCCCGTTAGGATACGCGAATTCTGATTTTTAGTCAGACAGGGATTCTAGGAAATTCACGTCTTGATCAATATTCACCCCGGGTGGTGGAGCCATTGTGTGGAGAAGTATCAAGCAATCTTGCATTGCTGACTCCACCATAGAAGCCAAATATATAGTCGCTTGTGAAGCTGCTAAAGAGGTTGTTTGGCTCCATAAGTTATTGATTGATCTGAAAGTTGTTCTAGACCTGGATAAGTCCATCATACTTTATTGTGATAACAGTGGTGTTGTGGCTAATTCCAAATAACCAACAAGCCACAAGAGAGGGAAGCATATAGAGAGAAAGTATCATCTCATTAGAGAGATAATATAGAGAGGAGATGCGATCATCACAAAGACAGTCTCACAAGACAATCATGCTGATCCATTTACAAAGACCTTACCGGCTAAAGTGTTTTTGGGTCACCTATATGGTATAGGGTTACGAGATATGCCTTACATGCTTTAGTGCAAGTGGGAGATTGTTGGGGTTCATTCCCTAAAGATATAATTTGTAAATGGATTTATGAAATAAATAAAAGGAAAAGTTCAATTCATTCTTGTTGTGTTGTTTATTCTATAACTTGTGCATATATTTAACATCTTAGATTGCCGGATGTAATCTCGAACTGTGTATATGAGTGTCATATACGGATGAATACAGTAAGAGAGGTGCAATCTAAAGAGTCTATACATAGCAAATAAAGCTGGGTACTTTATTTATGGTTAATCTAAAGCTGCGGTCCATTCTGTAATGTACGATGATTCTATCTTGAATCATTCATAAGAGATATGGGAATGGAGACACCTTGTATGATATGATCATATAAGACCGGGCCATGATCTATATGAATCTCTCACCAAGATCCGTTTACCGATAAGATTCATATATATCAACTAATGATGGCTATATGTGGGTGATCTTAATCCTGAGTGTCTTATCGACTCCTTCAGGTTAAATCGTAGTCTTTGATATACCATGGGTGAGGTCAGATGCATTTCCTGATCAATATACTCTGTATATTGGGATTGCGGTTTGGCTTGTGGCCTAGAGGGTTTGTACACAATAGTGGAATCCACTCCTTCTTGTGAGAAGTAGATGGTAGTTCCCTTAAGGGTTGATTCGGGGCATGGACAATATGAGCGCTCTCCTAATTCTGTAAGGAAATAAGATTTATTGTTCATTATAGAATCAACGGTACTTAAAGGATATATGTAATTAGGGGGGTAAAATGAATATTATGACCCAGCTCTAATTATGAACTACTGTGGAGGATCACACCATGTGTAATAGCTATATCGATGGACACCGAGTAGTATCAGTCTATGTAAAAGCGACGACAGTTGAGAGAGTGCATCTTCGAGTTTTTAGTGGAATAACACCGGAGTTAATAATCAAGGAATGTTAATTAAAGAGTTTAATTAATGATTCTGAGGATTATTAGAGCTCAAAATACTGTGGGTCCATTAGGTCCCCTTACTAGCCCGATCGATTTAGGTAACACGGGTCACAGTTAATTAATTAGATTGTCCAATTAATTGTGTTATAAAAGTGACACCTATTTATTCAGAAATTAATTGAATAATGAGATTATTTAATTAATGAATGTTAATAGTTAGATTAATTAAATAATTAGATTATTTAATTATATTGATAATTAAAAATTATTAATTAACTATTAAATGGAGGGTTTTAGTTGATATATGTATTTAGATTAAGATAAAATAATATGATTATTTTATTTTACTAAATCATTTATCTAAGTATTTGAATTTAAGTTTAAATTTAAAATATTTATTATCACTTTTAATATATTAGATATATTTGAAAATGATAATTAAAAGATATATATCAATTATAACACAAGAGATTGCATTGTATGTAAATTGGTGTGTGCACATATATAAGTGTTTGTATAGGATACAAATAAGGATATATATATATAAAATTTTCTTTTGAAAAAAAGAGCATTGACCTTTTATCAAAAAAAAAGAGAAGAGATTTGTGTGTGCGTGAATCAAACATAGAAAAAGGGAGAGAGATCAAGTAATATATATATATATATTTGTTTTTTGGGTTTTGAACGGAACAAGTGCGAACTGTACAGTGACAATATATATATATATATATATATTATTTTTATAACTAGAACTGTTCTAGTTAATTTTCTCTTAGAAGAAAGAGTTTCTTCAATTATCTATATCCTCCATTCAAGTTTCTGAGATCGTGACGCGCCCACACGCAGTTACCAGATCCGGGAGATAGTGAGGAAGATCGAGTGGTTCAGACATGAGCACATAGTATTTCAGACAAGAGCACATCGTAAAGTGAAGGAGCCTCCAAACGTTGGTATGTTCTTCTGAATTATATCGATTTCAATTTCCTTTGTTTACATATTGTATGTATTAGTTCCAAAAAATAATTACGATCCCAAGTTCACTGGTCTCAGATACAGATTATGACCTGTATAAAAATTTTAAAACCTAGTTTCGCTTCGTAACCGGTGAACGGGGTTCCAACAGAATGTGTGTAGATTTCACAGACCTGAATAAAGCATGCCCAAAAGACAGTTTTCCATTGCCGAGGATAGATCAAATGGTTGATGCCACATAAGGCCATGAATTACTCAGTTTCATGGACGCCTACTCAGGGTATAACCAAATCCGGATGAATAAGGCTGATGAGGAAAAAACGACGTTCACAACCGACCAGGGCTTATACATGAGCAACATACCAGAGGCTGGTCAACAGAATCTTCGCACGCCAAATAGGAATAAACATGAAAGTTTGCATAGATGACATGTTGACCAAGAGCATCTCGGCGGACAGGCATACCTCAGACCTGCGGGAGACATTCGATGTCTTGAGGAGATATCAAATGAAACTGAATTCGATTAAGTGCCTATTTGGAGTTCCTTCAGGAATGTTCCTGGGTTTCCAAGTTCACCAGAGGGGAATCGAAGTAAACCCTGAAACGATCCAAGCCCTATAAAAAATGACCTCACTGAGGACGCTAAAAGAAGAGCAGCGCTTAACATGATGTTTAGCTTCCTTGGGCAGATTTATTTCAAGGGCCACAGACAAATGTGCTCCTTTTTTTAAAGTGATTAAAAAAGGAAAAGGACTCGAATGGAACGAAGAATGCGAGCAGGCGTTCTTAAAAATCAAAGAGTACCTAGGGCAAGCTCTCATCCTTTCGAAACCGAAAATGGGAGAGATACTCCACTTGTACTCATCAATTACGAAATTAGCAGCAACCTCAGTTCTAGTCAGAACAGAAGATGGAGTACAGAGGCCAATATACTATACTAGCAAGGCATTCATTCCAGCTGAAACCGGGTATTCACAGGCAGAAAAAATGGTCCTAGCATTGGTTTCAGCAGCAAGGGAGCTGAGGCCATACTTTAAGGCTCATATAATCCAGGTTCTCACCGACTGCCCACTTAGACAAATCTTATAGAAGCCAGAAATTTTAGGAAGACTAACCAAATGGGCAATAGAGCTAAGTGAATTCGATATCCAGTACGTCCCCAAGACATCTCTCAAAGGCCAAGCAGTGACAGATTTCATAGCAGAATTCAAAGAACCAAACCTGGAAGCAAAAAAGATATTGGGCAAGAGTTTCTCATGGATATTATATGTTGATGGCTCTTCAAACTCTCACGGCAGTGGGGCAGAGATCGTAGTATGCACCCCAGATGGAAATGGTGTCGAATGTGCCATGAGATTCAACTTCAAAGCAACGAATAATCAAGCCGAGTACGAGACAGTACTAGCTGGACTTAGAGTCTTCATAGCCCTCGGAACAGATGAGGTCGAAATATATAGTGATTCACAGGTATTCGTCAACTAAGTTCTGGACGAATACCAAGCCAGAGATGAAGGTATGATAGTTTATCGTGAAATAACAAAAAAACTCCTTCAGAAATTCAAAGAATATAAGATTGATATGATCCCCAGGGAGGAGAATGAAAAGGCAGATGCCTTGTCCAAGCTAGCATTAACAACGACCACAATCAAGCCAAAAACTATTCAAGTCGCACATCTCCTCAAACCGAGCACAACTGAGCCAAAAAAATTTGAAATCTTAAAATTCTGAACACCGTCAAACGGTTGGATGACTCAGCTAAAAAGGTTCCTGGAAGTAGGCGTGCTCTTGGAAGATCCCCTACAAGCTAAACGTATCAGGTATCGGTCAGCAAGATACACATTGATCGGAGGAGAAATGTACATAAGGGGGTTTTCCCGAACACTCCAAAGATGTGTATCAGAGGAAGATACATGTCAGATACTACAGGAAATCCACGATGGAGTATACGGAAACCATACTGGGGAAAAAATTTTAGCGCACAAGGTACTCAGACAAGGTTATTATTGGCCCACTTTATTCTCGGATGCACATCGATATTCGGAAAGCTGCAATGCATGCTAAAGGATTGCTAACGTTATCCGACAACCCCCTGAACAACTTAGAAGCCTTACGTTCCCATGACCATTTGCCATATGGGGCTTAGACTTAATTGGTCCAATGCCAGCAGGGACAGGGGGTGGAACGAAACGTGCTATAGTAGCCGTTGACTATTTCACAAAGTGGGTAGAAGCTGAAGCATTAGTGCATATCACAGAAGCAAAAACCATAAATTTCGTGCAGAAAAATATACTCTACAGGTTTGGAGTCCCATGCATTATCATCACTGAAAACGACACCCAATTCGATAATCTGAAATTTAGAAAGCTGTACAAAGAGTACCAAATTGCCAATTACTACGCCACACCTGCCCAACCTCAAACAAATGGGCAAGCTGAAGCAGTAAAAAAAAATCATCAAACATACACTCAAAGCAAAGCTAGATGCTAAGAAAGGAAGTTGGGTTGAAAAACTTCCCGAGGTATTATGGGCATATCAGACGACAGTAAGAACTTCTACAGAAGAGACTCCATTCACTTAGTGTTTGGAACAGAAGCTGTTATCCCCATAGAAACATCGTATGCATCACCCATAGTCAGGCTATATAATGAAGACCAGAATGTTGATATGCTGTTACAAAGTCTAGATGATCTAGAAGAGAAAAGGGAGAAGTCCCGAATATGAAATATGACATATCAACAAAGAGTGGCTCGCCACTACAATTCTCATGTTCGAATCAGGAAATTCCAACTAGGAGACCTGGTACTCAGAAAGGTGTCACTGAATACAAAAAACAAAGCTGCAGGTTCCTTGGTTGACAAGTGGGAAGGCTTGTACAAGATTGAAGGAGTAGCTGGTCATGGAACATATTGGATTGCATGACCAGATGAAGGGGTTTTACCCTAATCATGCAACACCCAATATTTGAAGATTTTGTATCCTTGATTTTTTTTCCCTTTTAGTTAGGACAATTTTAGTCAGGTCAATTATTAGCTTTGAAATTTAAATCATTATTAGTTTTGCAGTTATAAGTAAAAATCAAATTCAGGATTTTCGAAATCTAAAGCATATGATAATAACATATGAAAGACGAGCATGATAATAAGAACATGCAAATAGAATGCTCGAGATCATTAATTTGATAAAATTCGCGAGTGGACGGAGAAGCTTGAAGGAGCACGCCTGCCGAGCAAGGTCAGTCGACCTTAGCAAAAAGGAAAACCCGATACACCAGATTCTGGAAAAAGGCTCGAGGTGTTTTCGGGAAAATCCCGGTGAAATGCAAAGCTGTGTTAAGCAGTTCAAAAACTTAACGATTCGGTAAACCCTTACACATACAAAACTAAGGAGACGTCCTCAGTAAATTGTGTAAGGACTCGAGTATATGATCATGGTGAGTCTTGATGTAATGTTTGGGTAGCAACCGAGTATGAAATAGTATAAATCTACTCGCTTGTTTCAATATGGCTCAGTTATTAATATAAGCCAGTTTAATAAGATACTTGCCGTTAAAAATTATTCTGGGTAACGATACCAAGTTTAATAAGATACTCGGTGAAGTTACTCGAATATCAAAATTAGCCAATTTAATAAGATACTTGGCACAAAAAAATAAAGTTAGCCGATAAAAAGTTCTTGACAAAACAAAGTCAAATAAGATACTCGGGCAATAAATCAAGTAGGTTGGATGCAAAATACTTGGCAGAACAAGGCAGTTGGAAATTTTTTTGGGATTTCATTAATCAAGTGTAATTACAAAGCGCGAGAATTTTATACAAATACACCAAGACTAAAGTGAGGACTTGGAGCTTTTACCGATACTTGGGTCAGGTACCGTTTCGTATTCATGAAGGAGACTCTCATTTGACGGCCAGATGATTGTGTCGACCGAGTCATCCATCCATTCACTATAATCTATTCCCGGGATGGACCAACATCAACCTTCGACCCATCCGCACCAGCTCTCTGATTCGCATAAAATGTCGAAAGAGAATGCTCTGACGGGATCTCCAAGTGCATAGGGTGAGGCTCTTTACCCTGACTTCCACAGTATGCCCTCCATTCCTTCATTTGAGTTCGAAGTGATTCTAAGGACCGGCCTACATGGTTATTTATCGACAACTCCCAGTTAGTTCAAGCTTTATCAGTTGCCTGATTCTTGACTTTGAAAAACTCTTCAGTCGAGAATAGCCCCCACTGAAACTCCCGAAGAAGCAAGACATCATAAGCCAGAGACCTTTTGAAATGGTCAACCTCTTGAACCTCAAGTTTCAGCATAACCTTCTTTAAGAGGGACTCGACTGTCAGTGCTCAGCGCTTCAGATCTTCGATTTTCTATTCATAAGATGACCTGGCCCGATCAGCCTCTTGTTCAGCCTTGATCATGGACTCCTGGGTAGCAGATAACAAATTTCGAAAGGACATAGCCTTCTCTTCTGCCATAAAAGCTCTCTCCTCCGCCTCCATCTGTTTAGCCAATCAATGATCGGCAAACTCTTAAGCAGAGCCCACTTCTCTTTGATAAGCCGCCTCAACCCGAGCACGACTATCCTCACTCTCCTTCAGCTAAACTTCAAGATGCCTTATTCGATCTGCTTGATGTTGCTGCGACTGAACCAACTTAGAGAACTCGGCCACCATACACAAGGAATTTAAATTAAAAATCTGATAGGAAAAAGAATTGAAAACAGTTAGGATAGAGTAGAACTTATATAAGATGCGCCGTTGAAAATATTATGAAGACGACCCGTTAAAGAGCCATCCCTAAAACATCTCCAGTGGTCATCCCCAATGAAAACCCGATCTGATGACATCACCCTTAACATATCCTGGGGAGAAGGACAGGAAGAACCTCTCGAGGGTTCAACCCTTACATCTTCAGCCTTAAGAGGTAAGTAGTCTCTGTTTGGATCAGATGTTTCCGTTCCTGCTGATGCTTCAACATGAACGCTTTGGGGAATATCAGCCTCGGTATCTTCATCACTTGATTCAATAAATGATACTACCCGAGGGACTTTGTAAGGATGAATGGGAGAGTCAACCATTTTTATTTTCTCAACTCGAGTACGGTGAAAGCTGAGATCAGCCGCAGGTTCATCCTGATCCTCAACATCAAGGAAATATTCGAAGAAATCAGGATCAAGATTTGCTTGTCCATCGGGGGTTTTATCTCCATCCCCAGCAACCAACCTCTCGGTAGGAACCTCAACCGGGAAGCTCGACTTACCAGGCCCCTCGCCAAGACCATCACCATACCTACCCTCACCTTCAGGCAACTTCTGAGCATGGTCAGCAGGGCCACTCGGACCACTAGATTCCCCTACGGTCGACTGAATGGCCTCTTCGAAGAGGTACTCAGGGATCTGCTCGTCAGCCTCATCAAATTCCTCATCCGATTCAGGCGGAGCAATGCCTTCCTTGCTTTGACGAGAAGCTTCTTTTTGGCTTGCCTGAAGGATCGATTTCACCTTGCGAGCTTGAATGTCGCAGACGATGTCTGAGTCATCCACTTAATGATAAAGAGAACCAAAGTCAGAAGTAAAATAAAAGTGAAATATAGAGGGGGGGGGGGGGGGGGGGGGGGGGAGACCACTTACGTCGCCTGCAATAGCCTGAATCTGGCTAAACAAGCCAAGCTCTGTCATCTTCTTCTCACTAAAAAGATAGGACCTGTTCCTTTTTTCCAAAGTACGCACTGTAGGCCGAGCAAGTTTGATCAGTTCAGCATCGGAGAAGTCAAGTTTTTTCTTGTTCCATACATCTGAGAACAGAAAAAATGAGGAACCTTTAGCACCGTCTGATTCCCCCCGACTGAGAGAGTAATCTGAAGTCCTAAGTTCCTTATGGTAAAAAATCAACTGTTCTTCCAGTGCTTGTTCGATGAAGGGAATCCCCACAAGAAGCCCTCTCTTTTTGGCATCATCAGAGGTTTTAAATCCCCGGTTCACTTTTATCCCCTCGAGAACCTAGCAATATGGCGGATTGGACATGAGAAAATAAGTCCCTTTCCGACCAGATTGTCTTAGTGTATAGAAGTGCCTGATTTCACTCGGGAAAGGCGACAACAGGTTCATCCGGCTCCACATATGCCACATGCATATCAAGATCTTGTAGCTATTCGGGATCAGTTGGGCTGGAGCGATCCTTGCTTCAGCCAGAAACCAAACAATAAATGGCTGGAGAGGAAGAGTGACGTTGCAACAAAGCATGGACCCATAAATAGCCACCATACCCGGGGGAGGGTTCCATGTGGCTCTATCACCAGCAAGAGACATTGTAACCGAGTCATCCAAGTTGAATCGAGCACGATACTTCATGATCTCATCTGCCCTGACCACATTCAGCTCAGCATCAAACCCACTCGGGCGATCGACAGGAAAAGAGATATGAGATGTTCTAAACTTCTCTTCAACTTCCTTCTCATAAATAATTTGCTCCTTGATTCGAATGCTGCCCAAGCCGTGCTTGTGGACCTCGCTTTTACTTTGATGTTTTCCCATCCTGGATCGAAGAGGAACCCTGTGATCAGAAACGATAGATTCAGAACTAGATGATTCAGAACTAGAACTTAAACAGACATTAGGGTAAAGCCCGAAAACGTCAGCATCTAAGCCCGGAAACGTCAGCATCTAAAAAAAGCGGTTCATCATGAGGGATCTCCCCCAATAGTCTATGAACGTAAGAAACCAGCTGAAAATCTCCACGTTCAAGCGCTTTTAAAGCTATAGTAAAAAGACGATGAGAAGATGGATCCATTAAAACTAACCTTTGGAATAAAGAAACCTGCTGAAAAAGCCTCGACGGCGAAGTTGAGATAAAATTTCGCGTGAGAAAATTTGGGATGAATGACTGCTTCTGTAAAAATGAGCCAGAGAAACCATTTAACGAAACATTTAAAGGGGCAATGACACGAAACCCAAGGATCTTAAAAAGCGGAAAAAAATCGAAGACAGATTTGATGACGTAGGCGGCGCACTAGGAGACACGCATGTCGTTTCTCATAAATGATATCAAGGAATGAAGCGGTGGAAGACACGTGTTAAGAAAAGAACTAACCAAGGCCATCAGGACTCCAAAATGTAGCAATCATTGAGATTTCACGTGAGAGCGTAAATTGAATTTACATAGTCTCCATTAAGACACGTCATTATGACAAGACATTTACTTTGACATTAATGAGGCATAAAAGATTAAAGGGTTGATTAAAATACTTTTGCCTGTAATAAAATTCTACTCGGCAAAAATATTTTAAGGGGGTATTGTTATATGTAATTTTGACAGATGTACACGTCATTGACAAGGTGGATAAGATTGCCAGGTAGATATCTGAATAGGCGTTCAGAAAATACCCTTTAAGACAACACTAAGGAATGAAAACCCGAGTGAGTGTGAACACGAGTATTCCGCAAACCATGACCTGCTTGGGACCAGGTGACGTTATATTCTATTCGGGATCATCTGACGTCATATTTCCCTCAGACAAAAACGAGAAGCCGAATAAAGGAGTCTAATAAATAATTCACACGTGGGTAAGCCAAAAGTGACGCTAAAAAACACAAAGACATCCATTTCAAGAACTTCTAGAAGAACAAAATACCAAACAGGAAAACAGGGTCCTGATCAAGCATCACCTTTACTCCTTCAAGAAGACTGTACATTTATAAGGAAATATAGTACTAAACTGACTATATCTTCGGAATCCCATTTGATCTCCATACAATCTTCAAACTAGGAAAAAAGTTGAAGACGACTCCAACAAGCAACCAAATTATAATTAAATACAAAATTCTTTCGTTACTTGTACAAAAAGGATTAGGGCTCTATGCACATATAAACAGACCCATAATCTCGTAATAAAAAGATATAGAAGAGCACGCAGAGAGAAAAAAAAAAGAGATTGAGAGTTGTAAATTTTTATTTCAATAGTGGATTTTGGCTCGGTTACTTGTTCAACCACCCGTGGACGTTTCTCCGATCACTGGAGTTTTACCACGTAAACTTGTATCTAACTAGTTTCAAATTGCATTCTCCTTATGTTTCTCTTTGAGGTCACGACTAAAATCCAATCTTGTTGACTTTCTCACAAATCGAGAAATCGACGTCAACAATAATTATATTAATTTCATTATTTTTTCTTTTGATTAAAACAAAATTCAGGGGGAGTAGGGTCATTTGAGCCTTTGTCCTGTCAGATTTCACCTTTTCAACGGACAATTTAACAGAAGGATTAAAACGAGGTAATTCTCAAAATCGAGGGACCAATTTGCTTATTAGGTCAAACTAAAGAAAATAAAATGAATTTCACCCTGAAAATAATGCTAGACACAGGGGCGAAGCTAGGATTTTGACTTTGGAGTGTTCAAGATAAAAACAAATATTCTAGTTAATTCAAGAAAAATATACCAATGTTTAAAAACCAAATGTAATATTGTTTAGATGGTGACGAAGATGAATCAATGTTTTAATTCTTTCATAAAATCCATCAATTGTCGATCACTTTCTCATACGAGTTCAAAGATCAAAGAAATATGTAACACATTTTTATTTTGTTTTAATACTATGTATATATATATATATTGCAGTTATCAGGTACGAGATTCCATATGATTTTTTGTACGAAATACCTAACATAATAATTCACGCACACAGAATTATACTTTTGAATTTATTAAAATATAAAATGAAGAGAAAATACATGGGAGCTATACTAGTTATGCCTTTGCTCCCCTCAAATGATCATCTATCACAAGAAAAAATCGAGAAATCATCGAAAATTATATCTAAATGCATGCAATACAAAAACAGAAGTTGCAGTCGTTTCTAAAAACTTGCAAACATCCAGAACAAAAAACAAAAACAAAAGCGAATAGTTATAAAAGAAAGCTGATATTTGCAGAAGTTCCCCCAAGAGAAAATATTGTCCAAGCATTTGAAAATTTGATATTTGGGAAATGCCATTCATCATTATGAAGCAAGTTTTTAATGGGAGGAGCGGAATTCTGCCATTGGAGGACATTATATGAAAACGTAGGGGCGGAACTAGAATGATGGAATTGGGGGACCAAATAATAAAAACTTAAAATTTATATTACTAAAATGTAAATTTCATTATATATATATAATTTCATGAATGTTTTTAGTTCTAATTGGAGATAAATTATTCTGGAATATATATAAGAGGGGCACTTTGGTAATTTGGAACTCTTATCCCGTCCCGTCTCGTCCTGTCATAATCATACCAAATGCGTAACAGAATAATTAATAGTTTTAAAAAAATGATTTTTTTATATAAAAAAAGTGAAAAACAAAATGAAAAACAAAAAAAAAAACAAAAACAAAAACAAAAACAAGTATTTTGTGTTTTCAAAATATTTCACTGCTAACACTGATTTTGTTTTTTATTTTTTGAAAAATAAATGAAAAACGGTTAACGAACGCGAATTCGAAATTGTTTTTGAAAAACAAAAACGAAAACGGACTGAAAAACAACTGCAAAACGGAGCCTTACATTTAAGAGAGAATTGTAAATAACCTCTTGACTTTTGATTAAATACCAAATCAAACCCTCAGGTTTGAATAACCAGTAAAAAACCTTACCATTAATTGACAGTTAATTGATTGTTAGTTGATTTTAATTAAATTTAATAAAATATAGTTATTTAAGTGGTTTTTTCTATAATTAAACTTAAAAAATAATGAAAAAGTATACTAAAAATCAGTGTTCTAGTAAACGTTAGGCGCTAGTCGGGCGTGTAGCGTCTAGGCGGCACCTAGACGACGCTTAGGCGGTAGAGAATTTATTTATTTTTAATTATTTTTTCTATATATAATACAAATATTCAATCTCTTAAAAAAACAGTGTAACTAGAATATAAAAATGACTTTAAATCCGCCTAAACCGATTAATCGACAAAATCGGTCGACAAATTGACCAAATCACCCCTTTTTTTACCCGCTGCCTAATACGACTCATTTTATTCCAATCGGGACGGCTTGCGGCCATCTAGGCGCTTATTTTCGAACACTCCTAAAAATATGTTAAAAAATACAAAATAAAAAATTATTTTAATGAAAATTATATATTTATATAAATGTATTATAACAAACCAATAAAATAATTATAAAATTTAAAGAAAAAAATTATTTTAAAGGGGTTTTTACAATTTGGTCCCAATGTAATTGGGAAATGTCATTTTTTTACTCATTAATTGAAATTTCATTAATTTGGTCCTTATATAAGAGAGACAATAAAAAATAACCACAACTATTATAAAATTTTTGTTTTTAACCACATACGAAAATTTATTTGTTAATAGTCACTTTTTTTTAAAAAAATTCAGTGTATGTCCGTAAATTACAAAAATACCTCTGAATTTGATTTTTTCTTTAAAACTGAAAGAAAATTTGAAATCATGACTAAAATCTGGAACCAAACTTGAAATCACGGCTAGGAATCTGAAACTTGAAATCTTGTTTAAAAAAAAGAAATTTTGAAACTTGAAATCTTGCTTAAATTGAAATGTTGAAACTTGAAATCTTGACTAAAATGAAAGTTGAAACTTGAAATGTTCTGGGTTTTTAAGTTCTTCGTTTTCTAATTTTGAAACTTGAAATGTTGCCTAAATTGAAATGTTGAAACTTGAAATGTTAACTAAATTGAAATGTTCAAACTTGAAATGTTTTGGGTTTCTAATATTTCATTTTCTTTCCTTTTTTTTTCAGCAGATCTAATCACCGGCGGAGGGGGTGCTTGATGGTGTTGCTGGACGGTCGTGAAGCCCAGGCGACGGCACTCCGGCAAGCAGTCGAAGACATGTGAGAGAGAAAGGAAAGGAGAGAGAAAGAGATGTGAGTGAAAGAGAGAGAGAGAAAGAAGAGAGAGAGAAAGAAGAGAGAGAGAGCTGCAGGGAGAGAGAAGAGAGGTTGGGTGAGAGAAAAAGGAGGTCGGCGACTGTTCGCCGGCCTTCGCAAGGATGCCGGCGACGGTTCACCGGTGAGAGAGAGAGATCGGGGAGAGAGAGAGAGGAAATGAGAGAAAGAAATCGGGGAGAGAGAGGAAAGGAGAGAGAAAAAAAAAGAGAAAAGAGAGAGAAAATGGTTGGGGATGGTTTTTATACGGGGGCATTTAAGTAATTTCTAAAAAAGTGGCTATTAACAAATAAATTTTCGTATGTGGTTAATTTTTTTTTTTTCATAATAGTTGTGGTTATTTTTATCAATTTCCACCTTATATAATTGAAAATAGCTCAAATTATATAAGGACCAAATTGTTGAAATTTAAATTAAAGAATAAAAAAAATGATGTTTCCTAATTAGAATGAGACCAAATTGTAAAAACCCCTTATTATTATATGTTATATGTAAAAAAAATTAAAAAATTAAAAAAATAGTATCATATATCGCATACCACATGTCTCGACCATAGCAAAAGTATCTATTTTTATTATATATAATTGTTATATGTTATATTGTATAATTAGATATATTAGAACATGAATTTCTTTTTTAAAAAAAATAACATGATTGCTATTATATATATGCTTATTAGTAATAGTATCATTTAATGCATTTGTTATTGACTTTATGAACTCTAGAAGTTGAGGCTATTATATATGTATGTTTATATTTATATATCAGAAACTAGAAATATATGATTATTATTATATACTTTTTTTTTAAATAAAATATATGATTATTATTATATATATTAATATTAATAATTATTATATGTTATATTGTATAATTAGATATATTAGAATATGGGAAAGTTAATAAAAATATGATTGTTAATATATATATATATATATATATATGATTATTATTAATAGTATGATTTAATTCATATGTTGCTGACTTTCTGAACTCCAGAAGTTCAGACTATTATATATATAAGAAATTGGAAATATAAGATTATTATATATATATATATTTAACAATTATTATTATTATTATATGTTATGTTGTACAATTAGATATATTTGAATATGAAAAAAAATTCTTACAAAAATTACTATGATTGTTATTATTTGTTATATGATTTTTTTTAAGGGGTATGTGTCTAACTGAGAAATGTCATTTTTTAACTCCTTAATTTGAAATTTCAATGATTTGGTCCTTATATCATTGAAAATAACTTAAATTAGTCGTATCGTTAGTCAAATTGACGGCTTTGACTAACTGTAGGACTAATTTGAGTTATTTTCAATTATATAAAGACCAAATCGATAAAATTTAAATTAAGGAGTAAAAAAGTGACGTTTCCAATTAGATTGAGACCAACTTGTAAAAACCCATATTTTAAAATATTTTAAAATATTTTTGTATGAAATTGATTTTATTATTAGTAGTATATATTTTTATTATATTTTCTTTTTCTATATTCTATTTATAAGAATTGATTTTTTTGTTGTTGAAGAAAATGACTATTTATTCGAAAGCAAACAAAACAACTACGAGATACAATCATCCAAAACAAAAGAATTCAAGCAAGTAGGACAGGAGTCCTGCCAAAAACCATCAAAAGCAGAGCTTAAAGCCAACTTAGCCGGACCATGTACTACCTTATTTGCATTTCTAGGCACAAAGGAAATAGAGATCTCCTGTTGTTTAGAAAGGGCAATGATATCACTAATAACCACCCCAATATTAGCGAAATACCAAGAGTCAGAAGAAATTAGGTCAACCACACCCTTCGAATCACTCTCCAGAACCACAGGTAAGAAACCCAAGCCAACCACAAACTAGAGACCCTGTAAAATTGCCACTGCTTTTGCAACTAGAGGGCTATAGCAAAAAGTAACTTTTTACACGGACGGGGCCAAAACCTTGCCATCAGAGTCCCGAATGACAATCCCCACACCAATCAGACGATCTGCCTCTTTGATAGCAGCATCGGTATTGATTTTGAAAGTACCCGCCACTGGTCTACTTCACTTCACAACGCTGTTAAAGCAGACCTTAAGCAAAGAACCACCCAATTCCAGAGCAGCCAGGCGATAATCACCCATATATTCCTTAGCCCAAACGAAAATGTCCTTATTACATACCCAAGAAGAGGAATGAAGAAATCGATTACGCCAATACCAAACCCTCCACAACACAACACATAACAGCTTCATATCTGCCCTACGCAAAATACCAAGGCAAGAGAAAATTACATCATGAAATTGTACATTACCCCTCCATACAAAATCCTTCAGAAAAGTGCAAGCTTTGCGAGCATGTTTCACCCCATCACATATCCATAAAGCATGCAACGTGGTTTCTAGTTCCATATGGCAAATGGGACATAGACTATGGACTTGGACACCTCTGGCATCAAGGCTATGGTATGTAGGGATCCAATTTCGACAAGCTCTCCAAATAAAATTCCTCACCTTTAGTGTAACTTGGTGACTCCATAACGACTTCCATCAGTCAACAACTTTGGATCCAAAAGGGACCTCCCGAGAGAGATGCATTCTACCAAACCTATACCCAATTTTAACAGTATAAGCACCAGACTTATCGAAGTGCCATAATAATGAATCCTTAGCCTGTGATAAGCCTAAAGGCAAGCTAATAATCGCATTAGCTTCATCAGCCAAAAAAGATGAACGATTAAGTTGTTCATTCCTGCTACCTGAAACGATCAACAATGATCTTACTAGAGCATTAGAACCAAGAACTGAAGGTAACTGGATTTTAAAAGAGAAAGGCCAGGGTATCCACCGATCATGATAAATGGATATAAAAGATCCGGCTCCAACTTTCCATCTCAACCTAGCCTCCAAAAGATCACGCCCCCATAGAAAGCTTCTTTAGACAAATGACCCTGAGCCACCCATATCAGCCTTAAGAAAAGTGGAGCTAAGGAAATATCTACCCTTTATAACTCTAGCCACCAGAGAGTTAGGTCTAGTAATAAGCCGCCAACATTGTTTTTCCAACATAGCCTGATTAAAGAGCGAAATGTCTCAAAACCTAAGGTCACCATTATCTTTACTTCCACATATATTCTCCTACGAACCCCAATGAATTTTCCTTTCATCATCCAAAATTTCCCACCAAAATCGATTGCAAAGACGATGGATATCCTTAATAAGCCCTATAGGAAGCTGAAAAAGACTCATATCATATGTAATAATGGCTTGGACGATAACTTTTAACAGGAGAAGAAGAGATGATGTTGCCAAGCCTAAACTTTATGCCTAATTTGTTCCATTATCTAATTAAAAAGCTAGTGTTTGTTCTTACATGTAAAACTAGGAATGCCCAAATATCGTTCATGGCACCTAACGAGACCTACCCCCACTATCTAGGCTAATCGAATACCCAAGTCCTACCGTTTGAGAGACTGACCGACTAACACATAAAGCCGACTTATTGAAGTTAATGACTTGACCTGAAACAGTCGAATAAACATCAAGAATTATTTTGATAGTTTTGCAATTCCCATTAGTCGCTCTAGCAAAGAGTAATCCGACATCTGTAAAAAACAGGTGCGAGATGAACGGACTTGTACGACCATATCGATATCCAACAATCTTACCAGAGGAAATAAGAGAGCCCTTCTGCACATACCAATAACAGGTAGGGGGAGAGGGGGTCCCCCTGTCGAAAACCCCTCGAAGGTCTTAGATTGCCACAAATTTCACCATTAATTAAGAAAGAGAGAGTAACAGAGGTCACACATTACATAATCTTGTCAACCCAAAAATTTGAAAATCTGAGTTTCAGCATCATTGTAGATAGAAAATCCCATTCAACGCAGTCATAAGCTTTAGACATGTCAAGCTTCAAGGCAATGGATCCCACTTTTCCTTTACTAGTTCGAAGACCATAGTTAGGTCGATAAATATTGATATTTGAGACCCCTAATTCCTATGTTTTATGTTATGTTCTTGGGTATAATTGAATGTTTTAACGTGTCTGTTGAGATTGTGCAGAAGATAGCTCTTGAAGTGAGTTTGAAGGAAAAATGTGATGAAGTTTGGAGAAATACATTTGCAACACATCTATCTTGTGAAGAACATATCTCCTTCCTTAGATTGAAACAGTTTGAGATTATATGTTTTTGGAAAGTCCTGGAAGTCTAGTTTTCGAAAAACTTTACGGTTCATCAGTCAGAGTTTTTTAGAGGAAGTTATGATCATTTTAGTAACCGAAGGTCAGAGCTGGAGAAGTCTACTGATGGCTAGACCGCGATTTGTGCACCTCGCCTGCGTAGCGACTTAGACAGCGGTAAACAACAGAATTGTTATGTAGTTTGGATCGCAGCGACCAGCGGAGCGACCCAGACCGCGGTGCTTATGTATTTTGGCGGATTTCCACTCTGAATTGGTCCAGAATTGTCTCAAAACTTCCCAAATCAAATCCCAATGACTTTAGAAGATCAAGACATGTTTGTGAAACTTCCTAAACTCAAATTAGAAGTTAATCATCCAAAGGGGAAATCCAATTTAGGAAAGGATTCTCATTCCTTGTCCAATCCTACTTTCCTACTTGGTGCATTTCCTACAACAAAGCAAATTGAGAATCTACAAGGAGAAGTCACCTTTAAATACCAAGAGTTTTCTACAAGAGAGATTGGTTGTTGAAGATTGAAGATTGAAGATCTTTCATAGTTTTAATTTCTCTCTACTTCTAACTTTCTTTATTTTCAATATTTGTATTTGCTTTCATAGTTATGATGTGTAACTAAACTCTTCATAGCTAGGGCTAACTTGAAGCCATAGACATGATTCTATTTTCATAGACAAGTGTGTTTTAATGAAGTATTATTTCTCCCTTACATGATGATTTCAATTTCTACAAAATAATTGTTTTTCTATTATTGTGTTTCTTTGATTGATCACCTTAGGAGCATGATTTTAGGATCTATGTGTAGGATAGAGTTCAAATGTCATACGAACATATTCTTGCATGCAACATTTATTGGAATAAGACCTAATTAAGAGAAATTGATTCATGAATTACTTGGAATAAATGCCATATTCTAGGGTTTGTGTGATATTCATATTTTCTTTGTTCTTAATGGGTTCCGATTATTAAATCTAGTAGATGCCCATGATGGGTTATAATTTGGAATACACGTATTTATGTAGATGTCATGCAACTTACATACTATTAAGAGAGAATTTATACGACTTGAGTGGGATGCTAACACCTTGTTGTGAATATCTTCATCATGTTTGATTGTTTACTAACTTTATTATTGTCTATAGATTTGATTAATGTTTAGAGGTGGATAGAAGGCTCTAGCTAGGTTTTCTTTATTGAATTTTTCAATCAATTTTCTGCTGCAGTCTTAATCTTAGTTTAATTTTAATTCTTAGTTATAATAATCAATTCAAACCCCCAATTGCGTGTGTGAGTTGTGTTTTATTTAAGTTGTCTTAGAGTCATAGAGTGTCTTAATTTAGTGTTTTTAAATTCTTAACTTCCATAGGTAATTCATTCCTCATGGGAACGACCATTACTTTTCCGTTGCGCTATCGTTTACTATTTATGCACTTGCAAGGTGATTCTAAAAAATAACATCGTCCCAAGCCAATCGGAACCTGTTTGCCAAAGTCTTAGCAACAATTTTATAGGATACGTTGCATAGGCTAATTGGGCGGAAGTCCGTCATACTTTTGGCTTGTGAGACTTTAGGAATTAATATAACCAGGGTCCTTTTAACCATATCCATCGGTGCACCATCATTAAGACACCGTAGACATGCATCCGTGACAGTGCTCTCGACAGAATCCCAAAACTTTTGATAAAAATATGCTGGCATACCATCAAGGCCTGGTGCCTTAGTCGGAAACATGTCAAAGACCATTTTCTTCACCTCCGCCTCTGAAAATGGCATATCCAAATAGGCACCCCATCGAGGTGGCAACTTTTGCGGGACAGACTCGATCACCTTGCGCCATTGAGACTCAGAAGGTTGATTAGAGCAAAATAAACCATCAAAATATTCCACCACAATCCCTTGTATTTCAGCCATCTGAACACACAATTTAATCATAATATTTTATATATCTTTAAAGTCAACTAACGGTTAACTAATTGTAAGGTTTTTTTTGTAGATTATTCAAATCAGAGAGTTTGATTTAGCAATTTAATCAAAAGTCATGGGGTTATTTATAATTCTCCATAGATTTAAATGACATTATTTTTATCAAATGGTTTAGGACTTACATAATTATAGAATTTGTAAACAATTAGACGATTAGCTAATTAGGTTATAATATATAACATAATCTGAAATGTTTAAGCAAAACTTGAAAATTTTGAATTGGATTTTTTTTGCTAGGTTGAGTTAAAACAAAACAATATATATATATATATATATATATATATAAACCTTCAATGGCACTAGCAGATTTTATTAATTAAAAAGCAAAATTACACCTAGATAGAGGTACATAATGAGTTTTACCCTTCCCCCACTTCCTGTTCATTTAAAATTTCTGATCCGAAAATCTGAATTTGAAATTTGAAATCTAGCTATCCCAATCTCTAGTTTGACATTGTTAATATATTGGTTTGTTTTTATAAATCATTTAACCTTTAGATATAATAAACATAAAAATAATATATATATATATATATGTTAGCCGGTTTCAATGTCAAGTTTTGATGATAACAAATAATTGGTTTTGGTATTAATGTTTATATTCAATGAGAGATAGCACAAATCAAGGTTCCAATCAATGTGGCAAGAACAACAAGTTGTTTAATCGAGGAAGAAGCCTTGGTAGTTTTATGTTTTTTTTTTATTTCCTTGTACAAGATATGAATTGATTGCTTAACCTTGCTTAAGAGTTATATCATCCCTAGTTAAGCTAAACTATCATGAACTTAGCCCCTTGAATTCATTTCGATATCTTAGAATGGTCATAAAATCCTTAGAAATATCAAAGCCTATAAAATATTCCAATTTATGAAATTTTTTCTAAGGAGCAACATAAGCACTCGAGCCTACACTTGAAGCTGCTATTGAGCGGTTGATACAACTCTCTGGTGGCTCGTACACCAATCAACCACTGGAAACAATCTTTGATTTTCATGTGTCTAACGGCTAGTTTCTGTCCAACCGCCCTCCAGTCAGCCATTCCGCCGATCTTTGTCAGGTGCATTAAATGCATATCTTAACGGGTAAAAATCTTTGACTATCAATTTTCACTATAAATACAATCCCCTAACTCACATAAATGACACTCAACAACCTATTATTCATTGCTTTCAACATTCAAGTGTTTATTAAGTGAGTTTTCTTAGTTTTCTTACCATAATCCTTTCTCCTTCTTATCTCTTGAGCTAAGAACTTGAGCAATTAAATTTCATATCTACTCTTGTGAGAGTTTCTCTTCTAACTTTACTCAAACGCACCAAGTTGTAAGTGAGAGAAGTGAGATTCTTTACTTGTTGTAGTGAGAGACTAAGAGGAGGAGAATCTCCTAGTGTGATTGGTTAAGTGAGTCACCATTGTGTAACTTGTAAAGATTACTGATAGTGAAAAGACTCAAGGTTGGTGAAGCTTGATAGAGTGGAAGTAGGCAAAGGGGGTTGACCGAACCACGTAAAGATCTCTGTATTTGTTTTCTTCATTCCTTACCTCTTTACTTTGTATAATCTATTTATATTATTCATAGTTATATTTATACAATTCATATTATATTTAGAATTGCACTTTGTTAGAAGGGTTTTGTAAAAATTTAGAAACCCACAATTTACCCTTTCCCCCCTTCCCATTGGGTTGCCTATCGATCCACAATAAATATATATATATATATATATATATATATATATATGCGGGCCAAAATCCCATGGGGCTCCGTGGGGGTAGAGCTCATAGGGAAACGACCATCCCTTTGACTTGTGATATAGTCCGAGTGAGCTCTTTAAAGCATCCGTCCATGTTTAAAACTCATAAATAACTAAAGTAACAAGTAAGCTACAGTAAAACCTTCCTTATAGTCATAATGGTAGGACCATGGGACCAAACTAATTTTATTACTATAAAGAGGTTATAACTTAACATAAGTGTAGTTACAAAAATTATTGTTTTGATTTAGTTATCTGTATTGTAAGTGGTATCGAGGTAAAATATGCGCTACATTAATAATTATTTAATGGAGTATGTCAAATCCACGGTATAAACATCGATAAAAGAGATAGACATAGTTTCAAAAAACTAATACATGTATCTATGTAGTGTTAAGAATATGCTAAGTCATCTTAAAAATCTAAAATTTTACAGTCTCATTAATGTAAGATATCATATATTTTTTGTAATACACATAAATTTATTACCATGTGGAGGCAAGTTCCTTAAGACGGGATTTGGAAAAATTATAAATTATTACAATGTAGAGTTTATTTTTATTTATAAGTGGCCCAAGCTAGCACCATAATTTGTTATGACTACATGAAGGTTATTCTTATATAGAGTATCACTACAGATGAGTCTTACTCGAAAAAAAAATATCTTAATTTTAGGCCGGGGACAGGAAGCCTTCCCGCACGGTAACCGTACCACTTGCCTTTACACAGCTGATTAGCAGCCTACTCTTGGCTACGCCCTTCTTGGCAAGCAAATGCATATAGCCATATAGGATTTGCACTTAATTTAATTTAATGGAAGTGTCACCAAATTCATAAGCCTGGTTCAGCTTGCTTTACATATGTAATCAATTATGTTTAAAGCTAAGGCTAACCATTTATTGAAGATTTAGGAGAAAAAGATTTCTTCAATATGAATTGACAAGGGAGTGTCACAAAACATGAATTTTGATGAAGGAAAAAAGGATTTCAATTCTTATTTTGGAATTAATTTTGTACTTAATGAAGTGGAATTAAGAGGCGTGTCATATATGGTTGGAAGCTCGGCATCTGAACTTTCTTGCACATTTTACGGTTTAACAATTGTCATTCTCTAGAGAAAGTTCTGAAGGGTTTTGTGCTGAAGATCGGAAGTCAACAATGCACTGGATTTGAAGAGTTCAACTTTAATGATCAACGTTTTTCCTAAGTGAAGGAATGATACATTATAAGCAACAAAAAACAATCTCTTTCGAAGATTATCATCAGTTGGAGGTTTAACAAAAGAGTCTCCAGGTAATAAAAGTAGTCAAGTAGAGTGTTTAGGGGGAATATATGAGTTCAATGATTTACCCCACGCCTGCATTTGGACTGTTGCATCTTTAAGTGTTCATATGCTTTTTCCACCGTAAGAGTACTAGAAAGGTTATTTGCGTTAGGCCCAAGGCAACTTCGGTCAAACTAGACGAAATTAGGATGTCGCCTCCTCAGTGAACCTGCCAATGTAGTTAGTCTGTTGATTCAGACTATTCGTCTTCTTCGTCGAGCCTTTAAAAGAGTAAGAACAAAGCAATGTATATATTTATATATGTATGAACGATGTAGATGGGGTTAGATTCTTAGCATTAGGTATGCTTGCGTTGAACAATTATCATTTATCTCCGCAGATCGGAGGTATAAATCGAATTCTGAATTCTGTTGGCCGGAATTCTTATAAACAGAGTTTCAGTATGCAATTTAAGCTTTAGCTTCTTTCTCTAGAATTTCTGTGTCCTCATTCGATGAATGTTCTAGGTTATTTATAAGCTGCTTCTCCAACGTCCCTCTATCGGTTACAAATAATGGGAATCAATGGAGGAGAGATTTCCTCTCTTTTAAATCAGCGGTCACCTTTATTTTGGTAACTGATAAAAACGGCTATCTTATTAAGCACGTGAACTGGGACAACCCAATATGATGAGCTTGAGTAAGATTTAAAATTCACGAATCCGGTACTTCTTGGGTATTTTTGGCTACCACAATTTGCATCCCCCCCCTTTCACTCTTTAAAGATGAGATTTCTAAATTTAGAGAGTTTGTAGTCGATATATCACGTCGTCGTTTGGTTATTCGACCACTGAGGTAACCTAAAATTTAGTATTGGTTTAATTTTGCTGAAGACAAAATATAAAATTTTAAACGACTGACATTTGTTGAAGGAGTTGGTTGTTCGATTGATACTTATAATGCAAGTCTTGGAAGTCAAATCGATGGGACAACCATGTTTCGGTTTCCTAAGCTAACGTCAAGTTATATCTTAGGGCACGGTTTTCGAAGCGTTTTGAATTCTTAACCCGTGGTTAATTTGGTGGGTTGGCAATCGAAAGGGTATTGACGCGTGGCAACTAGGGTTAATTGCCTAGGGTTAAATTTTTGGTATTTAAAAACCAACTGTTTGAGAAATTTCTATTCACGTTTTACTTTGATATTTTAGAGAGAAGAAATCCTTTAACAGACGAATTCTTACTAAGATTCTTCACAGAAATACTTCATGTCTCGATTGTTTTCTGAGGTTAGTGACGTACAAAAATTCTTCCCTTTTCCTTTTTTCCCTTCAATATTTGTTTTCATGATCTGATAGAATGCATGTAAACTATGTTTGATTTTTTCTGAAAACACACGTGTTCTTCAATGCTTTTTGATTTTTGTTTGGTGATTTCTGAAGTTTTTGCCATGTTGAATCTTCCTATGTGGTGTACTTGTAAGTTATATTTTGTTTGTGTCGTTATACCATGAATGAGTATCTGGTTTTCTTGGTAGTCGCTCGATTTAGGTCAGTAGAGAGTTTTGGTTGATTTTTCTTTGGGAGAACCCTAGGTTTCAGTCTAGAAAACCCTAGGTTGTGATTGTAATGTTTCAATTTATCTGACTTTTGCATTTTTTGCTTGTCAGCTTTATACTTTTAGAGGTATTATGTCGAGCGACCGTATAATTTTAGAACCTCATTTTGATTGGACCTCGAGTGATGAAGAGGAAATCAATCCTGGTGCCATAAATGTCGAGCGACTTGTTAATGTTATCGATCCTTCTAATGTCAATACTAATAGAGCTGGCATGTTGGAACAAGGCATCACTCGCGTTATTGCTCAGTCGGTAGAACTCCCGAGAAGTTCAATTGTCGAACCGTCCACATCAGGTCGATCGCTAGGAATCTTATCCGATAGCTCAACAAGTGTACTCGCAAATGTCGACTTGGCTATTATTCGAGCGATTTATAGGATTCCAAATTCTGTCAAACTTCGTATACCAAAAATGAATGAGCGGGCGGACTGGGATATACCTGGGTGGATGTGTTTTTACGAATATATCTTTCGTTTAGGTTTTAGATTTCCAATTCTATCTTTGGCCCGACACATGCTTGTATACTACGACATTGCACCTAGCCAGTTGATGCCAAATAGTTTGAGGATACTCTTGAGTTTAACGATTTTACGGGAGAGACATGGAATTAAGTTTGGATTGGGGTGCCTCTTGTATAATTATTACTTGAAGGAGCACATTTCCGACAAAGGTTGTTATATGATAGTTCCAAGGTCGAAATACCGTCAACTTATACCAGATACCACAACAAACGACCGCCATTGGAAGGATACCGTTTTTTTTTCGAGGTCCTCCAATTGATGGTCCATTGGGAATTCAAACTGCACTTATTGTCATATTTGGAACCGATATGGTGAGTGTCGACTGACTTTATTCTCTTATTTTTGTATTAACTAGTTCACTTGCATTTGTAGAAATCACGAGTAAAGAGAATAAATTCCCCTGTGCTAATGCACCCGAGAGAACTATGAATGTTCTAGATATCCCTATAGAAGTTAGAAGTTGGCGAGTGCTACTTATAGAAGGTAAAATTAGGCCTAGTAGTCTATGGCGATGTTCGACGTTGAATAGATCACAAGAACAATATCCTCATGTGACGGATTTCGTTTCATATGTTTGGGTTAGAAGAAGCCTTGATATTCTTGAATGAGATATGAAATTTTTATCGCCAATTACTGACGTTGAACGTCGTTTCGTAGTGCTTTCGATGGCGAGTGCGAAAATTAACGTTCCTGGCGCAGTAGACACCTTGAGGCAATACCGGGATCATATTTGTAAGAAAAGGGTAGAAGAAGCGAATAAGGCCAAAGGGAAGTCGACAGAGGTTTTGCCTGAGGTACAAGAACATGTGTATCTCTCTTTTCTAGAAGCGAGCCCTTGAAGAAGAGAAAGAAGGATTCTGCTGGTGGAGGGGAAGATGTCGACCCAGACCCCAAGGGGAAATCGATTGCTACTACCTTGACAGCTGACCCGTCAATCATGTCTATTCCAGCTGGTTTATCGTCTTTTAAGGATCCGATAAATTTTCTTCAGAAATCAAACGACTTTCGATCCTTCACTGATGAAGAGTTTTTTAATGGCAAAAAGACGGAGGAGGTGTTCGAGGCGGGGATCCTATCGACATTCCATTTAAATGTTTAATTTTTGAATTCTTTCATGGTTGCATGAATATTTATAAATGCTTTCATTTTGTATGCACTGCAAGCACAATTTCATCTATGCGACAGGTACAAAATTGTGAATGACAGATGCATAAAACTCCGGAAGCTCAACGACATCAGCAAAGCACAAAATGATAAACTTGATAAATTAGTGAAGGAATTGATTGAGAAGAACTTGGCTTTGGAGGATGGAGTGAATGGTTTGAAAGCGGAGATCAGTCGACAGTGTGTCGATATGACTAAATCCAAGGAAATTATGGCAAACCATGAGGGGGTTATTGTTTATTTGGAGAAACAGGTTCTGTCGATCGCTATTGAAGTAAAGCCTGGGCGGAGCTTTTCAAGCAATACTTATCTTGTGAACACACCCAGTGGAATTCCAAGGAAATGCATGCAGAAATCAATAATTATGAGGAGATGGAGCGCCTAAAGGAAGGATTTCTTGCTGCGGAAGAGGCTGTTAACGAAGATTCAACCGATAAAAGCCCGTCTGATCGCGATCATGCTACCGTTTGGCCCTTAGTTCTTTTTTATCAATCCAATATGATGGTAATTTTTTGTATTACCTTTTGGATGATTTGGTCGAATGACCTTTATTTTTCTTTGACATTCTTGATAATCTATTATAACTCTTCTATCTTTTATTCGGTATTTTTTTTGTATATTCGCTATACTTGAAACAAGCCTGTAAACTTGTGAGTGAACATATGTTCGATCGACAATATTGTCCCCCATATGCGTATTTACATAAATTGACACGACATTTGTTACATTTGCACATACACAAGTTGAGCACTTTAGGTCGACATGACCTTCATTTAAAAACAAACGGCGTACATGTATTTTGGACTAACATGGCCTTCATAAAAAATTGCGAACATACGTATTAGGTCGACATGACCTTCAATCCTTCATCAAAAAATTACGTACATGTGTATTGGGTCGACACGACCTTCATAAAAAAATCGTGTACATGCGTATTGGTCAATGGGTCATATATATATATATATATTGTTCAATCTCGGTTGGTCCCGACGGTCCGTTTGTAATAATTCATATAATATATATATATATATATATAATGAGATAAATCATTATTAATATATAAGTGAGATGTCTTGTATTACACGGTAATCAATGTTATGACAGATTTTTTTTATTACTAAATGTGCCGCGTGTTGAATTGTTGGTTGCGGGTCAGAAGATTTCCTCCTTTAAGAAAAATAATTTTATGGGAAGAAGTGCATCGGAATTGAATTTTTAAAGTGAAAATTGTTAAAAATAATCACAACTATTATTGAAATTTTATTTTTAACCACATACGAAAATTTATTTGTTAATAGCCATTTTTTTTTAGAAATTACTTGAATGCCCCCTTATAAAAACCATCCCCAAACATTTTCTCTCTTTTTTTTCTCTCTCCTTTCCTTTCTCTCCCCGATCTCTCTCTCCCGCCGGCGAACAGTCGCTGACATCCTTGTGGAGGCCGGCGAACCGTCGCCGGCCTCCTCTCTCTCTCACCCAACCTCTCTTCTCTCTCTTCTTTCTCTCTCTCTTTCACTCACATCTCTTTCTCTCTCCTTTCCTTTCTCTCTCACATGTCATCGACGGCTTACCAGAGTGCCGTCGCCTGGGCTTCACAACCGTCCAGCAACGCCGTCGAGCTCCCCCTCCGCCGGCGATTAGATTTGTTGAAAAAAAAGAAAGAAAATGAAATACTAGAAACCCAGAACATTTCAAGTTTGAACATTTCAATTTAGTCAACATTTCAAGTTTCAACATTTCAATTTAAGTAACATTTCAAGTTTCAAAATTTGAAAACGAAAAAACTTAAAAATCCAGAACATTTCAAGTTTCAACATTTCAATTTAAGCAAGATTTCAAGTTTCAAAATTTCATTTTTTAAAACAATATTTCAAATTTCAAGTTTCAAGTTCCTAGCCGTGATTTCAAATTTGGTTCCAAATTTTAGTCATGATTTTAAGTTTTCTTTCAGTTTTAAAGAAAAAATCAAATACGGGGGTATTTTTATAATTTATGGACATACGTTGATTTTTTGTTTTAAAAAGTGGCTATTAACAAATAAATTTTTGTATGTGGTTAAAAATAAAATTTTCATAATAGTTGTGGTTATTGTTGATTTTCTCTCATTTTTAAATTGTTAAATTAGATGGGTAATTGGGCTTGCTTATATAGCATAGTAGAAAACAATTTGGGCTACAATGTACAACGTACTTTGAAATGTTTGAATTGGGCTTATATCCAAAATTGAAGTTTATTTAAGGGTTTGAAATGTTTGTGTTGTCTAAAGCAAGCAACGCGCCAGTATTTGCAGAATTGCAGATCGTGTTACAAGGCTTCTATTACTGATGTTTTTATGAATTGGTATTATTGGGTGTTAATTTCTATAGATGATTTGAATGGACCTGAACCATCTAAGCAACGAACTGGTTTCGATTTCCAAATTTTAGGCAAATGTAAACATCTGGTCTTCGTTAATTTTGGGTCAAATTTGCTTTTGATTTTAGATTATAAACCCCGTGTCCTTTTTATTATGTTATAGATGATAATGATTTTGCCACAAGCTTTCTAGATTGATTGCGCATCTTAAATGATCTAGCTCAGGACAAGTTAACTTTGTAACATGAATCCTATTACCTATAGTCGTCGGTATTTTGCATCGTTTTTTCCTTTGTTTTGATGCAAATGAATCCTTGGCTTGTCTGGTGTTCTCATGAATCTAATTCCAGAATAATAATAATAATAAATTACAGTAATAAAGATAGAGATAAGCTTTTAGTAATTGTAACTGAAAGATGCCAAGCTGTTTTCTGCATTCTAGTTATTATATGAACTCAGTCACGAATATTTCAAGGAACATTTTGTGTATTTTCTGAAAGGCGAATACTATATACAGGCGGTTGAGTTCTCACCCACGATTTTATTTCGTTTTCTCTTTTTTTTTTTTTTTGGGTACGATTGGTTTTCTCTTTTTGGAATTTGAACTCCTTTATAATTTTAGAAGAAATCATATTCCTGTTCTGCAGAATGTAATGGTTTATTGCTATGAAAAACCGATGGAGATACATCTTGATGAGAGATCTAAGCATTTTTAGAGTCGAGCATTGTTGGACACAGTCCATACGAGTACCGGTGGTTGGACTTACAACCTTCAAAATATACAATTTTCATTCAACAAATTATAGAGTTTAAACTGCCAGATGAAATATGAACAATGTACGGGGCTGTTTGTTTTCTTTACCGTGCAAGACTTATTGTCTCTTATATCTTAAATTAAAATAAATCAAATTATTTGTTTTTCTGACTTATATCTTATTTATATGACTTTTAGATTTTTTTTTTTTACTTTTATCTTATAAAAAAGTGGTACGTTAGAGTTTTTTAGTAAATATCCACAAATGTCTTTATATCCTATAAAGATAAATATATTTACAATTTTATCCGCATATAATAAAATCCTAAAATACAATTTTTCAAAAATTCTCAATTTTAAAAAAACCCTAACACAAACCAATCAATTTTACATTTGTAATAAGTCATCCGAAATGAAAAAAACAAACATATCATAATATCGTAATTTATAAGATTTATCCATATGTCTAACAAATTAGAGTCTTATAACACTTTAGATAAGAAACAAACAGCCCTAACGTGTAAGATGCTGATGCATTACATGCTAATGAGAAAAAGGTTTTGACAGAAGAAAATTTGTACATGTTCATTTTTTTTCCCTTGCCAATCTAGAAAAGTCGAGAGCTAGCTCCTATGAAACAATATGAAAAATTTATCTCTAGTTAATGAGAGAACAATGTATGAACATAGGAAGATGAGAATTAAAACAATAACTTGAGACATTCAAAGTTATTGAGAAAAAATTAGAGTATGTGAATGGGGTAAAGAGAAGCCATGTGATGACAGCAAATAAATTTAGAAAGCAAACAGGGAAGTTTAACTGAATTTCATGTCGAAGTCAAGAACAGATCCAAGAACATCTTTTTAGTTTGGCTGGGACTGGGAGTGACATTAATGGAAAAGTTAAAGTAAGATAAACTGAGTGATTGTCAAATTAACAAACAGAAAAAAAAGTAAAAGCTATGCATATATAAAATACCAGTCAACTATGTGTAGAATAAGCATTACTTAAAAGGACTAGAGGGAACAAAAAGGTATGGTGCTACAAATGAACCCATTGACGACTCTAATAGTTTCAGAAATCTGACTGTAGTACAATTAAATTTGAAGAATGCATCATTTTACTTTATTTTCAAAGCATTTAAACGGATCAAGTTTTATGAAAAAAAAGTTCAATGATTAAACAAACAATTCCATTTCAACTGTTTCGAGGAATCAATGTCATTTCACAAAATAATAAGGGTATCAAGAGAGGCATACAATAAAACAGAAGATATACAGTATCACAAGCCAATCTGGAGTTGAAAATAACTGAGTTTCTACTAACAAAGATTCATATTCTGATATTGATATTCATCAGTACAAAAGCAGAATTCATAAAAACAAATGAAGATAATAACAATAATAGTTTCCCGAAGATTGACAGGATAAAGTATAATTAATTTTGACCAATGTATCATTAAGCATTTAAACAAAACAATTTTTTTATAAAGATTTAATGATTAAACAAACAACTTGCGTTTAACTATTTGAGACACTAATGTCATTTTACAAAACAATAAACTCATCAAGAAGACATCAAAAGGAGGAATACAATAAATTAAAACAGAACATATACAATCTCAATAGCCATTCGAGAATTTAAAATAACTGAGTTTTTACTAACAAAGATTCATATTCTGATATTGATATTCATCGGCACAAAAGCAGTATTCATCAAAACAAATGAAGATAATAACACTAAGGCATCAAATCAACGAGGGGCTTTCTTTTTGCCAGGAATACTAACTCGCTTACCCTTCAAAGTCCGGCAATTGTTCTTGGTGCGTTGGCCTCTGCATGGCAAACCCTGAATGTGGCGTACTCCACGGTAGCATTGAATTTCCTTCAATCTCCTTATAGCAAGAGCGTTGAACCTCCTCTGCCAAAAACAAATGTCAAATTGATTAGAAACCAAACAAACTTATCACAACTCACAAGAGCATTTCAATCAATAAATAAATTACCAAATCTCCTTCAATCATGTACTTGGAGACTTCATCACGGAGAATGATGAGTTCTTCTTCGGACAATTCTTTGGTGATTTTGTTATTCATATTGAGATCAACAAGGATCTGACGAGCTCTTGTGCGTCCAATTCCATGAATGTATTGAAGAGAGTACTCCACACGCTTGTTGTTTGGAATCTCAACACCTCCAACACGAGCACATTGAATGCTTAGACTGCGATACTGAACAACTTAACACAATTCAACGAAACAAACCAAATATTCATCTAATTGAACAGAAATGGCGAACAATTAATTAAATGATTACGAAATTATAAAATGGAAAAAAAAACCCCTAAAAAATGGGAAGAGGAAGGGAGTGACCTTGGGCTGGTTTGAGAGTGGAAGAGAGAGTGTGTTGGACAGAGAAAAATTGTTGAATGCGTTGCATATGACGGAGAGTGAGGGTGCTAGGGGCATTGCCAGTGTTTGAGCCATTTTCTCTGTTCCCTTCTCGTGTTTTCTCGGCAACCAAACAGAAAGTGAACTGTGAAGAATTCTACTTGAGGTTGCTGGAGACTTATCCTTATTAAACGGAAACGATACAGCAAAACACTGACCAAAATAAAAACGTACACTCACTATTTTTACTATTGGGCCACGTCTGAATATGGGCCTAATACATTGACCTGGCCTAATTTTGTAACAAATGTAGTGGTGTAAAAATGGACTGGCCCGGCCCATTAGACACGGTCTGGCCAGTCCATTTGTGGAAACATGCCTGGTTGGGCCTGGCACCGTTGCGGGCCGGCCCGGCCAGGCCTGTTTCCGGAGTAGTAGGCCCGACACGGCACGCTGGCCCGCCTCAGACGGGCCGTGCCAGGCCGGCCTGCCGGGCCCTTCTGGCGGGTCAGACTGACCTAGTCCGGCTGGCCAGGCCTGACGGGCCTGGTCCGGCGGGGTAATCTTTTGGTCCAATTTTTTTTCCAAATTACGATTGTTAGGGTTTAGGGTTTAGGGTTTAGGGTTTAGGGTTTAGAATTTAAAATGAATGAAGAGAATGAACAATTATTAGGATTTGAAATGAATAAAGAGAACGAACAATTTTTTAATTATTTATTTATTTTTCACTTATGGAATTCAGTATTACATATCTACATGATTGCCTCATTAAAAACCTTACCAAGAAAACTCAGTGGGATAAACACATGGTAAGGGAAAAATAGTGCAACCGTTTTACAACTTACAAGTAAATAATAAATACATATGTAAAAGTATAACCTAGTTCTGACCCTGGCCACTACCTGAAGGGTCATCAATATATAGATTGTCGAAATTTAGAATAAGTTCTTTATCTACAGTTAGATTTTGCAATATTTTTTTAGCATGTTCCCAATCCCGAATGCATATTAGTACCTCCACCATCTCTGGAGACAAACAGCTTCTTCTTGGTTCAATTATGCTTCCACTGGTGCTGAAAGCTTGTTCTGAAAACACCGTTGACACTGGAATAACCAGTACGTCACGTGCTAAGTGTGACAGAACTGGATACATGTACGTATAGGTCTTCCACCCTAACAACAAATGTCCGGTTCCCCCCGTACTTGTAGCATAATCCTTATGACAAAACTTACATTTAGCTCTGATACCAGACGTCCCGTTTGGGAGTGTCATTTGGACTATGTTGAAACATTGCCACACATCTGATGTTAATTTTCTGGGACGAGTGATGTTGGTGTAACACTGGAACCAGAAGGTCCCGCTTGAGTATGGGTCGGTTCTGAAATATCAAAATCATCGTTGAGCATATTCAAACTGTCCGGAAAATAAAGCTGCTGGTTAGGATCCATTATCTGAATAAAAATATGAGCACTATAGTAGTTAATAGTCAAATTAAAAATCAATATTTACTAATAATAATCTTAATTTACTAACAATAATTACTATAAATAATACGACACTTACAATAATTAATTTACTTAAAAAACAAATTAAATAAACAAAAAAAATCATAATCTACTAACAAAAAAATTTAAATCCACTACTACAAATAAAATTGATAAATTTACTAACATAATATACTAACATAAAATTGATGATTTTAACAACTACTCTTAAATTTACTAACATAATCTACTAACAAAAAATTTTAATTTATGAAAAAAACAATATCAAACGTAATTACTACACTTAACATTCATCATTTACTTATTACAAAAATTAAATTCAGTAATACAAATTAACTTTCTAAATTTACTAATAACAAATTTTAAAATTACTACTAAACTTAAAAATCTTAATAACCTAAACAAATAATATTAACATTAAAGCCCAAAAATTGATAAACTAACTAACTAAATAAAAATGTTTTCATTAAATAACTCAAATCTAAACATAAACATATAAATTTACTATAAGAATATGTTAGACCAAAAGTAATAACAAAATTGTACCTTTAAAATTTGGTGTGTTGATGGAAAATGTAGAGAATTTTGTAGAGAGAGTAATAACCAAATTGAATGAAAAATTTTAGAGAATTGGAGAATATATTAGAGATTGAGATTTGAGAGAATGAGAGATTGAATGAATGATAGAGAGAGTGAATGGAAAATGAAATGGATGGAAGTATTTATAGAAAAATTTGATTTGTCGGTCAAAATGTAATTTAAAAGATTTCAGGGCGGTTTTTATAAATTTGTTTAGCTCCGACGGCTAGAAAAGAATTCCAGCCGTTGGCTGACGTCAGCCAACGGCTGGAATTGATTTCCAACCATTTGAGGGTTTTTTTTTTCAAAAAAAAAAATGCTTAGCCAAACGGACCGGCGGACCGGTCCAACAGGCCTGGCACGCCGATCCGGAGTGCCAGGCAGGCCGGCCTGCCGGGTCTCCTACCGGGGACCGGCACACGGCATGACCCTCTTCCTTCACGGGCCGTGCCCAGCACGGCCTGTGAACTTCCTGGGCCTGCCGGACCGGCCTGTCACCGGCCGGCCCATTTTTACACCACTTGCCAAATGTACCTAATTAATTTTGGAGATTTTATTTTTACAATCCAATTTTTATATCTTCTCCCACTAATTTTTTTTAATACACCTAATTCTAGAAATATACTCCATCATAAAAACCTATTTATTTAATTTTTTTTTTGAAAGATTACAACTGTTGGGACCTGGTGAGATATGACTCTACTAGCACAGTTCAGACTACTACTCCCACAATAGAGAAAACAGAACCCACACTTGGGATTAAAGACCAATGAGGGACAAATAATATATATATATATATATATATATACATACATACATGCACCACATGCGTTGAACCTTGGCGGTGGAGAGAGTCCAACTACAATGGTAAGAGGTCTTGTGCTATTTATTTAGTTATTTATTTTTAAAAAATGATGCTAGATTGGATGGGATTATGAGAAATAATTGTTGAAGATTTATTTATTTTTATATCTTGGCTCTCGTTAATCATGTCGATCTAATGCTATGAGAAGAATTATGCAATTGGCCCTTAAATTGTATACGTGTTTTCAAGTAAATGGACGTTTACAAGAGTTTGATGGCGGGAGGCACTACCCAGACATTGGCATCGAACTTAGGTGGCGTTTGGTTACCATGGTGGAATAAGAATTGGAATGGTAATGAGAATGAGAATGAGAATTGGAATGGAAAGGAATGGAAAACTGATTTCTTTGTTTGGTTGGGACTTTAGAATCAATATCTGAATTAATAATATTTTGTTTGGTTAACAACTGAATGGAATGGAATGGAATCAACTGTATTTTGACCAAAATACACATAATTACAAAACATTTATAATAACATTATATATTATGGATAAAAAAAAAAAATGAAAGTATATATAATATTATATATATATATATATATAAATATTATATATATATATTATAATATAAAATATATATTATTACAATATATGTTATGTATTTCTATATTATATATTATATATTATATGTTAGTAATATTAATACTTAAATATTATATATTAGAAATATTGATATTATTAATATTAATATTATTAAATATATAATTATTATATATAATTATATAATGTGTATATATATAATAATATATATAATTAGAAAATATAATGTTCATTTTGGATAATAATAATAAAATATAAAAGTATAAATTATATAATAATATATATTATAAATATTATATTTTAATATATATTATTATATATTATATATTTTATATTATAAATATTTATTATTAATATTAATAATATTAAATATATAAATATTATATATAATTATATAAGGTGTATATATGTAATAATATATATAATTAGAAAATATAATAAAATATAAAAGTAATATAATATATATTATATATTATATATTAGAAATATTGATATTATTATTATTTACTATTTTATAATGTATATATATATATACATTATGTATATAATATATATATTTTGGATAAATATAATAATAATAATATATATTTTGGATAATAATAATATAATATAGAAGTAAATATAATATAATATATATATATATATATATTATTTTTGGAAATGAGGGTATTTTTGGAATTGAGTTGTGGGATAGAGGGTTATTTTTGGAAAGAAAATGTGTTAATGGAATGGAATGGGCATTCCATTGGTTTTTGGATGGAATGCTCATTCGACCAAAATGGTGGAATCCCCATTCCAATGGAATGCTCATTCCATTGAAATTCCCATTCCAATGGAATGCTCATTCCATTGAAATTTAACAAATCAAACAAATGGAATGAATTTCTTTCCATTCCATTCTACCCAACCAAACACCACCTTAAAGATTTAATAGGCACAATCCAAGTCTATCGATTTTAACATATATGAATTTTTATAGATTATACTGTTTGTTAGTCAAAGTATGTGCCAGTTCGTCCCTCGATCCTCCTATTGTATATGCACAAGGTAATCACTCATTAGATATTATTCGTTTTAATTCATTGGTCCTCACAATTTTATCTTTAAAATGACCCTTGAGGTTAAGACTAATATTTATTTATTTACTCCGTACACTAGTTTTGAATTCAACCGTTCTACCCTTAATACAGCTCATAAAAACTATAAAAACAACAAGAAACATAAGAGACTTGATTTAAAATACTAGAGTAGCTGTTTCATCCCATGTATCTGTTTGATAATAAAGTTAGTAAATACACAGTAACAATCATAGGTACTTAAACTACTTCCACTTAGCCAAATTGCCACAGTTAATATTATTAATTTTAATTCTTATTATGATTATCAGCATCATTGACTCATTGTTATCACGGCCGCGAACTACATCGATCAGGTACCGGTTGAGGTACGTTGTGTAGCAGGGCTCTTTGCACCAGCGACACCGCCACTGTTGCTGTCACTACCACCATCTCCACCGCTGGAAGAACTAGAGCTGCCCCATCCGAATCCAAACTCACCACCATCACTGCTTTGGCCCGAACCCGATCCATAGCTTATAGTACTGCCACCAGGCCCCTCACCAACACCCCAGTTGTAACTCGAACTTCCATCAGGTGAGGAGCCGCAGCCACACATGTAATCCCACCCTCCGTCCTGGCTCGAACCGCCAGTTCCACTGCCTTGACCTGCCACGGTGCTGCCTTTTTCTTCCTTGCCGGTGTCCTTAGAGCTAGAAGAAGAAATGAGAACAAATAGTTGCGGTGCAATTATCAGCAACCCAAGTACACATTTGTTCATCTTTATTGTCATTGTTTTAGAAATGATCAGCACCAGCGATTTATTGAATCGAGAGTTAGGGGATATGCTTCTTTAATAAATGGATTGAAGCACCCACTCATTTTACATGGGCATTTGTATTTCAACTTAACAACCATCTAATTGTGTTGTTAATTAACATGACCTAACAACAAATCACGTATTGCCACGTTAGCATCATCAGTATACAAGTTGCGTTACCAAAATGTGTAATTGTATTGCTTGGTTGTGAGGCAACGAGGCAATGAGGCAATTGAAGTCAAATTAATTACGTGATATGGTTTATATATGCGCACGAACACGGAAAATCACGCATATCACACAAATTTCATGTCCATTCATGAGTCTTTATTTGATGAGGCGGTTAGAAGTATATTTGCTGTGAAAAATAAGGTCATTAACATTGAATTATTAGTGCCTAACTACAATATTGGTAATGTGTAGTTATGAAAAAGAAATATTGTTTTTTTGTTTTTATTTATTTATTTATTTATTTTCCAAACACTTCATTTTTAAGTTAAATTTAAATTCAGTATATAATTTTCAATATAACAACTGTACTGATCCTGTATAGTAGTGTTATCCTGAGTTATTATTCAAAATGGTTGGGATCAACGTATATAGAGTAATTGAAATTCAAGATCCCTGTTAGTGTCCATCCATGCAATAAATTGTTGCAAAAATAAATACCCCAAGTATTATATATATATATATATATAATTATATAATAATAATATATAAATTATTATTCATACAAAATATGTATATAATAATATAATAATATATATATATATATGTTGACGGGAAATTTGGTCGGGATGAGAAATTTCTGTTAACACCCTCGAGACCACTACCCCGAAAGTGGTGGCCGGGGTAGGTACCGTTGGTTCCCGACCTGTTAAGAGCTGGACGAGAGACTGGATCGTAATAACAGTAAATGAGTGCTTTTATTATTGATAGATTACTTTAAAATACAAATCACTCTCTCGTGTGCTCACAGTCTCTCTAAAATGTAGGGTGGTGGCAACTCTGTGCCGGTCGAATAGTGGAAACGAAGGTGGTCGTGTTCTGAATACAGAATTTAGGCCTTCCCCTCTTCTTCTCTGTTGCTGTCTATCTTTTTCTGTCTAAATCTCAGTTTATGTAGGTTTTTCTCTGTTTTCCTCTCCTCTACCATGCTTGGCCTCACATATTTATATCGTCCAAGTAGGTTTTTAGTTCGCAAATATTTTACCGTGATCCCATGAATCCGTTCCCTCCTTATTGGGCGGGATTCGTCATTTGAATTTGAATTGTTACGGGATTTGATGATATCGTTGACGGAGATAAGTTTGTTCCCTTTTTTGAATCAAACTCTTGACGTGCATGCAAATATTACTTGGAGATGATCCTGTGTGCACTCGTGTCATGAATTTTCATGGAGGTCACCCTGCCAGCTGCCTATTGCCCCGTAGAGCGAGGTAGATCCCTGCTCCGACTCTGTTCTTAAAAGTTTAAGATGGATTTTCCCTGACCCTTAGGGGCTTGAGGTGCTCTTGTAGACATTCCTGGGAGGTAGTTGGGGTAGTGTAGATTTAGACGTGATTCTTCCTTTATATCCAGCAAGGGCAACTGGCTTCTGGAGATGTTGGCGGGCTTCTCCCGAATGTCTCTTAAGCTTGGAGACTTCCCTTGGCATTCTCGGGGCGGTTGTGGAGCTCGACCTCAGAGCCGAGGTTTCCCGATAGATGGTCTGGAGAAGCCCGGGTTCCAGTACTCTTGTGTGGGGCTCATCCTGGTCTCGCCTGGCTTGTTTTCTGGTAGTCTTAAAGCTGAGCCGGCCTTCCCAGCTCCTGCGGGGTGGCTTTACGATCTTTTCGGGCTTCATGATTGTCTATTATGGGTGGAAAATTTCTTTTTGACCTTTGGCCAAATTTCACTATTAACAGAAGTCCCTTCCGACTTGAACACCTGTGGTAGAGTTGGGGTTGGAGTCAGATTCCTTATTTAATTGAGAAAGTTTTCCGCCATAAAGATAATTAATGAGAGCGAAATCTTCTCATTAATTACCCAATATTTGAATTTGAAACTGTGTGTTATTCGAATAAAGACGGCTGCAATACGGCTCAGGGTGATCTTCCCGAGGATATCACCGATAATCCTCTATTTAAACCCGACCTTACCGTCACTTTCTTCATACTTTCTCAAATTTCAAATTTTCAATTATTTTCCTTGCTTTCTCTACCGATTTCCCTCTATCTTCCGCTTGCTTTCACACTTCTCTTACCCATTAATGTCGACTTCCACAGATAGTATTGATGCCTTGGTTGAGGGCACCGGAGGCCCTAACCTAGCTCATATTAAGCGGGTGTGAGGAATTTCAAGCGATGAGGAATCTTCCCTGCTCCGCCAGTGCCGTCGTTCTAGCAGGAACTTCTCTATCGGCTCTGGCTTCTCGAACCAACCCAACAATCCTTTAAACCTAGTAGATGAAGATTCTGATGTCGGGGAGAGAGTCGACACAATCGGGAGGGCTCAGGTCACAGTGGCGAAGCTTTCTTCAGTGGTGATCCCTCATTTCGAACGTAGGGTCATCCCTGATTCCACCGTCGACCCTCAGTAGATTAGCAGTCTTCGGGACAAATACGGTATCCCTGACATCGTTTCCCTCACTGTCCCCCACAGGAACTATGATGTTTTTAACCCGCCCACAGACGTACTTCCTATCCACGCCGGGACTTTCGAAAGTGGGGTGAGGCTCCCTCTTCACCCTACCCTTCGGCGGGCTCTCAATGCCCTTCAGCTGGCTCCACTTCAACTGACGCCCGGCTTCAAGAGGCATCTAGTCGGCTTCATTGTATTATGGAGGGAGTCATGCGAGATGAGCAAGGTAACCAGGGAGCCCGGAGCTGAGGAGCTCGCCTTTCTTTTCCAGATAGGTAGCCTGGTTGGGGTTCCACGAGGCCAATTCTATGCCAAGGCCAAGAATAGGCTCAACTTTATCATCCTCGGGGATTCAAAGAAGGACCCTGCTTGGAAAGAGGAATGGGTACTGGCGGGGGGAGACTGAGGGAGCTCTGTATTCGTCGGCGGGCATGAGCTCGAGGTTCCCACCGCCTTTAGTGATAAACCCTCATGGGGCCGGGATTCCTTACCCGCTGAGTCTGAAACCGTGTTGAAGACCATCATGACTCGAAATTACTTAAATTTGAAGTTTCCAACCGCTGACCCCTTCGATCCCCGTAGGGTGAACAAGTACCTACGGATCTCCGATGCTACTCCTCGTAAGTATCTCGCTTTATCCTGTCTTTAAATTGTTGGGTGGTTCAGTTTTGATGATCTTGATCCCTTTCTTAACAATGTTTGTTGTTGCTCCAGCTTCTCGCGAAGCCCGGTAAGCTAGGATCCCTCCTCATTCTTCTAGATCATCCCTAGGAGCTCTCTTGGCTGTTCTGATGAAAGAGGGGGGGGGGGGGGGGGGGGGTCAACCACTAAGGTAGCTGCCTCGCTCGTTCCTTCCCTCTCATCTTCCCAGGTGAAGTCCAAGATGGCTTTTCTTTCATCTCGAGCGGCAAAGGCTCTAAGCCGATGAGGGTTTGCCTCCCAAGTCGCCAATAAGTCCGCTCCTGCCCCCTCACCAGTAGTCTCTGCTTTAACCGATGCTCTCCGAGTCACATTATCCCTCTCTACTAATCTGGTAGTTTCCCGGGCAGTTGAGGTTCCCAAGGAGCCCGCTGCCGATATTCCTGAGGTCACCCCTTCTCGCCCCCGCTAGCAATCAAGCTTGGAGGGTCAGGACGAGGTCCTTAAGCAATTTGTTGCATTCTGTCTAGGTGACGGGCTTTCTAGGATGACCGCGATGCCTGTGGACATCATGATTACCAAAGGGTCCACCCATCTAGTCGAGGTAATCGTCGCTTTTACTTCTTCATTTAGTTGCTTGATTTGTCATTTTCTAACATGATTTTCCTTTGCAGGCTTTCAAGTTTCAGGTGGCCATGAGGCATCAGGTAGCCTTTCTTCGTGATCGTGCAGCCAAGGATGAGGCTGAAGCTGAGCGAGCCATGGGGTTGCTTACGTGGGCTTAAACCCTGGTCCAGGAGATGACCTCCAGCCAACAGGGAATGGAGACACAACTGACTGAGCATTAGTGCGACCATGAGAGGTTGAAGCGGGCTTTTGATCAGGAAACTCTCCGGTCAAAAAGACGGGCTAGCCAGCGGGATAACTGGAAGGGAGAGGCGCAGGCTCTGGATTTCGAGAACCAGACTTTGCAAGCTCAAGTTACCTAGCTCCAGGCAGAGGTGGAAGCCTCTTTTAACGAGTGGTACTTCTATGCCTCCTATCAGGTTGCAGAGACTCTTTCTCCCCCATTCGATCTTTCCAGCATCATCGACTGGGATAGAGAAGAGGTCATGTCACGGGCTACGAAGATGTCTCGCCCCAAAAATGATGGAGCTGGTCCTTCTAGGGATGGAGCTGGGAAGTGGTTGGAGATGCCAGATCTGCCTCCTCCTTTCCAGCCTTCCCAGTATCTGATCCTGGCGAATCCTCGATGGGAGTCCAAACCAAGGAGCTAGAAGGAGGCCTTGTTGAAGCCCGAGACCTTCCCGCAGTGATCTCAGAAGTGAAGTCAACAGAAGACGGGAACGTGCCTGAGTCAGTGGCCAGCCTTCTTGATGCAGCCATACCACCTGAAGTTATGGCGGTGATCAATGAAATCGTGGAGGAGGATCCTGTTGACCTTGAGGCAACCGGGGCTGATCCCCAGGAGGAGGTGGCAGAGACGGTAGATGCAGCTGATCAGGATGAGCTGCGACTGGAGAGGGAAGCAGGGGGAGAGGTTCATTCTGTGGAGGAGGAGGCTGGAGGTCCTCAGGAAGATAAAATAGCTTGAGTTCTCTCCCATGTAATCTATTTTGAATGCCCGGAAAAGGGGGTGGGCATCCCATCCTCAACTGTGTTTGATATTTTGTCATTTTATTCTTTTTTTTTGTAGCCCGGAATCAGGGATTGGGCTCCCTGTTTGCTGTAGCCTAGTTGAGGAATAGACTCCCCCATTTAATAATCAAGTTTCAATTTTAGATCTACCTCTCTTTCCGACTTGCATGTACTTACTTGATCTCCCTGTTATAGTGAGTTACCACGTATCAAAGAAAAAATAGTAAACAACAATAACCGGAATATTTAGAGTTTAAGTAAATCGAGCCCTCCATCCCCGAGTCCCTTTGGGGGGTTGTATCCCGAGTAGAACATTAAGTAAAGAACTGTTTAGCCCCTTCTTAAGCTCGGGATCAGGAGGGCTTCCGTGTTTTCAAGCTTGATTCCTTCTTGGAGGGAGTGGTAGCCCGATCAAGGCATCAATAGGGCTATCTAGCTATTTCCTGGTCTCGAGATCTGGATGGAAACTATGCTCTTACACTCAGATCCTTCTTATGGGTGGTAGCCCGACTAAGGCATCATGAGGGCTATCTAGCTATTTCCTGGTCTTAAGATCTAGATGGAAACTATGCTCTTACACTCAGATCCTTCTTGGGGGTGGTAGCTGGACCAAGGCATCAAGAGGGTTATCTAGCTATTTCCTGGTCTTGAGATCTGGATGGCATCTATAACCTTACACTCAGATCCTTCTTGGGGGTGGTAGCCCGACCAAGGCATCATGAGGGCTATCTAGCTATTTCCTGGTCTTGAGATCTAGATGGTAACTATGCTCTTACACTCTGACTCTTTGGTGGGGGGTAGTGCCTGACCGAGGCATCAAGAGTGGCGGGGTGGGGGGGTTCCCAGGCTTACCCCTGGTCTTGAGGCGATAATGTCGAACTTTCCATGTAGACCCCGAATCATTGTAGGACATAGTTGAAGAAGGAGTAAACAAGAAAAAACAGGCTTCAATGATATGGAGGGTGAAGTACATTATTGTCGGAAAAATAAAAGAAGCTAGTCGGAGGTCGCCTGCTCCTGAGTCCCCTGTTCAAGGGTAGAATTTCTTTAGGTGATCTGCAATCCAAGTATGGTCGATGAGTCGGCCATTTATATCCTCGAGCTTGTACGCTCTATTACGGATCACCATCTTTTTTAGGTATGGTTCTTTCCAGTTAGGCCCTAGGACCCCGTCTGACCTCTTCCTGGTGTTCAATATCACTTTCTTGAGGACTAGATCCCCTTCTTTGAAGCTTCGAGCTTTAACCCTCCTGTTGAAGTTCCTGGCAATCCTGCTTTGGTAGATCGCTACATTCTCAGCTATTCGATCTTACTTCTCCTCCAGGATGTCCAAGCTAGCTCAGAGCTTGCTTTCATTGCTCCCCGGTTCGAATCGTTGGACTCTAAAGAAGGTCAACTTGTGCTCTATAGGTAGGACTGCTTCAACCCTGAAGGCCAGTGTGTAGGGCGTTTCCCCGGTAGCTGTTCTCCTTGTAGTGCGGTAAGCCCAGAGGACCTCGGGAAGCTCCTCTACCCATCTGCCTTTCTTCTGCTGTAGCTTTTTCTTCAACAACTTCTTAATGGTTTTGTTCGTGGATTCCACCAAACCATTGGACTGAGGGTGGGCTACCGAAGCAAATCGAAGGTCGATTCCCAAACCATTGCAGAAATCTCTGAATCGACCATTATCAAATTATTTTCCGAGGTCGGTTATGATGGCAAGAGGGGTTCCAAACCTGCAAACTACATTGGTCTTGATGAACCTTGTTGTGTTCTCTTTTGATATCTGGGAGAGTGGTCTGGCTTCAACCCATCTTGTGAAGTAGTCAATCGCTATGATAGCGTGCTTGGCCTGTCCCGGAGCTGTAGGAAGCTGTCCAATCAAATCGAATCCCCATATAGCAAATGGGTATGGCGAGCTAAGGGACGACAAGCGCTCCGGAGGGAGGTGACTCAAGTTTACGTCTTTCTGGCATGTCTCACAGGTTTGCACCAAGTTCTTAGCATCTTGATGGATGGTCGGCCAATAATACCCCATTCGGAGAACCTGATATGCCAAGGCCTCTCTACCAATATGGTTCCAGCATTCCCTGGAATGAATCTCTCTCAAAGCCCACTTGGCATCTTCAGGGTGTAGACATCAGAGTAGGGGAAGGGATTTCCCCCTTCGGTATAAATGTCTATCGACCATACAATACCGGACCGAGAGCCTTTTAACCCTCCTAGCTTAGTCAGGCTCCCCGGGGAGTTTCCCGTCTTATAGATACTCCACTATTGGATCCATCCAGCACGACTGTCGGTCCAAGGTATAAGCTTCCTTACAGGTCATAATGCTAGGTAGGAGGATTATTTGAAGAGGGGCTCCGTGAGGTAGGGTTTGACCACCATATGCAGCTATCTTGGCAAGAACGTCAGCCCGATGATTTAGCTGCCGAGGTATCTGCTCGATTCTGAATCCCTTAAATCTGCTTTTGAGTTGTTGAACCAATTTCAGGTACGCGACCATATTATCCCCCTTTGCCTGATATTCCCTGGAGACTTGGTTGACCACGAGTGAAGAGTTGCTCTTGATATTCAGGTAATCAACCCCGAGTTCTATGGTTGCCTTTATTCCAGCTAGTAGGGTTTCTTACTCTGCCTCATTGTTTGTGGCTTTAAATTCAAACTTGAAACAGTGGCAACATTCAGTTCCTTTTGGGTCGATGAGAACTATGTCCGCTCCTCCCCTAGATTGCCCGGAAGCTCTGTCCGTGTAGAGAGTCCATGACTCCCAGCCATCTGGTCAGTTATCAGACTCTGGAGTCCTCTCAACGATTACATCTGTTACAGTGGGGGTTGCCTGATCTGAAGGTACTGAGAGCTCAGCTACAAAGTCTGCCAGTGCCTGAGCTTTTATCGCGGTCCTAGGCTTATATTTTAAATCAAACTGGGTAAGATCTAGGGCCCAGAGAACCTGCCTTTCAGAAACATCCGGCCTTTGTAAGAATTGACAGAAGGGTTGGTCCGTCACCACTGCTATTGAATGAGCATGAAAGTAAGGACGGAGTTTCCTTACCGAGGTCACCAAGGCGTAAGCGAGCTTCTCCAATAGAGTATAGTTCTTTTTGGGCTTGGTTAGCGCGTGACTCACATAGTAGATAGGTTGCTGGATCCTATCCCAGTAATTCCTTGATCAAGGCCCCGCTCACGGTGGTTTCTAAAACGGTAAAGTATATTTGGAGCTCTTCTCCAGGATTTGGCTTGACCAGCAGTGGAGGGATTGTTAGGTATCTTTTCAAAGCTTAGAAAGATTGTTCGCTCTCCTGATCCCATTTCATGTTTCTTCCCTGCTTGATAGCTTTGAAGAATGGTAGACACTTATCGGTAGACCGACAGATTAACCTGTTGAGTGCTGCTATCTGTCCGGTCAAGGCTTGAACCTGTTTATGAGATATGGGGGATTCTAGATCCAGGATAGCCATGATTTTTTCTGGGTTAGCTTCTATGCCTCTCTCATGGACCATGAAGCCTAGAAACTTCCTCACAGTTACCCCAAAAGCGAATTTGGAAGGGTTCAACCTCATCTGGTTTTCCCTTAGGATCATGAAGGTCCTACGAAGATCGTCCAGGTGGCCTCCCGAGGTTGAAGATTTAGTAATCATGTCGTCGATGTACACCTCCATCGACCTTCCTATTTTGGGCTTGAATAAACGATTGACTAACCGCTGGTAGGTAGCTCCAGCATTTTTGAGCCCGAAGGGCATCACCTTGAAGTAGTACAAGCCTTGCGCGGTGATGAAGCTGGTTTTTTCTTGGTCCGCGGGATGCATCATAATCTGATTATAGCCGAAAAACATATCCATAAAACTCAGGAGCTTGTTCCCGGAGGTGGAATCTACCAGCTGGTCAATTTTTAGCAGAGGGAAACTGTCATTCGGGCATGCCCGGTTGAGGTTGGTGTAGTCTACACACATGCGCCACTTCCCATTTGCCTTCGTGACCATGACCACGTTGGCGATCCATTCGGGGTAACGAGCTTCACGAATGAAGCCTGTCTGGGTTAGTTTATCCACCTCTTATTGAACCGCTACATTTCTTTCAGTGCTGAAGTGGCACATTTTCTGTTTAATGGGCTTGAAGGTCAGATCCACCGCCAGTTGATGTGCAGCTAATGTCATTGGGATCCCGGCATCTCAGCATGACTCCAAGCAAATATGTCATTGAACTCTGTGAGAAGCCTAATCAAACATTCTTTCATCCTGGCTCAAGGGTAGCTTCGATCTTGACGACCTTCGAGGGATAGCTTATTCGGAAAGGAATCTCTTCTAACTTATCCACTGAATGGCCGCTGGCCCATTCCCTTCTCTGTTTTTCTGTGTCGGGCACCATAAGTCCTTCTTCGGGACAATCGGTGGAACCCGTATCTTCCAGGTTTAGTGCTGGAGTTATCTTACCTTGGATAGTCGTCACTTAGGCGAGTTGTTTAGCTAGAGCTGCTGGGTTGGCTAACACTACGTAGCACTTTCTAGCTGCTTGCTGATCCCCCCGAACTTCCCCCACATTGTCTCCTACCGGAAACTTCAGGACATTGTGGTAAATAGAGAGGACCCTTTTTAAGGATGACAGAAAAGGCCTCCATAATATTGCATTGTAGGCCGACGGGGTATTCACCACCACGAAGTCGGTCATGATGTTTTGCTAGAGAGGTGCAACTCCAATGATCACCGGCAGGATTTTTGATCCTACGGGTGTGATGGAGTCCCCAGTGAACCCATATAATGGAGTGGTACAACTGTTGTAGCACCATTACTTCAAGTTTAGTTTTTCCAAAGTGTCTTTCAACAGAACGTCGACGCTGCTACCTGTGTCGACGAGCACGCAGTGCACCATGAAGTTGGCAATTTGTAATGTGATGACCATGGGGTCATCATGTGGCTGCACGGTGTTATAGACATCTGCTTCGGTGAAGATGATCTGTGACAGATGGGAAGGATTGGTCTGTCTCTGGTCGACCTTGAAGACATCCCGCCCCTCGTTCGTACGAGGGACCTTCCTCGCATGGTTTTTCCTGGAACTGTTGGAGGTGCTGGCCATAGTGGGTCCCCCGCTAATAGTATGAATTATCTGAATCTGTTGCATCAGGTCCGCTTACTCTCCCTACCTTTTCTCGGCATGTTCTCGGATCTCGGCTTGCACCTCCCTTCCAGTCTGAATGTTCTCCCTGACTTGTTATAAGAATTCTATCAAGCATCCTCCCCTTATCAAAGCCTCAATTTGGTTCCGCAGGTTGTAGCATTCTGAAGTGTTGTGCCCTACGTCATCGTGAAAGTCGTAATACTTATAACGATTTCTCTTATCGACCGGGGCTTTCATGGGAGCGGGCTTCTATAACAAACCCTTGTCTTGAATGGCGAGGTAGACTATTTCTCGGGATGCATTTAAGGAAGAGTAATGGTTGTACCCCCTCTCATTGCGAGCTATAGGGGCCACTGTCCTAGGAGGTGGTAAAGCTTGATGAGGAGCTCGTTTATCTGAATACCTTTCCAATCTGGGCTGAGGAATGGGGAAGCTGTATGTTGATTTATTAGGGGGTTTGTTTTGGCTTTTCTGAGCTTGCTCGAGTCTGGGAACTTCCTTCTTTTATTGCTTTACGGCTCTCATATCATCATTTTCCATCTTGATCTTGAGCTGCTCGTCGACCTCAATCTGCTATAAAGCCCGATCATAGGCTTCCTGGTAAGTTTCTGGAGGTCTCTTAGCGAAAGAAAGGAAAAGCTTTCCCGCCCACAGGTTCCTTCTAAAGTCGGCGAGTGTTTCCTTCTCGGTGAAGACCCTAATATGGATGACTTCCTTGTGGAAATGCTCGACATAAGAACGGAGGGTTTCCCCTCTTTCCTGGATCACGTATTGTAGATGGATCGGGTTCTTCAGTCGGGGCTTAACTCCCTGGAATTGTTAGCAGAAATCTGTTGATAACTTGGTGAAGGAATCCACGCTTCCAGCGGGTAGGTTTTAGCATAATCCGTGAGTGTAGTAAGGAACATTCGACACATAGCGGCTCTGGTTGTGTTCTGAACCTCCATTTGTTGAACAAAGCTCTCTAGGTGGCTCAGAGGATCTTCAGTCCCAGAGAATCTGTTAGCTGGCATTTTGAACTTAGGCGGGAGCTCTGCCTCCCGGATCCTTCTGGTGAAAGTAGCATTCATTTCACTTAGAGGATCTTTCCTGTCCTCCTTATACTTCCCTTCTTCATCAATTGGATCTCTTTATGAAGCTCTGCCAACTGGTCCCTTAGATATTTGCTTTCAGATTTCCTTGAGTTGATCTCGGATTCCTCACCATCAGATCCCTCTAAAGAACTGGCGACCTCTACCCGACTCCTTCTTCGGGGGGGGGGGGGGGGGGTTATTGACTTTCTTCTTCTCTGCCATGGGCTTCTCTTCTTAAAGTCGTAGGGTGGAGAAGCTCTCTCCGTTCCCGGGGAAGGACATCTGCCACAGATTTGACTTGTCTTGGTTGGTAGTGTGGCAGGGCTTCGGGAACATGGGGCGTGGGCCCTAGCCTATCCCGGATCGAGGCTGGGAGCCCTGCTTCATTACGAGTTGATTCCCGAAGGGCAGGTCCCAAGCGGTCGAAGACAGGTTGCCTAGCCCCAGGCCTGCTTGACTCCCTCTATTGCAGAGACCCGCTTACTGGATAGCGATCTCCTCAGCGAGAAGTCGGAGGAGAATGTTTTCTACAAAGGCCGCTGCTTACTGGTCAAGCTTAACTTGAATTCCCAAAGGGGGATCTAGAGCCCGCATAGTGGCTGGCTGGGTGGGAACCTGGTTATGGAGCCCCGATTTTCCCTCTTTCCTCGGAACCTTTCACGTCGATGTAGCAGAAGGTTGTCTCGATGTGCCCTGCTGCCTCTGTGAGGAGCGGAGCCTCATGATTATTATGAAATAACAAACTTTTAGAATGTAAAAAGATGGTGGTGTGAGAGGTTTCCCACAGACGGTGCCAGAAAGTGTTTACGGGAAATTTGCTCGGGATGAGAAATTCTGTTAACACCCTCGATATCACTACCATGTAAGTGGTGGCCGGGGTCAGTACCGTTGGTTCCCTACCTGTTAAGAGTTGGATGAGAGGCTGGATCGTAATAACAGTAAATGAGAGCTTTTATTATTGATAGATTACTTTAAAATACAAATCACTCTCTCGTGTGCTCACAGTCTCTCTAAAATGTAGGGTGGTGGCAACTCCGTGCCGGTCGAATAGTGGAAACGAAGGTGGCCGTGTTCTGAATACAGAATTTAGGCCTTCCCCTCTTCTTCTCTGTTGCTGTCTATCTTTTTCTGTCTAAATCTCAGTCTATGTAGGTTTTTCTCTGTTTTCCTCTCCTCTACCATGCTTGGCCTTACATATATATATCGTCCAAGTAGGTTTTTAGTTCGCAAATATTTTATCATGATCCCATGAATCCGTCCCCTCCTTATTGGGCGGGATTCATCATTTGAATTTGAATCGTTAGAGGATTTGATGATATCGTTGACGGAGATAAGTTTGTTCCTTTTTTTGAATCAAACTCTTGACTTGCATGTAAATATTACGTGGAGATGATCCTGTGTGCACTCGTGTCATGAATTTTCATGGAGGTCACCCTGCCAGCTGCCTGTTGCCCCGTAGAGCGAGGTAGATCTCTGCTCCGACTTTGTTCTTAGAAGCTTAAGATGGATTTCCCTGACCTTTGGGGGCTTGAGGTGCTCTTGTAGACATTCTTGGGAGGTAGCTGGGGTAATGTAGATTTAGGCGTGATTCTTCCTTTATGTCCAGCAAGGACAACGGGCTTCTGGAGAGGTTGGCGGGCTTCTCCCGAATGTCTCTTGAGCTTGGAGACTTCCCCTGGCATTCTCGGGGCGGTTGTGGAGCTCGACCTCAGAGCCGAGGTTTCCCGATAGATAGCCTGGAGAAGCCTGGGTTCCAGTACTCTTGTGAGGGGCTCGTCTTGGTCGCGCCTGACTTGTTTTCTAGTAGTCTTGAAGTCGAGCCGGCCTTCCCCGCTTCTGCGGGGTGGCTTTACGATCTTTCCGGGCTTCATGATTATCGATTATGGGTAGAAAATTTCTCTTTGACCCCTGTCCAAATTTCACTATTAACAATATATATTAACACATAATATATATGTAATATAAATATAATATATATATATTATATAATATATTTTATTTTATTATTATATATAATAATATATAATATATTAATGTTATTATGTATATAATAAATTATTATTCATACAAAAAAATAAATAATATATATATATATAAATATGTATTATATATATATATTAATAATACATATTAATATATGTATTAATATGTATCATATATATATAAAAATATATATATATATATATATGTACATAATATATATATATATAATATAATATATTAAATATTATTATGTATATAATAATATTATTACCCAGACAATAATATATATGTAAAATAGTAATAATATTTATTATATCATATATATGTATATTATACGATATAATATATATATATTATATTATATTTTCTATATGTACTAATATTTAATATTATATATCTTATATATATTATTATATATAATAATTTAATATATCATATTATATATATATATATAATACATGTAATATTATTAATACATAATAATAATAATAATAATAATATGTTATAATTATATATTAATATATAATATTATAGTATATGTTGTTATATATATAAGAGGGGTAATCTGGTCATTTAAATATCTTGTTACGTCCTGTCACAGCTATACTAAACGTATAACTGTACAGTTTATAGTTCTGTTCAGACTTTCCAAACGCAATATAGAACAACATGTCCTGTCTAGTTCTGTCCCACCTTATCCTGTCTCATCTCCGTGCTAAACGCACCTCTATAGAATAACATCCTTGTTAATGTGTTTAATGTCTGCACGCCCTTTCGTTTTTTGTTTTTCTATTTTTATTTTTATTTTTATTAATAAAGGATCAAAAGAGCGAAACTCGTCGAGATAAATTTAAACAAGAGAGCCATATGTACACTTCATTAGTTTGTAGACATTCTTGATGATTAGTGCTGTAAAAGTGGATTGGATCCAAAGAGGCCGGTCCATCTGGCCTACGAAGGGAGGTGGGCCTTGTCAAGCATGGCCCACGGCGGTGTGCCAGCCCAAGCTTAGCATGTAGGAGGGAAGATTGCTGTGCTTTAGGTACCAGGTCCGCTGTACTGGCTCGCCACGACATCCCATTTTGGCGTGCTAAGCCAAATGATCAGTACGGCGGTTCGGCCAGACGGTTTGACCATATGGACCAATAATTTTTTTTCCCAACCGTTGGAGACAAAAAAAATTATAAAATGCTCTATAAAGTCTTCTTTTTTATATTTTGATCCACAATTCAAATTTTCCTATAAATACTCCCATCAATTCCTTTTTCCATTCACTTTCTCTCATTCTCTCAATCTTTACATTCTTCAATTCTCTATACATTTTCATTCAATTTCATTCTTACTCTCTCTCTACACAATTGCTAATACTATTTTACTAATTTCCTATTATCTATCTATTATTCTCTTAATTTTCCACCGACAAACAAAAGTTTAAAGGTACATTTTTCTTTAAATGTTATTATTTCATTTTATATTTTAATTATTTAATTTTTGTTAGTAAATTTATAATTTCATGTTTAGACTTCAATTATTAATTTTATTATTTGTTTAGTTAGTAAATTTATCATTTTAAGTTTATACTTAGTTGTTAATTTTAATATGATTGTTTCGTTAGTAAATTAATTTTAATTTTTTTTTACTAGTGGATTAATTTTAAGTGTAGTAGTTAATTTAAATTTATTTTGTTAGTAAGTTAATCAATTTAATTTGTAGTAGTTAATTTTAATATATTTTGTTAGTAAATTATGATTTTATGTGTAGTAGTGAATTTTAATATTCTTTAGTTAGAAAATTAAAGATTTTTAAGTGTAGTAGTTAATTTAAATATATTGTATTAGTAAATTAAGCATTTTATGTGTAGAGTTAATTTTAATATTTTTTAGTTAGTAAGTTAATAATTTTTAAGTGTAGTAGTTAATTTAAATAAATTGTGTTAGTTAATTAAGTATTTTATGTGTAGTAGTTAATTTAATATTTTTTAGTTAGTAAGTTAATAATTTTTAAGTGTAGTAGTTAATTTAAATATATTGTGTTAATAAATTAAGCATTTTATGTGCATTAGTTAATTTTAATATTTATTAGTTAGTAAGTTAATAATTTTTAAGTGTAGTAGTTAATTTAAATATATTTTATTAGTAAGTTAATCAATTAATTCGTAGATGTGAATTTTAATATATTTTGTTAGTAAATTAATCAATTTAATGTGACTATTAATGGCTAATGAGTTCATATTTGTATTTCAAGAATTTGATCATGTTGACGTTGATTCCTCGATGGATAAAAAGTCAATAATGTTGGTTTTGGTTATGACCTGTCAAAAGAGAAAGAGAAAGAGAATGTAATGTGAGTAATAACGACACGAGTTTACGTGGTAAAACTCCGGTGATTGGAGAAACGTCCTTGAGTGGCTGAATACACGACCAAGCCAAATCCACTATTTAAATGAAGAATTACATCACTTGATCTCTTTTGCCTCTCTCTTGTCGTGATTTTCTATGTATATATCGTTCTATATCTCCATCAACAATGAGATTATGGATCTATTTATACATACATAGAACCATAATCCTTGTTGTACAAGTAAGAAAAAAGAATTTTTATTTAATTACGATTGGTTGCTCGTTGGAATAGTCTTTATCTTCTTTCCTGTTTCGGAGATCCTTTGAGTTGAATTTGAATCTTCGTGAGACTCTAATTGTACAATTTGATTTAGGATTTACATTCCTAATTGACATGCAATCTTCTAGATTAACTGAGCTATTGCTTGATTTGGAATCTGTTTCCTGTTCGTCGTTTTATTCTTCTAGAAACTCTTTTTGATACGGATGTCTTGCGTATTTGAGCATGATTCTTGGTTTTCCCACGTGTGAATCGTATGCTGGATTTCTTTATTCGGATTTTTTGTATTGTCCCAAGTAGAACATAACGTGCTAAGTACTCTGTTCCGAGTAGGACACAACGTGCCGAATACCCTTGTTCAGACTTACTCGGGTTCTTATTCCTTTATGATGTCTTGTTCTAGATGCCAACTCAGATGTCCATCTGACAATTTTTTAAGGGATTATCCTACCTGTCAATGATGTGTACATTCGGCAAAATATACATATAACATTACCCCCTTAAAATATTTTTACTGAGTAAAATTTTGTTATTGGCAAAAGTATTTTAATCGACCTTCTGACCTTTTATGCCTCATTAATACAGGAATAATCCTTAAACGACGTTTCACATGACGTGTTTTAATAGTTACCACACATGTGCAATTTGTCCCTTCACGCGAGATCCTAGTGATTATGACGTTTTGAAATCCTGACGGGTTGGTCAATTCTTTCCATGACACGTGTCCTTCAACCGCTTAATTTCTCTAGTGACATTTATGAGAAATGACCTATGGATCACCTGATACGCCACTTGCGTCATCAAATCCTCCTTTTTGATTTTTCTCGCTTCTCGAAACCCTAGGGTTTCGTATCCTCAACCATCGAGTGGTTTATTTAAACTAAAAAGGGAAGTTTCGTCGTTCATATTTTACAGAAAGGAAAAAATAACTCAGGCTTTGCTTACCCACCTATTCATCTTATACTTCCATCAAAGCTTTCCAGGTTTCTTCGCATATGCTTTAAAGGTCAGTTCAAATGGATCATATTTCACAACAACGCCTTTTTGTTATAACTTTTGAAGCGTTTGAGCGTGGAGATTTTCAATTATTTTCTTGTGTTTATAGGTTATTGGGGGGAATCCCTCATGGCTAGCCTGGTTTTTTAGACGTTGATGTTTCCGGGCATTATCCCAATGTTCGTTTAAGTTCTAGTTCTGAATCTTTTTCCAGTTCTGAGTCTCTCGTTTCTGATCACAGGGTTCCTCTTCGATCTAGGATAGGAAAGCATCAGAGTAACCTTGTGGTTCATAGACATGGTTCAAGCGGCATTCAAATCGGGAGCCAAGTAATTGACGAGAAGGATGTTGAAGAGGAACACATTGCATCTCGAATTCTCTTCTCGCCCGATTTCTCGAGTGCGTATGATACTGAGCCGAACGTGGTGGGGGAAGCTAAAATCAAAAAGTACCGTGTTCGGTTTGATCTAGATGATTCTGTTATGATGACTTCTGCTGGTGATAGAGCCGCATGGAACCCTCCTCCGGGCATGGTAGCGATTTATAGGTCCATGCTCTGCTGTGGTGTGATTCTTCCCCTCTAGCAGTTTATCGCTTGGTTTCTTGTTGAGGCGGGGATCGCTAGATTCCTGAGGGGACGAAGGTGAACCGGGGGTTGATATTTCCTCTGACACCAAGAATAAAGGCATTGTGTGAGTTTTTCCTTTCTTAAACAAGCATTGAAAGAATAGCTGGTTTTTTACCGGAGGGAACCTAGGACTTGAGATCGAGCTCATGGCTGGAGAAGATCGAGAAGTGTTAAAGGTTCTCCGTTTCTTTTGCTCTCCTGATCGTTGGAACAAGTCAAAACTTACTTATACTGTTGCCAAGTTGACCAACCTTGCTCGGGTGGCCATGCGTACTCTGGAAAAGATGACCATATCCTATCTTTTTAATGAGAAGAAAATGATAGAACTTGACTTCTTTACTCAGATTTCAGATTATCGTAGGCAACGTAAGTAGAATTTTCTCGTTCTTATTTTTCTCATCTTGTTTTCTTTTCTAACTTGTTTGTATTCAGTGTATAATGTAGACATCGTCTGCGATGTCCAGGCTCGCCAAATGAAATTGATTGTTCAAGCGAGCCGTAAAGAAGCTTCTCGTCAAAATAAGGAAGGGGTTGCTCCGCCTGGTGACGAGTCGGATGAGGATTTCGATGAAGCTAAAGAGTAAATTTCTGAGTACATTCCTGAAGTCATTCCGCCGACCTTGGGGGAGTCAAGCGGTCCGAGTGGCATTTTTGGAACCAATAATTCCCGAAGGGTGTTTGAGGATGAAGGCAGGCAGAGAGGGCATCCTAGTGGTGCAACATCTGGTGAACCTAGCTCCTTGGTCGATGAAGTTCCCGCCGAGTAGTTTGGAGATGAGGAAAGAGTTAGGGTACCCCCTGATGAGCATGCTAACTTCCATCCTGATATTTTTGAATCGTTTCAAGATATTATTGAAGATTAAGAAAATCCTACGGCTGACCTCGGCTTCCACCGTACTCGGGTTGAGAAAAGAAAGGCAGTTGACTCTCCTGCTCATCCTTAAAAGATTCCTCAGGTGGTGTCATTTGTTGAATCAAGTGACAATGATGTCGATGCTAGAGTTTCCCCGAGTGTCCAGGCTGAGGCACCTTTTGGGAGGAGTGGACACTTCGGACAATCTGAATAAGGATTCTTTGCCCACTGAAGTTGTGGATGCAGGAATAGGATCCTCGGGTAATCCCACGTGTCCCCCCCTCCCCCAAGATATGTTGAGGACGATGTCATCTAGTTGGGCTTTTATTGGGGATGACCACTGAAGCCATTTCAGGAATGGTTCCCCGACTAATCGTCTTGAAAACATTTTCAATAGTGCATCTTACGTAAGTTTTCTATCCCGACCCTTGCCTCAGTGCTTGTTTTAGATTTTTTAACTCACTCTTTCTTGCAGGTGGTTGCTGAGTTTACTGAGTTTGCTCAGATGCAACAACATCAAGCCGATCGGATAAGATGTCTCGAAGCTCAGTTGAAGGAGAGTGAGGACATCCATGCTCGGATTGAGGCGGCTTATCAAAGGGAGGTGAGCTCTGCCCAAGAATTTGTCGATCATTGCTTAGCTAAACAAATTGAGGTTGATGAGAGAGCTTTTATTGCAGAAGAGAATGCTGTATCCTTCCAAGATTTACTGTCTGCTACCCAAGAGTCGATGCTCAAAGCTGAACAAGAGGATGAGCAGGCCAGATCGTTTTACGAGCAAAAAATTAAAGACCTTAAGCGCCAGGCCCTTACCTTTGAATCCCTTTCGAAGGAGGCTAGGTTGGAACTTGGAGTTCAAGGGGTTGATCGTTTTAAGAGGTCCCCATCCAATGATGCCCTATTTCTTAGGGAGTTTCAACGAGGGTTAGTCTTGGCTAGTGAATTTTTCAAAGTCAAAAATCGGGCGACTGACAAGGCTCGAGCCAACTGGGAGCTATCGATCAAAAACCATGTGGATCGGCCCTTGGAATCTCTTCGGACTCAGATGAAAGAATGGAGAGCATACCGTCGTAGCCAAGGTAAAGAGCCCTATCCTATGCATTTGGAGGTCCCGTTGGAGCATTCTGTTTCGACCTTTTATGTTAGTCAGGAGGCTGGTGTGGATGGGTCGATGCCTGACGTTGGACCAGTCTTTGGAACGGATTACAACGAATGGATAGATAACTCGGTCGACACAATCGCTTGGCCTTCAAATGAGAGTCTCCTCCGTGAGTATGAGATAGTGCCTGACCCGAGTATTGGGAAGGTTTCCAAATCTCCAGCCCTACCTTAGGAGTATTTGTAAAGATTCATTTTAATTAATAAAACTCCATTTTTTTTTCGCCGACTGCTTTGTTATGTCTTTGGATGTCTTTATCTTATTTAACTGGCTAATAGTCTGAGTGACTCTTTAAACGCCGAGTATCTTATTAAACCCAATTTCATACGCCAAGTACCTTATTAAACTGGCTACTAGTCTGAGCAACTCTTTAAAAGCTGAGTATCTTATTAAACTCGATTTCATGCACCAAATATCTTATTAAACTAGCTACTAGTCTGAGCGACTCTTTAAATGCCGAGTTTCTTATGAAACTCGATTTCATACGCCAGTATCTTACTATACTAGCATTAATTTTAAGTGTCAAGAATCTTATTAAACTGGCTAATATTATAAACCGAGTCATCTTGAAACAGGCAAGTAGATTTATACTTATGCTTCATACTAGGTTGCTACTCGAACGTTACATCGAGGCTCACCACGATCATACGTTCGAGTCCTTTCGCAAGTCACTGAGGAGGTCTCCTAGTTTTGTCTGCACAAGGGTTTGCCAAATCGTTAAGCTTTTAAATTGCTTAACACAGCTGTGCATCTCACCGAGATTTTTTTCGACCGCGCCCCGAGCCATTTTCCAGAATCTGGTGCATCGGGTTTGCCTTTTGGCTAAGGTCGACTAACCTTGCTCGGCTGGCATGCTCCTTCGAGCTTCTCCGCCCATTCAGAAATTTTGCCAAATTAATGATCCCGAGCATTTTATCTTTTTTTTATATGTGCTTATGATATGCTTTTTTTTCGCATGTTCTTATCATCATGCTTCTTTTTCGCATGTTCTTATTATCATGTTTATCTTTTTCACATGTTCTTATTATCATGTGCTTAGATTTCTGAAATCCGATTTCTAAAATCCCATGTTGGGCCTTTATTCATAACTGTAAAACTAACAATATGATAAAATTTTAAAGCTAAAAAGTATCCTGACTAACAAAATTGTCTTGACTAAAAGGGAAACAAATTTCAAGGATAAAAAATCTTCAAATATTGGGCATTGTATGGCCGAGGTAAAACCCTTCCATCTGGTCGGGCAATCCAATATGCTCCATGACCAGCTATTCCTTCAATCTTGTACGGACATTCCCATTTGTCAACCAACTAGCCTGCAACTTTGTTCTTCGTGTTTAACGATACTTTCCTGAGCACCAGGTCTCCTAGCTGGAATTTTCTGATCTGAACATGAGAGTTGTAGTGGCCACTCTTTACTGATATGCTGTATTTTGTACTCGGGATTTCTCATTTTCTCTTCAAGCTCATCTAAGCTTTGTAACAGCATATCAGCATTTTGTTCTTTATCATATAGCCTGACTCTTGGCAACATATACGACGTTTCTACCGGGATGACGACTTCAGTTCCGAATGCCAAAGAGAATGGAGTCTCTCCTGTAGAAGTTCTTGCTGTTGTCCGATATGCCCATAATACTTCAGAAAGTTTTTCAACCTAATTGCCTTTCTTGACATCTAACTTTGCTTTGAGTGTGTGCTTGATGATTTTGTTTATTGCTTCAACTTGCCCATTCGTTTGAGGGTGGGCAGCTGTAGCATAATAATTTGCAATTTGGTACTCATTGCACATCTGTCTAAATTTTTGATTATTGAACTGGGTGCCGTTGTTAGTGATAATAGTACTCGGGACTCCAAATCTGTAGAGTATAATTTTCTTCACAAAGTTCATGGTATTTTCTTCAGTGATATGTATCAACACCCACTTTGTGAAATAAACAACAGCCACAATTGCGTGCTTAGCTCCACTCCCTGTTCCTGCCGACATTGGACCAATTAAGTCTAGTCCCCATATGGCGAATGACGATGGGGATGTAAGGCTTCTAAGTTGTTCCGGAGGCTTCCGAATATCATTGGCAATCCTTGATATGAACCTCACCAAGAGCAGTGAGACCCGGAACCAATATATGGTAACGAAGGATCGTTTTCTAACCAAGTTTACAAACAAGAACGTTATCGGACCGTGACCTGTTACCTATAAGGGGGTAAGAACCAACGGTATCAAGAAGTTGAAGACGCCACACTCAAGAACAAGAAGAAGATGTGAGTGATAAGTCAAGTTTTCAGAACCAAAAAGAGATGAACTCTCACAATTTTTTTTATTCAATTCAAGTCTGTTGAATTACATCCAATTCGTTCCTTTATCTACTAAAACCCTAAACGAAAAGAAAGGCTATAAGCCATCCTAAAAGGAAACAAGATAATTCGGCCATTAAGGCCTTATAATCAGAAGAAAACTAATTCGAGAAACTATTTACTCTCTCCCTAATTGGAAAGCTAAATCTGGAAACAAATCAGCCCCTTAATTTGGGAAACAAATCAACTATTATTCTTTGGAAATTAAAAGGAAATAAATCAGCCAAAGTTGACTCTTCTCTTAGCTTGTGCCATACACCCAAGTCTTCCTTATTAGGCCCAATCAATTGCCTTGATGACATTAATTATACCTTGGTCTTCATGTGGGCTTATCTTGGACTTCAACAATTCAAAATTAGCCCAAGTGTCTTGAATTAGGCCATTTAGTGCTTCTTTGTATCTCTTAGCTCTTGCCCTTGTTATTGGCCCAACTGGAACATGCAATGGATCATTTGATACAGCCGCCTTGTTCTCATCATTCCCTCCCTCTTGAAAAGGATTTGTCCTCAAATCGTCACCTATATCAAAAGGAGACAAATCAGAAACATTGAAGCTTGCACTAACATTGTACTCACCTGGAAGATCCAACTTGTATGCCTTGTCATTGATTCTTTCAATTACTTGAAATGGGCCATCTCCCCTTAGAAGTAGTTTAGAACTCCGCTGGGCTGGGAATCGTTCCTTCCTCATATGCAACCACACCCAATCACCGGGCTCAAACACAACCTTCTTACGCCCTTTATTTGCTTGATTGACGTATTGCTCAGTTCGTCTCTCTACGTTTTGCTGAGTCTTTCATGGATTTGCTTAACAAAATCTGCCTTTTTCTTTCCATCCAAGTTAACATGCTCATTCACAGGTAAAGGAATTAAATCCAAAGGAGTCAATGGGTTAAAACCATACACAATTTCAAAAGGCGAAAAATGAGTTGCAGAATGCACGCTTCTATTATAAGCAAACTCTACATGCGGCAGACAATCCTCCCATGTTTTCAAGTTCTTTTGTATTATAGCACGCAACAAGGTAGATAAAGTCCTATTAACTACTTCAGTTTGACCATCAGTTTGTGGATGACAAGTAATAGAAAATAAAAGTTTAGTGCCTAACTTACCCCATAAAGTCTTCCAAAAGTAGCTTAAGAACTTAGCATCTCTATCCGAAACAATGGTCTTAGGCATGCCATGCAATCTCACAATTTCTTTGAAAAACAAATCAACAATATGTGATGCATCATCGATTTTATGACAAGAATTGAAAGGTGTCATTTTAGAAAACCTATCAACAACCACATATATAGAGTCCCTACCCCTTTTTGACCTAGGCAAACCCAACACAAAATCCATAGAAATATCAATCCAAGGTCCACTAGGTATAGGCAAAGAAGTATACAATCCATGAGGCTTAATCCTAGACTTGGCTTGTCTACAAGTAATGCATTTCTCACAGATTCTTTCTACATCACGTTTCATATGAGGCCAAAAAAAATGTTCATGCAAAGTATCTAGCGTCTTAGCTACACCAAAATGCCCCATCAAACCTCCTCCATGAGCTTCTCTAACAAGCAATTCACACAAAGAACTCTTAGGCACACATAATTTAGTTTCTATAAACAAAAATCCATCATGCCTATAAAATTTACCAAATGCAGCCTTTTCACATGCATTGAACACATTGCCAAAATCAGAATCTTCCACATACAATTGTTTAATGTATTCAAAACCAAACAATTTAGCATCCAAAGTAGAAAGTAGAACGTACCTTCTTGACAGAGCATCAGCGACCACTTTTTCCTTACCCTTTTTGTACTTGATCACATATGGAAATGTTTCAATGAACTCCACTCACTTGGCATGCCGCTTATTTAGCTTGTGTTGCCCCTTTATATGCTTCAAGGACTCATGAGCCGTGTGAATCACAAATTCTTTTGGCCAAAGGTAGTGTTGCCAAGTTTCCAATGCTCTAATCAAAGCGTACATCTCCTTGTCATAGGTAGGATAATTCAAGGCTGCTCCACTTATCTTCTCACTAAAATATGCAATGGGACGACCTTCTTGCATTAGAACAACTCTAATACCTATTCCTGAAGCATCACACTCAATCTCAAAAGTTTTAGCAAAGTCAGGCAAAGCAAGCAAAGGTGCATTAGTTAATTTTTCCTTAATCAAGTTAAATGCCTTTTCTTGTTCATTACCCCACTTAAAACTCATGTTCTTTTTGATAACTTCGGTTAAAGGTGCAGCTACACTACTAAAATCTTTCACAAACCTCCTATAAAAACTAGCCAACCCATGAAAACTTCTCACTTGTCCCACATTGGTAAGTTTCGGCCACTCCTTAATTGCCTTAACCTTTTCTTCATCAACCCCAATTCCCTTAGCACTAACAACAAAACCCAGAAATACAAGTTTATCGGTGCAAAAGGTGCACTTTTTGAGATTAGCAAACAACTTTTCTGTTCTTAAAACACCTAAAACAAGTTTTAAATGTTCAACATGCTCATCCAAGTTTTTGCTATAAATCAGAATGTCATCAAAATAAACAACCACAAACTTTCCAATAAAAGCACGCAAAACATGGTTCATTAATCTCATGAAAGTACTTGGTGCATTAGTTAATCCAAAAGGCATAACTAACCACTCATATAATCCATATTTTGTTTTGAAAGCAGTTTTCCACTCATCACCTTCCTTCATCCTAATTTGATGATATCGACTTTTAAGATCAATTTTAGTAAAAACAATAGAACCATGTAATTCATCAAGCATATCATCTAATCTAGGAATAGGATGTCGATACTTTACAGTGATATTGTTGATGGCACGACAATCAACGCACATCCTCCATGTTCCATCCTTCTTTGGCACAAGCAATATGGGAACCGCACAAGGACTCATGCTCTCACGTACATACCCATTTTCCATAAGCTCACTAACCTGCCTTTGAAGTTCCTTTGTCTCCTCAGGATTACTTCTATATGCTGGTCTATTTGGGATGGGTGCTCCGGGTATAAAGTCAATTTGGTGCTCAATCCCCCTTATTGGTGGTAAACCAATAGGCATCTCTTCGGGAAACACTTCATCAAAGTCCTGCAATAGAGAAACAACAACACTAGACAAGGAAAGGTTAAGTTCATTAGTACTAAAGCAAGCCTCTTTGTACAAAAGTACAATCATTGGCTGATTTGAAAATAGAGCCTTTTTGACCTCACTCTCCCTTGCATAAAAGTTTACTTGTTTTCTCTCTCTTTTTCTCAACAACCTTTTTTTCTTTTTCATCTTTTTTTTCTTTTTTTTGCTATTTCATAATCTTTTTCTTTTCTCTCTTTTTCTTTTGAACTCTCACTCTCACTCTCTTTTTTGACATCTCTCTCTTTTCTTAACCTTACTTGATCTTCATACACTTGTTGGGGTTAGAGGTACAAGAGTGATTGATTTTTTATTGAGTACAAATGAGTATCTATTGGTATACCCATCATGGGTCACATGCCTATCGAACTGCCATGGTCTCCCCAAAAGGATATGGCCCACATTCATTGGTACCACATCACAAAGGACTTCATCTTTGTACTTTCCAATTAAAAATGTCACCAACACTTGTTTAGTAACCTTGATTTCCCTACTATCATTTAACCACTGTAACTTATATGGTTTTGGATGCCTCAAAGTGGCTAAATTCAATTTCTCCACAAAATTAGTGCTAGCCACATTAGTACAACTCCCCCCATCAATGATCATACTACATACCTTATCATTAACATGGCAGCGGGTATGAAAAATGTTGTCACGTTGTACCTCATCATCTTCCTTGGCTTGAGCACTAAGAGCTCTTCTCACCACCAAAAGTTCTTCGTCCACCGGATATTCAATATCACTTGTATCCTCCAAACCAAGTTTACAAACAAGAATGTTATCGGACCGTGACCCGTTACCTATAAGGAGGTAAGAACCAACGGTATCAAGAAGTTGAAGACGCCATACTCAAGAACAAGAAGAAGATGTGAGTGATAAGTCAAGTTTTCAGAACCAAAAAGAGATGAACTCTCACAATTTTTTTTATTCAATTCAAGTCTGTTGAATTACATCCAATTCGTTCCTTTATATACTAAAACCCTAAACGAAAAGAAAGGCTATAATCCATCCTAAAAGGAAACAAGATAATTCGGCCATTATGGCATTATAATCAGAAGAAAACTAATTCGAGAAACTATTGACTTGCTCCCTAATTGGAAAGCTAAATCTGGAAACAAATCAGCCCCTTAATTTGGGAAACAAATCAACTATTATTCTTTGGAAATTAAAAGGAAATAAATCAGCCAAATTTGACTCTTCTCCTAGCTTGTGCCACACACCCAAGTCTTCCTTATTCGGCCCAATCAATTGCCTTGATGACATTAATTATGCCTTGGTCTTCATGTGAGTTTATCTTGGACTTCAACAATTCAAAATCAGCCCAAGTGTCTTGAATTAGGCCATTTAGTGATTCTTTGAATCTCTTAGCTCTTGCCCTTGTTATTGGCCCAACCGGAACATGCAATGGATCATTTCATACAGCTGCCTTGTTCTCATCAATCATTTAGTAGGTACTACAACTTTCTGAGCATCGCTGTGCATCCGAGAACAAAGAGAGCCAATAATAACCTTACCTGAATACCTTGTGTGCTAAACTTCTGCCCCTAGTATGGTTTTCGTATACCCCCCATAGATTTCCTATAGTATCCGATATGTATTTTCTTCTGATACACATCTTTGGAGTGTTCGGGAAAACCCCATTCTTTACAGTTCTCCTCCAATCAATGTGTATCTTGCTGACCGATACCTGACGTATTTGGCTTCTAATGGGTCTTTCAGGAGTACACGTTCTTCCAGATATCTTTTTAGCTGAGTCATCCAACCATCCGATGGTGTTCAAATTTTTGAGCCTTCAAAGTTTTTCGGTTCAATTATACTCGGTCTAAGAAGATGTGCAACCAGAATATTTTTTGGCCTAATTGTGGTTGTTGCTGATGCTAGTTTGGGTTAAGCATCTGCCTTCTTATTTTCTTCTCTAGGGATCTGAACAATCCTGTATTCCTTGATTTTTTGGAGGAGTTGTTTTGCTATACCCAAATAAGCCATCATACATTCATCTTTGGCCTGATATTCGTCTGAAACTTGGTTGACGACTATCTGTGAGTCACTGAATATCTCAACCTCATCTGCTCCGAGAGCTATGCAAACTCTAAGTCCTTTTAGCAATGCCTCATATTCGGTTTGGTTATTTGTTGCTTTGAAATCGAATCTCATGGCACATTCAACATCATCTCCTTCTGGGATGCATACCACGATCCCTGCCCCGTTGCCATGAGTTTTCGAGGAACTATCGCATATAACTTCCATACAAAACTCTTGCCCAACATCCTTTTTCTTTTAGGTTTGGTTATGTGAATTCTTCTATAAAATCTGACACCGCTTGGCCTTTGAGTGATGTCCTGGGGATGTACTGAATTTCAAATTCAATCAGCTTGATTTCCCATTTAGTTAGTCTCCCTAAAATTTTTGGCTTCTGTAGGATTTGCTTAAGTGGGAAACGGTAAGAACCTGGATCGTATGAGCCTGAAAGTATGGCTTCAGCTTCCTTTCTACCGAAACCAATACTAGAGCCATTTTTTCTGCCTGTGAATACCTGGTTTCAGCTGGAAGAAGAGCCTTGCTGGTGTAGTACACTGACCTCTGTACTTCGTCTTCTGTCCGGACTAGAACCGAGTTTGCTGCTAATTCTGTAATGGATAAGTACAAGTGGAGTATTTTCCCCCATTTTAGGCTTTGAAAGGATGAGAGCCTGCTCTAAGTACTCTTTGATTTTCAGGAATGCCTGCTCGCACTCTTCATTCCATTCGAGCCCTTTCCCCTTTTTGATCACTTTGAAAAAGGAATCACATCTATCTATGGCATTTAAAATAAATCTGCCCAAAGAAGCTAAACATCCTGTTAAGTGTTGCACTTTTTTTAGCGTTCTTGGCGAAATCATTTTTTGAAGAGCCTGGATCTTCTCAGAGTTCACTTCGATTCCCCTCTGGTGAACTTGGAAACCAAGGAACCTTTCTGAAAGGACCCCAAATAGGCACTTGTTTGGATTTAGCTTCATCTGATATTTCATCAAGACATCGAATGTTTCCCACAGGTCCGAAGCATGTTCGCATGCCGAGATACTTTTGGTTAACATGTCATCTATGTTAACTTCCATGTTTTTTCCTATTTGACGAGCAAAGTTCCTATTGACCAATCTTTGGTATGTTTCTCCAGTATTTTTTAACCCAAAAGGCATTACTGTATAACAGTATAAGTCTTTATTGGTCGTGAATACTGTTTTTTCTTCATTAGCCTTATTCATCCGGATTTGGTTGTATCCCGAGTAAATGTCCATGAAACTGAGTAATTCTTAGCCTGATGTAGCATCGACTAGTTGATCTATTCTCGGAAGTGGAAAACTGTCCTTTAGGTAGGCCTTGTTCAGGTCCATGAAGTCTATGCACATTCTCCACTGGCCATTTTTCTTCTGGACCAGAACCACAATTGCTACCCACTGAGGGTAGCTGATTTCTCTGATTGACCCTACAGTGAGTAACTTCTCCACTTCCTGCTTAATTGCCCAACTTCTTTCGAGGTTAAATGACCTTCTCTTTTGTATTACTGGTTTCACATTTGGATCCACTGCCAAATGATGTGATACTATTCGACCATCTATTCCAACCATGTCTTCAAACTCCAAGCGAACACATCTTTGTATCCTCTTAGCAAACTAATAAGGTTCTGCTTAACTTTTCCTTCTAGATTAGCCCCAAATTTGATTTTCTTATCTTGTTCACCTTCCTTTAAGACTACCTTTTCTATCGGTTCACTTTAAGATACCTCCGGTTCTTCCCTTGGATCGAACTCGAACAACAATGATTCCTGCTCGATCTGATTTGGTTATGTTATGGTGCATACTTGTTCATTATTATCTCTGTCTTTGTAAACCGAAAGATTAACTCTTCTGGCCATCTCCTGGCACCCCTTGATCACTTCTACCCCCCATACAGTTGGGAATTTGATCATTAGTGCTTATGTGGATGTTACTGCCTTGGTTCTGTTCAGGAATGGTCGGCCTAATAGCGCATTATAAGGCCAATTGTCCAGGTCTACCACTACAAAGTCGAGTAACACTATTTTCTGACAAGGTGCTACTCCGATTTTTGCAGGCAGCTTTATTGTCCCTGAGAGACCTGACCTCGATTCCTCAAAATCTTCTGAGTGGGGTATGGAAAGGTTACAAATCCTTTCGATCCAACCTAAGCTGATCATAAACAGCCACATTGAGAATGTCTGCCGAACTGCCATTGTCTACTAAAATTCTCCTGACTTCTTTATGGCCAGTTCGGGCATTTATGACGAGAGCATCATTTGGTCGGACGTCGACCCTATGTGAATCGGCCTTCTTGAATATTATCGGGTCACATCCTTCCTTTTCTTTTTTTAGATCTGGCTCGATGTCAAAATTCTACCTTGCCTCCATCGCTTCTCGGATTTTCCGCGTCCACTTTCAGTTACTTTTCCCAGTTGATGGTCCTCCGAAGATAGTTTGTATCACTTCATTTACCTCGAGACTGACCTTTTTGTTTCGACCAGAATTATGATCTACTGTTTTGGTTTCTTTTTGAGTTTCTGACTTCTCATCTTTCTTTAGGATTATATCTTGCAGATGTAATTTCCAAATGAGGGTCTCTATATAGTCTCTGAGCTGGTAACATTTGGAAGTTTCGTGTCCGGTTTTCTTATGGATTCTGTAATATTTCGTTGTATCTCGCCGGGCAAATTGAGACTGCCGACGTGGCTCATTCATCAGATTCTTTTCTCCTAGTATTGCCAAGATTTCTTCTTGCTTTTTTCGGAGTGGGTGTGTAGTTAGTATACTTTTCTCAGAACTTTTCCGTGGTCAGGTCAGTATTATGTCCACTTCCCTTATCTTTGTTTTTTTCTTTACCATTTCCTTTATGTCTTCCTTTATGGTTCTGTACCTTTTACTAGGCATCTTTTTGTTCGGGTCTCCCTCCATGCATGTAGCAACCTCTTGTTGCTAACTCTTCCTCCTCAGCTAATGCATATCCTCCAACCATATCCATCATGTCTGCATATCTCGTTAATCGGGCCCTCCTTACGTAGAAGGACAATCACCCGTTCTGTAAGTTATTTATGAATACAACAATTATTGCTTCGTCATTTGCACTGCCGATTTCTGAGACCGTCTTGCCAAATCTCCCTAGGTACTTCTTCAGTTACTCGTCCTTCCCTTGCTTCAGCTGAGAAAGGTAAGCGACTGACTTTTTCCTATGCACATTGCCTAGGAATTGTCTTGAAAAGCTTCTACTCAATTCACTGAAACTCCCAATACTTACCGGGGGCAATCTTTCGAACCATCTCGAGCCTGTGTCTTACAGAGTTTATGGAAAATTGAGACACAAAAAAGGGTCGATGTAGGCATACTAGGCCATAACGCTTTTATATCGTCTGACGTGTTCTTTAGGATATGTATCCTTCTTGAACTATTCCACGTGTGACATCATGAACCTTTCTAGGAAGGGGGTTCGTAGGATGTCCCTGGTAAAAGGGCTGTCAGAATCATCGTTAGACAATTCATTGTATTCGTACCGCCTGATCAGTGCGTCCATTTGGCGTATGTTATTCTCAACTTCCTGGGTCAAGATCCTAATTATGATATCTCTATCACCCACCGGTTCTCCTCGATGGTCAACCTGTCGCGTGATTGTCATACCTATCACCATCTTCTTTTCATTCTGTTCCCGAGTCTCATGGGCTAATCCTTACAGGCGTATAGTTCCATGACGATGTTTACGATGGTACAGATTGCTATCCTCTGATGACAATGACCGATCTCTACGCCAGTCATATTTACGGTGTCTATCTGTCTGACCGTGAATCCACCTTTGGTGTGGCCATTCTTCCACGGGCGTTTCACGATCCTTGTTCAGGTTGTATGTTATACCCCCAACCTTATTGATTTGATCTGAGTTCCCAACGGCTACTGGTACATCTGGTTCCGGCCCAACTACATCCGAACGGAGCCTTGTATGTGGAAGGTTTACCTGATGCGCCTCTCCCACAACCAAAAGATCTATTCCTTCTCGTGCCGCATCTGTTAATAACTGTTACAGTGTATCATGAAAATGATGTGTTATATCCTTCCTGGTAGAAGGGATTTGTTGGATACTAGCCAGGGATATTGGTTGATTCCTGGCGGTTGTTGTGGGATCCTGAGTGACCCCGCCCGTATATGTATAATATGGAGATTTCTGGATATCCCTAGAGTTGTCTTTGCTTCCGTTACCAGCCATTGCTTAATCAGATCGGAGGTTCAGCCCTCTCCTTCTAGCGCCAATTGTTGACGTTGATTTCTTGATGGATAAAAAGTTAACAGTGTTGGATTTGGTTGTGACCTGTCAAAAGGGAAAGAGAAAGAGAATGTAATGCGAGTAATAATGACACGAGTTTACATGGTAAAACTCCGGTGATCGGAGAAACGTCCACGGGTGGCTGAATACACAACCAAGCCAAATCCACTATTTAAATGAAGAATTACACCACTTGATCTCTTTTGCCTCTCTCTTGTCGTTATTTTCTCTATATATATCGTTCTATATCTCCCTCAACATTGAGATTATGGATCTATTTATACATGCATAGAACCCTAATCCTTGTTGTACAAGTAAGGAAAAGAATTTGTATTTAATTACGATTGGTTGCTCGTTGGAATAGTCTTTATCTTCTTTCCTATTTCGGAGATCCTTTGAGTTGAATCTGAATCTTATTGAGGCTCTAATTGTACAATTTGATTTAGGATTTACATTCCTAATCGACATGCAATCTTCTAGATTAACTGAGTTATGATTTGGAATCTGTTTCTTGTTTTGCATTTTATTCTTCTAGAAACTCTTTTTGATACAGATGTCTTGCGTATTTGAGCATGATTCCTGGTTTTCCCACGTATGAATCGTGTGCTGGATTTCTTTATTCGGATTTCCCTATTGTCCCAAGTAGAACATAACGTGCTAAGTACTCTATCTCGAGTAGGACACAACGTACCGAATACCCGTGTTCAGACTTACTCGGGTTCTTATTCCTTTATGATGTCTTGAAGGGTATCTTCTAGATGCCAACTCGGATGTCCATCTGTCATTTTTTTAAGGGATTATCCTACCCGTCAATGACGTGTACATTCAGAAAAATATACATATAACAGATCATAACCAGCAACCTTATTTTTCAGACTGTTTGAACATGTTGAACGATGATTTTGATATATCCAAGCGAGTCATCCCGTATGGGAGTGTCATTTGTATTATGTCAAAACACTGCCAGACATTTGATGTAAATTTTTTGGGATGGGATGTTGGTGTAGCATCTGAACCAGAAGGTCCCGCTTGGATTTTTGTCCGTCCAAAAAGATCAAAATCATTGTCCAGCATGTTCAAACAACCCGAAAAATATGACTACTGGTTATGATCCATTTCCTGAAATACAAATATGAAGTCATTAGTCATTAATATTAACATTAAATTGATTAATTTACTAACAAAATATATTAAAATTCACTACTACAAATTAAATTGATTAATTTACTAACAAAATATATTTAAATTAACTACTACACTTAAAAATTATTAACTTACTAACTAAAACATATTAAAATTAACTATTACACATAAAATGCTTAATTCACTAACACAATATATTTAAATTAACTACTACACTTAAAATTTATTAACTTACTATTTTTTTTAAATTAACTACTAAACATAAAATGCTTAATTTACTAACACAATATATTTAAATTAACTACTACACATAAAAGTTATTAACCTACTAACCAAAAAATATTTAAATTATCTACTACACATAAAATTCTTAATTTACTAAAATTCACTACTACACATAAAAATCATAATTTACTAACAAAATATATTAAAATTAACTACTACAAATTAAATTGATTAACTTACTAACAAAATATATTTAAATTAACTACTACCCTTAAAATTAATTCGCTACTAAAAATTAATTTACTAACTAAACAATAATATTAAAATTAACAACTAAGTATAAACATAAAATGATAAATTTACTAACTAAACAAAGATAATAAAATTAATAACTAAAGTCGAAACATGAAATTATAAATTTACCAACAAATTAAATAATTAAAACATAAAATGAAATAATAACATTTAACGAAAAATGTACCTTTAAGCTTTTGTGTGTTGGTGAAAAATTAAGAGAATAATTTATAATAATAGAAAATTAGTAAAATAGTATAACAAATTGTGTAGAGAGAGTAAGAATGAAATTGAATGAAAATATGTAGAGAATGAGAGAATGAGTGAATGAGAGAAAGTGAATGAAAAATGAAATGGATGGGAGTACTTACAGGAAAATTTGAATGATGGGTCAAAGTATAAAATAGAAGACTTTAGGGGGTATTTTGTAATTTTTTTTGCCTCCGAAAATTCAACCTTTGGATTGGTTGGAAAAAAAAAAAATTCCAATCCGGCGTGCGGACCATTGGGCTTAGCACATTGGAGTGACAAGCTGGGACGGACCGGCACATCGGACCTGATACCTAGGACACGGCACGCAGCCCGCCTACGTGCTGGGCTTGGGCCGATACACTACCGCAGTGCACCGTGCACCGTGCTTGCCACGACCCACCTCCCTTCGCAAGCCGGACGGACCGACCTCTTTGGGCTCGGTCCACTTTTACAACACTAATCATGCACACGCAACAAACAAGACAAATGACACAGCATTACCACCAAGTGTTATAATGCCACCAAAGGATCCGTGACACCTCACCAACAACCTCTGAACGCACCTTATAAATATCCCCTTTCAGCTGAAAGTAAAGAAGGATATCTAGTCCTAGAAAACTACTATATTATATTATTATGAGAATCGATTCCGTCTAGTGTTTGCTGGGAAATGTTGAGATCAAACGGTTTATATGTAGCTCATATATTTACGTATACAATAAAAAGATAACTTTATATGTATATTTGTAAAATATGTATGGGAAGATTCGGACCCTCTACCACTAACATAAAAGGGATGTATTATTTTTGAGTTCCACAATATTTATTAATTCAAAGTGTTATATATATATAATTTGGATCCTCTATTGATCTGAATTTTTTCTTGACCTCATCCAATCTCATGACACATAAGCATTGTAATAAATGTGTGGTTAAGATATGATTGATTTCTACAACCTCTTTACCAACAACCAATCACATGTTTTAAAAAGCTCAGAAAAAAGATGAGAATCCAAATCCATATATATATATATATATACACACGCATTAGATGTGAAGGTATGACCAATAAGTACTTAAGTAGTACTGTTTAATTATCTTTATATATAAAAACGGGAAGAACACAAAGGAAACAGATTAGTATATGCTTTTTCCAACTTTTGCTCATAGCATCTTGAAAACCATTAAAGCCCCACTTAAATAAATCTAGCATATACAGATAGATAGATATCATCGATCAGTTGTTTAATATATTGGATGCACAGAACATCAAAGGAGGGAGTTAACTATTAGTTGGAAATCTTCAAAGCTAACTGCTCCATCTCCATCTCCATCCATGGAAGCAATAATATCTTTGCAATTCTCCAGAGTCAACTCTACTCCTATATTCCCCATAACTGCATGCAACTCTTCTCCTGTCAGAATCTCATCCCCATCAAGATTGAGAGACTCAAAAGCTGTTCCTAGTAGATTTGCGAGACCCCCAAGTTCCATATTCTTGGTGTTCATCTCCAGGAACTCTTCTAAACTCAGCAACCCATCCTTGTTAGTGTCACCTTGTTGCATCATGGCCCTCACATCTTGTTCACTTGCTTTGTAACCAAGTGAACTCAGAATTCCGCCGAGCTCTTGAGCAGTGATCGACCCATCGTTGTCTGAATCAAAGGCTCTAAATGTCTCCATTATACTCAAGACATGGCTCAGTGTCTCGGTTTCTGCAGAGAGAGACCCGGATTGAGCCATTGTTAAATTTAGCTAGGTTGATATATATCAAAGGCAACTAATTGTTAATTGTATTTGCATTTTGGATCATCGACTGATCATCATTTAAATACTACTGGCAATCCATGAGTGGTGCCCATACATTATTCTTTTGTGGTCTCGTTGTGTCGACATATAGATAAAGCTATCGATTCTTATGCTTCAATCAATTTTAGCATCTTTATACTTTACTTACAACTTACACGAAAACTATTGTTCCACTATTTTTGATTATTTTGTGAAACGTGTCTTATTTTTTTCAGTCGGTCTTTATTAAACTTGATGCCATATGATATATATATGATATATTGATATTGTGCAATTTCATGTTAATTGAAAAACCGGCCCTCATTGAACTTTTTATGAAAGATTTTTTTTTTTAAAGGTTTTTTATAAAAGATTCTAATAAATCATGTTCATGGAAATAAATGATCAAAATTTTCTTCCACTAACAAATTCATGTTTGCATCCGGTTAAACCATATATATTTATATGTAAAAGATTTTTTTCTTGAGTGCAAATATTTTATCCAAAAAGTACTGATCATTCCAAAACATATGGTAACTGATTTATAACTATTTTTCTGGAATGGGTTGGTGCCTTTTCGATTAATCATTTGGGCTAAATCTCATTGCAAGAATATTACACACAATTTTAATCAGTTGCATTAATTCTTCAAGGTTACTATATAGTTATACTTTTTTTTTATTGTTGTTTTTAAGATTATTATTATTATTATTATTATTATTATTATTATTATTATTTGAGTTTATCTAATTTTATGTTTTTTTGTTTTTATTTGTTATATTGCTCATTTATTTCGGCAATTGGATTGAAATTTAAAGGCATATTAGCTAAATCCTTATTTTTATTATTGGGGATTTCGTGGATGGAACATTAGTTGTATTAGTAAATGAGTGAGTAAGATCGAAGTCAAAATCCACCAAGTTCCTTTCATCTATACATTATACATGCATGTAGTGCCGATTCTGGCTATTCCGAAGCCTCTGAGCGAAATCCAAAAAAAGAGTCACATACCGATAAAATCATCCCCACTTTATCCTAAAATAAAATCAAAATAAAAAATCCATGATTTTTATATTTTCGGTTGGCCTTTTTTTTTTTTTTTTAATCTTTGGTTGATGTAGAAGAAATGAAGAATATATATACATATATATCACTTTGTTAGATTCTTTAGAAAAGAGATGCTCATTCTTCACAGTGACATATGTTGGAATTTTCATTTAATTTAAAACAGAAGGTTGTGACTGATTACAAAAGACACAACTCATATTTGTAAAGACACAATTTTTTATTGTGTAAAGACGTAACTTTTACTGTAAAAGGACACAACTATTGTGAAGAGATACAACCATTTATAATACCACTATAAATACATAGGTATAGTTTGTCTTTAGATCATAACAACAACATACAATTCTCTACCATTTCAAACTCTCTTTCTCTTCTTCTATTCTCACAGGCATTATCTGGATTATTATTAAGAGTGTTCTAAGTGGTTGATTCTTGTCGTACATAACTTGAAATCAACAATAAGATTATGGGTTTAAAAATTAAATGACACTTTTTGGAGGTAGCATTTCAACACTGTTACCGCTTTAATAACTTATGTATAAAAGACACATATTATGGTGAATGGATAAAAATACCCCCAATAGTTATTCCACATAAGATTTCTTCCATTCATTTTAAAGTGATAATTGTGAAGTAGAGAGAGAAAGTCTTGTTGAAACCCATACAATCATTCGAACGGTGACGGAGTGGAGCTACGCAGACGGATTCGGGGGTCGAGTTGTCCGGTCAACGTTCAGCTCGCGGGGGGGGGGGGGGGGGGGGGGGGGGGGGGGGGGGGGGGGGGGGGGGGGTGTGTTGATGAAAACGAATATCTTGTTTTTTTTTAAAAAAGCTTCAAACTTTTTTTTTTCAAAGCTCCGAGATTTTTTTTCAAAGCTCCGAACTTTTTTGAAACACGTCCCCGCTTTTTGTTTTGAAAAATTAGGTTTGTTTAACTTTGAATCTCCGAGACTTTATCTTTCAACTTCACAATTATCGCCCCGAAAGAGATGGAGCTGGGAAGCAGTTGGAGATGCCAGATCTGCCTCCTCCTGTTCCAGCCTTTCCAGCATCTGGTCCTGGTGAATCCTCGAAGGGGGTTCACAGCGAGGAGCTAGAAGGAGGCCTTGCTGAAGCCCGAGATCCCTCCCCAGTGTTCTCAGGAATGGAGTCAACAGAAGGCGGGAACGTGCCTAAGTAGGTGACCAGCATTCTTGATGCAGCTATACCGCCTGAAGTTATGGCAGTGATCAATGAAATGGTGGAGGAGGATCCTGTTGACCCCGAGGCAGCCGGATCTTGTTGGGGGATAGGTTCCCTTGCTTGATAATAAAATTTTAATCTCATATCTAACTCTGGCTTGCATGTACTTGCTTGATCGTCCAGCGTTTATATCGATACGAGCTATCTTTGGGGAAAAAATAAGATAAGAAAAAAAGGCTATTGGCATTGTGCCCCCATACTAATGAAACTCCTAGCTCGACTTCTTCAGCTGACAGTCCCCTTGTTTGATTGTAGGTCTACTGTAGTAAGTAACCCCTGTATCAAGAAGAGCTAGTAACCTGAACTTACTGGCATATTTAGAAGTTAAGGAAGTTGAGCCTTCTATCTTTGAGTCCCTCTAGGGGGCTGTAAACCCGAGTGGGGTATTTAGTGAAGGATTTATCCCTTGAGCTTGAATCTTTCTTAAGGGTGGTTGTCCGAGCAGGGCGTCAGGAGGGCTATCTAGCTATTTCCCGGTCTTGAGATCTGGATGGCAACTATGCCCTTACATTCAGATCCTTCTTGGGGGTGGTAGCCCGATCAAGGCTTTAGGAGAGCTATCTAGCTATGTCCTGGTCTCGAGATCTGGATAACAACCATGCTCTTACACTCAGATCCTTCTTGGGGGTGGTAGCCCGACCAAGGCATCAAGAGGGCTATCTAGCTATTTCCTGGTCTCAAGATCTGGATGGCAACTATGCTCTTACACTCAGATCTTTCTTGGGGGTGGTAGCCCGACCAAGGCATCAGGAGGGCTATCTAGCTATTTTCAAGTCTCGAGATCTGGATGGCAACTATGCTCTTACACTCAGATCCTTCTTGGGGGTTGTAGCCCGACCAAGGCATTAGGAGGGCTGTCTAGCTATTTCCCGGTCTCGAGATCTGGAAGGCAACTATGCTCTTACACTCCGATCATTCTTTGGGGGTGGTAGTCCGACCAAGGCATTAGAAGGGCTGTCTAGCTATTTCCTGGTCTCGAGATCTGGATGACAACTATGCTCTTACACTCAGATCCTTCTTGGGGGTGGTAGCCCGATCAAGGCTTTAGGAGAGCTATCTAGCTATGTCTTGGTCTCGAGATCTGGATAACAACCATGCTCTTACACTCAGATCCTTCTTGGGGGTGGTAGCCCGACCAAGGCATCAAGAGGGCTATCTAGCTATTTCATGGTCTCAAGATCTGTATGGCAACTATGCTCTTACACTCAGATCTTTCTAAGGGGTGGTAGCCCGACCAAGGTATCAGGAGGGCTATCTAGCTATTTCCTAGTCTCGAGATCTGGACGGCAACTATGCTCTTACACTCAGATCCTTCTTGGGGGTGGTAGCCCGACCAAGGCATCAGGATGGCTATCTAGCTATTTCCTGGTCTTGAGATCTGGATGGCAACTATGCCCTTACATTCAGATCCTTCTTGGGGGTGGTAGCCCGATCATGGCTTTATGAGAGCTATCTAGCTATGTCCTGGTCTCGAGATCTTGATAATAACCATGCTCTTACACTCAGATCCTTCTTGGGGGTGGTAGCTCGACCAAGGCATCATGAGGGCTATCTAGCTATTTCCTGGTCTTGAGGTCTGGATGGTAACTATGCTCTTATACTCAGACCCTTTTTGGCAGAGGGTAATGCCCGGTCGAGGCATCAAGAGTAGAGAGGGGGCTTCCCCGGCTTACCCCTAGTCTTGAGGCGATAATGTCAAAACTTTCCATGTAGACCCAAATCATTGTAAGACATAGTCGAAGAAGGAGTAAACAAGAAAGCAAGCTTTATTGATATGGAGGGTAGAGTACATTATTGTCGGAAAAGAAATAAAAGAAACTTGTCGGAGGTCGCCTGCTCTTGAGTCCCCTGTTCAAGGGTAAAATTTCCTTAGGTGATCCATATTCCAAGTATGGTTGTTGAGTCAGCCATCCATATCCTTGAGCTTGTACGCCCCATTACGGATCACCATCTTTATTAGGTAGGGTCTTTCCCAGTTGGGCCCTAGGACCCCGTCTGACCTCTTCCTAGTGTTCAACATCACTTTCGTGAGGACTAGATCCTCTTCTTTGATGCTTCGGGCTTTAACCCTCCTATTGAAGTACCTGGCAATCCTGCCATGGAAGATCGCTACATTCTCAGCTATTCGATCTTGTTTTTTCTCTAGGAGGTCCAAGCTAGCTCAGAGCTTGCCTTCATTGCTCCCCGATTCGAATCGTTGGACTCTAAAGGAGGTCAACTTATGCTCTATAGGTAGAACTGCTTCAACCCCGAAGGCCAGCGAGTAGGGCATTTCCCCGTTAGCTGTTATTCTTGTAGTGCGGTAAGCCTAGAGGACCTCGGGAAGCTCCTCTACCCATCAGCCTTTCTTTTGTTGTAGTTTTTTCTTCAACAACTTTTTAATGGTTTTGTTTGTAGATTCCACCAAACCATTGGTCTGAGGGTGGGCTACCGAAGCAAACCAAAGGTCAATTCCCAAACCTTTATAGAAATCTCTGAATCGGCCATTATCGAACTATTTTTCGAGGTCAGTTACGATGGCAAGAGGGGTTCTGAACCTGTAAACTACATTAGTCTTGATGAACTTTGTTGTATTCTCTTTCGATATCTGGAAGAGTGGTCCGGCTTCAACCCATCTTGTGAAGTAGTCAATTGCTTCGATAGCCTGCTTGGCCTGTCCCAGAGCTGTAGGAAGCGATCCAATCAAATTGACTCCCCACATGGCAAAGGGGTATGGTGAGCTAAGGGACGACAATCGCTCTTGGGGGAGGTGATTCAAGTTGGCGGCCTTCTGGCATGCCTCGAAGGTTTGCACCAAATTCTTAGCATCTTGATGGATGGTCAACCAATAATACCTCATGCGGAGAACCTGATATGCCAAGGCCTCTCCACCAATATGGTTCCCGCATTCCCCAGAATGGACCTCTCTCAAAGCCCACTTGGCATCTTTAGGGTGTAGGCATCAGAGCAGGGGAAGGGATTTTACCCTTCGGTATAAATGCCCATCCACCATACAATACAGGACCGAGAGCCTTTTTACCCTCTTAGCCTGATCGGGCTTCCTGGGAAGTTTCCCGTCCTGTAGATATTCTGCTATTGGATCCGTCCAATATGGTTGTCGGTCTAGGGTATAAGCTTCCTTACCTGTTATAATGCTAGGTAGGGGGATTACTTGACGAGGGACTCCGTGAGGTAGGTCTGGCCACCATAAGCAGCTATATTGGCAAGGACTTCAGCCCAATGATTTAACTGTCGAGGTATCTGCTCCATTCTGAATCCCTTAAATCCGGTTTTGAGTTGTTGCACCTGTTTCAGGTAAGCAATCATGTTATCCCCTTTAGTCTGATAATCCCCAGAAACTTGGTTGACCACGAGTGAAGAGTCGAGTTTGATTTTCAGATAATCAACCCCGAGCTCTATGGCAGATTTTATCTCAACTAACAAGGCTTCGTATTTCGCTTCATTGTTCGTGGCTTTAAATTCAAACCTGAAACAATGGCAGCACTCAGTTCCTTCTAGGTCTATGAGGACTATGCCCGCTACTCCCCTAAACTGTCCGGAAGCTCCTTTAGTGTAGAGAGTCCATGAATCGCAGCCCTTCGGCCAGTTGCCAGATTCTGGAATTCTCTCAAGGGTGACATCTCTTACCGCGGGGGTTGCCTGATCTGAAGGTACTAAAAGCTCAGCTACAAAGTCCGCTAGTGCCTGAGCTTTTATCGCGGTTCTAGGCTTATACTTTAAATCAAACTGGGTAAGCTCTAGGGCCCATAGAACTAGTCTTCCAGAAACATCCGGCATTTGCAAGAACTGATGGAGGGGTTGGTTCATCACCACTGCTATTGAATAAGCATGAAAGTAAGGAGGAAGTTTCCTTGCCGAGGTCACCAAGGCATAAGCAAGCTTCTCCAGCAGAGTAAAGTTCTTTTCGGGCTTGGTTAGAGTGTGACTTATATAGTAGATAGGTCGCTGGATCAAATCCCCGCATTCCTTGATCAAGGCCCCGCTCACATCGGTTTCTGATACGACCAAGTATATTTAGAGCTCTTCTCCAGGATTTGGCTTGACCAGCAGATGAGGGCTTGTTAGGTATCTTTTCAAAGCCTGGAAAGCCTGTTCGCTCTCCTGATCCCACTTCATGTTTCTTCTCTGCTTAATAGCTTTGAAGAATGGTATGCACTTATCGGTAGACCGGGAGATGAACCTGTTGAGCGCTGCTACCTGTCCAGTCAAGGCTTGAACCTGTTTAAGAGATGTGGGGGATTCCAGATCCAGGATAGCCATGATTTTTTCTGGGTTAGCCTCTATGCCTCTCTCATGAACCATGAAGCCCAGAAACTTCCCCGCAGTTACCCCAAAGGAGTATTTGGAAGGGTTCGGCCTCATCTGATTTTCCCTTAGGATCATGAATGTCCTACGAAGGTCGTCCAGGTGGCCTTCCGAGGTTGAAGATTTAGTGATCATGTCGTCGATGTACACCTTCATCGAATTTCCGATTTCGGGCTTGAACAAACGGTTAACTAACGGCTGGTAAGTAGCTCCAGCGTTTTTGAGCCTGAAGGGTATCACCTTGTAGCAGTACAAGCCTTGCGAGGTGATGAAACTGGTATTTTCTTGGTCCGCGGGATGCATCATAATCTGATTGTAGCCGAAAAATGCATCCATGAAGCTTAAAAGCTTGTTCCCGGAGGTGGAATCGACCAACTGATCATTTTTTGGCAGAGAAAAACTGTCCTTTGGGCATGCCCGGTTGAGGTTGGTGTAGTCCACGCACATGCGCCACTTCCCATTCACCTTTGTGACCATGACCACGTTGGCGAGCCATTCGGGGTAGCGGGCTTCTCGAATGAAGCCTGCTTGGGTGATTTTATCCACCTCTTCTTGAACCGCCACATTTCTTTTAGTGTTGAAGTGGCACCTTTTCTTTTTGACGGGCTTGAAGGTCAGATCCACCGCCAGTCGATGTGCAGCTAATGTCATCGGGATCCCCGACATCTCCATATGACTCCAGGTGAAAATATCATTGAATTCTGTGAAGAGCCTAATCATGCCCTCTTTCATTCCTTGCTCAAGGGTAGCTATGATCTTGCCGACCTTCAAGGGATCGCTTAGTCGAACATGAATCTACTCTAACTTATCGACCGGATGGCCGCTAGCCCATTCCCTTCTCTGTTTTTCTATGTCGGGCACCATAAGTCCTTCTTCGGGACAATCGGTGGAACCCGCATCTTCCAGGTTTAGTGCTGGAGTTATCTTACCTTAGATAGTAGTCACTTGGGCGAGTTGTTTAGCTAGAGCTGTTGGGTTGGCTGACACTACGTAGCACTTTCTAGCTGCTTGCTGATCCCCCCGAACTTCCCCCACATTGTCTCGTACCAGGAACTTTAAGACATTGTGGTAAATAAAGAGGACCCCTTTTAAGGATGACAGAAAAGGCCTCCATAATATTGTATTGTAGGTCGACGGGGTATCCACCACCACGAAGTCGGTCATGATGTTTTGCTGGAGAGGTGCAGCTCCGATGATCGCCGGCAGGATTTTTGATCCTATGGGTGTGATGGAGTCCCCAGTGAACCCATATAATGGAGTGGTACAACTGTTGTAGCACCATTACTTTAAGTTTAGTTTTTCCAAAGTGTCTTTGAACAGAACGTCGACGCTGCTACCTGTGTCAACGAGCACGCAGTGCACCATGAAGTTGGCAATTTGTAATGTGATGACCATGGGGTCATCATATGGTTGCATGGTGTTGTAGACATCTGCTTCGGTGAGGATGATCTAGACAGCTGGGAGGGGTTGATCGGCCTCTGGTTGACCTTAAAGATATCTCACCCCTCGTCCATACGAGGGACCTTCCTCGTATGGTTTTTCCTGGAATTGTTAGAGGTGCCAGCCAGAGTGGGACCTCTGCTGATAATATGTATTACCTGAATCGGTTGCATCAGCTTCGCCTGTTCTCCTTTTCTTTTCTCAGCATGTTCTTGAATCTCGGCTTGCATCTCTCTTCCAGTCTGAATGTTCTCCTTGACATGTTGTAAGAACTCTATCAAGCATCATCCCCTTATCAAAGCCTCAATCTGGTTCTGCAGGTTGTAGCATTCTGAAGTGTTGTGCCCTATATCCTCTTGAAAGTCACAGTATTTATAACAATTTCTTTTTTCGATCGGGGCTTTCATAGGAGCGGGGCTTCTATATCAAACCCTTGTCCCGAATGGCGAGGTAGACTGTTTCTCGGGATGCATTTAAGGGAGTGTAATGGCCTTACCCCCTCTCATCGCGGGTTATAAGGGCTACTGTCCTGGGAAGTGGTAAAACTTGAGGAGGAGCTCGTCTATCGGATACCTTTCCAATCTGGGCTGAGGAAGGGGGAAGCCGTATGTTGATTTGTTAGGGGGTTTGTTTTGGCTTTTCTGAGCTTGCTCAGGTTTGAGAGCTTTCTTCTTTTGTCGGAATAACAGTATGCTTTTAATTGTAAAGAATTTTGAGCTTGGAAAAAAATACTTTGTCCTGGAGTATTTATAAGATACTTTAAAACACGGAGTACGGCATCCCAATGTGGCTTCCTCGACTCATGCATAAACCTGCTAAAGACGTGAACTGCATATGTAATGTCAGGACTGGTGATAGTCAAATAGATAAGGCAACCTACCAATCTTCTATACTTTTATAGGTCTGCAAGTAGTTCACCTGTATCAGATAATTTGAGACTTTGTTCCATAGGGAAGCAAATTGGCTTTGTCCCTAATAAACCTCCATCTTTAAGAATCTCAAGGGTGTACTTTCGTTGTGAAACACTAATACCTTCCTTGGAGCGAGATACCTCAATACCCAAGAAGAATTTCATGTCCCCAAGATCCTTAATACGAAAACGATTATGAAGAAACTGTTTGAGAGTATTGATAGCAACCAAATCATTCCCTGTAATCACTATATCATCAACATAGATCAAAAGAGCAGTAAAAAACTTCCCTCGATTGCATGTAAAAAGAGAATAATCAGCTTTAGATTGAATGAAAACAACATCATGTATAGCCTCAGAGAACTTTACAAACCATTGACGAGAAGCTTGCTTAAGACTATGCAGTAATTTATTGAGGCGACATACCATATTCTCCCCCCGTCGCTCGAGACCAGAAGGTGGAACCATATAAATTTCTTCATGGAGATCACTATGAAAGAATGCATTGTGAACATCAAGTTGATGGAGGGACCAAGATTGAGTAGCAGCAAGGGCAAGGAGACATCGAACAATGGTCATTTTAACCATTGGAGAGAAAGAGTCACAGTAATCAACCCTTTCAGTTTGAGTGTATCCTTTAGCAACCAAACGTGTCTTATACCGCTCGATAGAACCATCAGAATGATTTTTCAACTTGTAAACCCAATGATAACCAATAGGATATTTACCCGGTGGAAGAGAAGCGAGGGTCCAAATATTATTTGAGTCTAATGCTTGAAGTTCAGAAGTCATAGCCTGTTGCCAATTCGGATCAGACACAACATCTGCATAAGTCTGAGGCTCCATACTGTGACTAATGGTAGTGATAAATGCAAGATGAGCAGGTGAGTTGTGATGGTAATAAATAAAATTGGACAACGGATAATGAGTACCTGAGGAGTGATTTGGAGATGAAGACACAGATTGGATGGATGGTAGTAGTGTGACAACATAATCTTGTAGATGGCTAGGTAGAGATTTAGTGCGTTCTGACCAGCGATGAGGTGGAGTAGGACTGACGGAAGGGGATAGAACCAGTGCTGTTGGTGAATGAGGAGCAGTATTGGAGAGGTCTGTGTTGGAGTTCAAAGGTGTAGATGGAGGAATGTCTATTGGAGATTGTGACTTAGGTATGGTAGAGGGAATATTGTAGTCATCTGGAAAGCTTGTGGGTTGTGATAATGGGTTGTTGTCAGGTGAAGAAGCAGAGGCATCATTTTAGAAAAGGGAAAAACATTTTCATGAAAAACTACGTCACGACAAGAATTTTTTTTTGGTGGACAAATCATAAAGGGTGTAACCCTTTTGACCATATGGATAGCCAAGAAAAACAATTTGCTAAGCTCGTGGGTCAAATTTGGTAGAAGGGTGTACAGAGGTAGCATAAGCTAGACACCCAAAAGCCTTTAACTGTTTATAGGATGGTGGTGTGTTGTATAATTTTTTGAAAGGTGTTTCATTTGAAAGAATTAAAGTGGGTATCCTATTAATCAAATAAACTGTTGTGAGGATACATTCACCCTAAAAATGGATAGGAAGATGGGCTTGAAATCACAAGGCTTGTGCGATTTCAAGAATATGGTGATGCTTGCGTTCTACAACACCATTTTGTTGTGGTGTGTAGACACAAGTATGCCGATGTAAAGTCTCATTTGCTTTGAAAAAATCCCGTAAGGAAAAAAATTCTCCTCCATTGTCCACAGGTATTTTGTATAGAGGTGTTAAATTGTGTTTGAACCATTGAAAAAAAAGATTTAAGTATTCCTTGTGTTTCATTTTTGTGATTCATGAGAAATACCCAAGTAAAACGAAAAAAGCCATCCACAATTGTTAAAAAATAGTGAGCTCTTGAAATAGAATTAGTTTTGTAAGGCCTCAAAATATCACAATGAATAAGAGAAAAATGCCTGACAGTAGAAATTAAACTTTTGATAAAAGGAAGGCGAGTTTGTTCCACCAAATGATGTGTGTTACAAACATGATTTAAAGTAGAAGAACAATTTAATAAAGTTTTTCCTAAAAAATATAAACGAGAAGAGGAAAGGTGACCCAAACGTCGATGCCATAAGTCTGCGGAAGTGGTAGCAAGATGACAAGATGGTTGTTTGGCGGAAGGTGTTCAGATGCCAACACTATTAAATAGTAAAGACCGTCACACTGTTTATCCAAACCAATCATTGTCCTCGTAGCCAAATCCTGTAAAATACACCAAGTGAGAAAAAAAGTCACTGAACATTGTAACCATTTCGTGAGACGACTTACTGACATAAGATTGACTTTAAATGTAGGCACACATAAAACATCTCTTAAATAAAGGTAAGAGTTTAGAGATAAAGTCCCAGTAGAACTGATGGGTAATGTCTCTCTGCTTGGCAAAACCACCGGTCACATAGAGCAATTTTTAACTTTTTCTGTAAGTAAGTGGGAAGCTGATGTGATGTGATCCGTGACTCCACTATCAATAATCCAGTGAAGATCATGAAAAGATTTAGTGATACTTGATGGTTGGCTACTGGCTGCATTTGCTGTGGGCCAATGGGAGTCTTTCTCACTTATCATAGTCTGACTCTGTTGGCACTGAACCTCTGATAAAGTGGGCCATGGCGGCTTGGATTTCATGTAAGGATGGTTGTGTATTCACATGATTTACAGTCCTTGCGACTCCTCATTTGTTACGGCCACCCTTAGGCTTATTGGATCCGTGAAGACGATGTCCAGGTGGAAAACCATGCAACTTATAACAAGTATCAATAGTATGATGGTTGAGATCGCAGTGAGTGCAATGTACAGGTTTCCTATTGGCATTAATAGACTCTTGGCTTTGACGACCTTGATGAATAACCATGGCTGCTGGTTCTATTGAAGCACGAGACGAACCTAATTCTCTCTGTTTTTCTTCCTGTGAAATCAAGGAGTAAGCCTTGCGTAGAGTAGACAAAGGTTACATAAGTAAAATCTATCTAGGAACTGCACTGTAGGATTTATTGAGTCCCATAAGAAATTGCATCTAGACATTTTGTTCGTCACGTTCCATATGTTGTTTTATAACACCACAAGAGCATGCTAGCAAATTATTGAATGAAGCTAACTCATCGCACAATGTTTTCAGTTTGGTATAGTAACTAGCCACTGACATTTGTTCCTGAGAAAGTGATGAAAGGTCACGCTGTAATTGAAAAATTCTTGGAGCATTGCTTTGAAAGAAGCACTTTTTGAGATCCTCCCAAATTTCACGTGTAGTAGATAAATACACCACACTATCTGCAATATCAGGTTCAATGGAATTGAGAATCCATGAAAGCACCATGTCATTGCAACATTGCTAAGGATGAGACTTTGTATCTTTTAAAGGTGCCTTGAGCATCCCATAAATGTAGCCCAACTTATTTTTCGTGCTGAGAGAGATGAGCATAGAACGACATCATGTAGAGTAATTGTCTCCATTGAGAAGTTTGGAGACAAGCACTATTCCAGGGTGATCGAATGATGGATAAAAAAGGGAGAGAAAATCAAAAGTAGTCACAGAAGTTATTAGAATTTTGTTTTTAACCACATACGAAATTTTATTCCTTTATAGCCATATTTTTGAGAAATTACCTCAATGCCCCTATATATATATATATATATATATATATATATATATACTTAAAGGTAACCAACAGTGTAAAAAGCTAGGGTTTTGTTTTTAATTTCTTGAAAGAATCGTAGAGGAGACGAGATGAGACGGAAAAAGGGGCTTTGCCGTCGCAAGGGAGGAAGATAGCAAAACTGGGTGCGTCTTCATTGTTGTCGCCAAAGAGAACCCATCGAAGTCTTCAGCCTCCTCGTCGAAGAGAACGTAGCCACCTCGTGGTTGTCGGTGACTTGTTGATCGTCGTCAGGGCCATCATCGTCGTTGCGGAGTGGAGGAGAGCCGAGATCGTGGTCGTCGACAATAGCAGCGGTAGTTGTGGTCAGCGAGGCGTTGATTTCTGTGTGAAGTTTTGGTTTTTTTGGTCTGAAATTCGTTTTTATTAAAATTATTTGTTGAAATTGTTAAGAAAATCTGATTTTTGTGGATTTTTTTTTGTTTGAATGTGTTCTTAGGTAAAATATGATTTCATTTGTTAGGGTTTGGTTAATTAGACAGTGAATTTTGTTGTGAACATTTGAATATATCAAAATTGATTTCATTATGCCGATTTCATTATTTGGTTTGATGGATTCGAAATGTGGGTTTTGTGGTATTGAGGGAATTGAATTTTGTTGAGGTTGATTATGAACTGGAATGATGGGTTATGGCAGTGTAGTGAATCGGTTGTTTGTGGTTGAAACTTGGAACTTGAAATATTGTTTGTAAACTGAAATCTTGCTTTCATTTTGTTGCATAAACATGAAATGTTGTTTTGAATTTGAAGCACAGAACTTCAAATCATTATTTGTCTCTTGTAAAAAGTTGAAATCATCGAAAAACTTGAAATGATGCTTTAAATCTGTTGCATAGAACTTGAAATGATGCTTTAAATATGTGACATAAAACTTGAAATGATGCTTTAATTCTATGCAATCAAACTTGAAATGATGCTTTAAATCTGTGGCATAAACTTGAATTGATGCATTAAATGTGTAACATAAAACTTGAAATCTTGAACTTTTTTTAGTAACAAATGATAATTTGTTTTTGGAAATGAAATATAGTCGTCAATACACTTGGTCCCAACCACATTTTGTAATTTTTGTAAGGAAATGCATATGGCAAATGGTAGAGATAATTTGGTTTACAAGCATGCGGAGGATAGTTGGTTTGATGCTCGAGTGAACATTTAATGTAAATGGTCTCATTTGACAATTATTAGTGATTCTACGGCTAGGGTTGGCATGTTAGGACGGTGGGAGCAGAGTGTTTTCAAACAGTTTTTGGTTATGAACAAGAAGTTGTTTAGTGGTAAGCTTTGCCACAGTTTTCTATGTAGAGAGTTACATTATCCAGGTGCACATCCCAATGAGATGTGGTTTCGGGTCAGGAACAGTGCATTTAGGTTTAGAAAGGAGGAACTCCTCCTTGTCATAAGATTGAGGTTCGGACCGATGTCTCAGAGTGTTAACTCCCTACCTAAAGTTGTACCAGGCAACGTTTATTAAAGATACTTTGGAGGATCCCCTACTCCCCTTAAGGATATTTTAGGTAGATTAAGTGGAGAGGAGTTTGACGAACCGGAGGATGCTATTAAGTTGGGATATGTGTATTTTCTGTCCCACATTTTGCTTGGTCAGGTGTACTGTTGGTTTGTTCCTAATTGGTTGTGGGGTTTGGTTAAGGATATCACAGGGTTTGAGGCATTTCCTTAGGGAACTTACATTTACAATGTTACCTTATATTGGCTAGGTAAAGCCCTGCACGATAGGAGAAACAAGAGGAAACAAAAAAGAAATTACAGTACATAACTTGACTTGGGTTATAATGAATATGGATTTCCGTGGGTATTGATGGTTAGTTATTTTGTAAAATATTTGTATTTGTATTTACGTGTGTATCAATCCTAATACTTTTCATTTGCTATTGTTTCAGTATTGGGTGATGGAGGCCATCCCGGTTCTTACCGGTTGGTTGGAAAGTGGAGAAGAGGGAGAACGGGTCAGGGGTTCCCTTGATTGATGAGGTGGTACTGCCATAAGAAACCAACACATTTGGGGAATAAATCCAATGACGAGGTAAGCATAACTTAAGTTTTCTTTTATAGTTGCATATATGTCGAACTTTACTCATTTTCACTTGCCTGCAGTTGTAAGCTCTTACAACTTTGTCTCCTACGCCAGAGGAGAGGCATCAGGAGTACAACAGGCAATTCGATCCCCTTGCGGTTGTTGGACCCGAGCTGTACAAGGATGGGGGGTATGATCTAGAGAATGAGCCAAGTCAAAGTGGTAGGCGGGGTCATGCGCTTCAAGCATCCACAGATACAGAGATTCGTTCGAAGATGAATCATAACCTTTCAGCGGTCGACAGTCATATAAAGAGTCGAGGTCTTATATCGACTCCCGCTTTGAACGGATGGATCTAAAGATTGACAAACTTCATTCTAATTTCCATTGACACAGTTATACGGTACAAATCTCAACTGGCCTTGATAATGCATGCACTTTGATAACTTTGTGTGTATTATATATTTGTAAATTATATTTTTCAGGAATCTTTACTGCGTAGAGATGACATGGGTGATATGAATGATGCGCATGAGGTTGGAGATGACCAGCATGATGCACAAGAGGATAAGGTTAGTGATGACCAACATGATGAGGTTAAGAAGAGGTACATGTTGCGTAGGAGGATGAGGTTAGTGATGACCAGAATGTTGGGCAGTAGAACGAGGTTAGTGAGGGGCTGCATGGTACGCAGGAGGACGACGTGGACGAGGGTGCTGCTGAACAGGATGCTCCATAACAAGATAAGGTAAACCGTGTTGGTTAGGAGCAGAATAAGAGACGTAGTAAGAGGCTTAGGAAAGGAGCAACAACGGTTCGCACCCCTTACACTGCCCCTCAGATGGTGAAAGACCTGGTGTACCTTAGACGGAGTTCCCAGAGATGAGAATACCTACTGTATTTTTCTTTTTTGTTTGTGTTATTTAGATCGTTGGTAGGCCACCACATTTTGTATAGGGTGTTTTCAATTGGTTTGATGAATATTCGGTTGGAAGTTATATTTCGTTTTGAGATTGATGGATGTGTAATGGTTGGCCGGATATTAGGTTGGATGTTAAATGTCGTTATAAGATTAGGTTGATGTTAAATTGTGAACAACTTGAAACAGGTTTTGTTGCATAATTGCAAAAATAGATAGGTATTCTTGTGTGTTGACAGTGTTGGGATTTTTGAATGGAAAATGCCCAAACTTGAAATCATGCTTTACAAATAAACACCAAACTTGAAATCATGGTATAAAAAATAGGAACAAAACTTGAAATCATACAGTAGACATGTGTTGAGAGTGTTGGGATTTTTGAATGGAAAATGCCCAAACTTGAAATCATGTTTTACAAATAAATACCAAACTTGAAATCATGCTTACAAATAAACACCAAACTTGAAATCATGGTTTAAAAAAAGGAACCAAACTTGAAATCATGCAGTAGACATGTGTTGAGAGTGTTGGGATTTTTGATGGAAAATGCCCAAACTTGAAATCATGCTTTACAAATAAACACCAAACTTGAAATCATGGTATAAATTCCAGGAACCAAACTTGAAATGAAGCAGTAGACAGGTACTGATGTGCTGACAGTGTTGGGATTTTTTACTTGAAATTGCCAAAACTTGAAATCATGCTTTACAATTAGACAACAAACTTGAAATCAAGGTATAAATCCTAGGAACCAAACTTGAAATCATGCTTTAAATAGCCATAACTAGAAGTTAGTAATACAATATAGACATAACTAGAAATTACAAATGAGTAGTATCGCCATCAGTGGGAGTACCCATCGTAGGCAGGGAGTGGTCAACTAGCGGGCATGTCTTGCGATTATGGCCAAGTACATGAAATACACTACATGAACGTTGTCTACGTGTCAGTTGTGTGGGCTTCTCAACACTTATGGATGTGTTTAACTGTCCATTATTTGGTCGCCGTCTTGGATTAGGGCATCCCATCCTATTATGACCTTGTTCGCTACATTTATAACATTTTTTCTACCGACGAACCTCTCCGGCGGAAGGTATTCTTCTTTCTTTTGGTCTACCAGCTTGCCTCTTGCTATTAGGTAGAAGGACAATCACAGAGCCTACCTCATTGGGTACTTCCCAAACAGATGGATGAGGTACTGGATTTGTTGCTGGGGCGTAAGCTGTTTGCATCCAGGAAGAGCTGTAGTACTCGTGATAGAGGGAGTTGAAATTCGTTTTTTGAACCTATAAAAAAAGGAAACGAAACATTGTCAAAAAACAAACAATGAGAAACAAATATGATTTACAGAAATGAACAATGTACCTAGCAACAGCTATGGCGTGGTCACATGGCAGCTGATCTAAGTCCCAGTTACGACAAGTGCACGTACGATGTTTGATGTCGACCAACCCATTATGTTTACCATTCTTAACTAAATATCTGGTCAACTCAATTGGATATACATTGTAAGTCAATGATCATTCATTCCTCTCCTTGCAATGACCGACTGTCGCCTTCCCTAAGTATGCAGGGGTTCTTCCCAGATTGCTCATGTCTGTCATTAAACCATCTATGCAGCATATCTCTCAAGAACTCCATCGCTGCAGTAATAGTCAACCTTCCTTTTGAATACAATTGTTCAACACCTTTTTAATGTTCATGGTCATCATTTGATACCTTCTCCCAGGACACTGGGAACGTGACCATCGCTCAGGCTCAATGGACATCAAAGTGGCATATGTTCCCTGGTGAATTTTCTTGATTTCATCCATTTCTACGTCGAACTGTCTAGAGGTGGAACAATATGTTTCCTTATAGTAAACATCAAGCACTTCTTTCCGTCCCTTCAATCTGGGCTTTAAATTCTGTTTCAAATGGAAGAAACAAATACAGTGAGGAACATTAGGGTATACGATACTCAGTGCTTTAGTAATGCTAGCATGGCGATCGAAAATGAATATCATCCCCCCAACCTCTCCAATTACCTCTCGTAGTCGTTCCAAGAACCATGTCCAAGAGTTTTCAGTCTCACCGTCACCTACACCAAAAGCTATAGGGTATGCATGCTCATCCTTCTTTGCATGATGCTCCATATATAACCCCCTCAAATGCACCTTTCAAATGAGTGGCATCAATGGCAATGACTGGACATATAACTGTCTGAAACCCCTTAATGCACTGACCAAGTGCAAAGAAAGCGTATAAGAAATTGTTGTTCAAATCCGTGTGAATTGCTGTCGAGGTCCCAGGATTCATTACTTTTAACAAATGAAAGTAAGCTGGCAACAACTAATATGAATCCTCAGGTTTCCCATACAAAATAGTCTTAGCATGCTTCTTTGCCCGCCATACTTTTGTGTACAAAAGTTGCACATCGTATTGCTCGCGTATTTCTGTAATTATATCAATTGGTCTAATGGTGCACCCATTTGTGTTCAATTTTGGGGCAAACATCTCTCTAACGACAATGGAACTCACTTTCCTGAAGTGTGACTCATAGGTGTCCAAACTACATGTGTGGACATGTGTGAATTTCTTGACAACCAACTATGTGCAACCATCCCTACACGTGGCTCTCAGTGCAAAATCACATTTGATGTCATTACAATCAGCCTCAAATCGGTTCTTTATCAACTGTCTGATTCTTGGATTAAACTACTCATTGAAAGCATAATTACCAAACTTATTCTTCAACTTCTGCTTGGTATCCAAAATATGCCCTTTGTAAAAAATGCCCACCTTTGACCTTCGGTCTTATGAAGCTAATGGAATATTGGTTTGCAAACAGAAGAACCCAACGAGATGGTATAGCATCAAATGTCTGTTTAGATCTACCACAATGCCACTGATTCTATCCCTCAGTGTTTGTGTACTGATTTCGTCCCTCAGTGTTTGTGTCTGCAACATCTTGCCCATCTAGATCGCTATCACTGTTTGTATCTACAACATCATCTTCAGGGTTGCTCAAAACTTCTCGCGGTTGATGAATCTCATCCAACGCATATGAATCGTTGTCGTCTACTCTTTCTTGTTCATCAGCTTCACATGTATCTGGAAACCCACAGTCACCATCTTATATAGGAACCTTTCTTCTAAGTGGTAACTGTTGGGTACTAGGAACCGACTCTCTAACGGTTTCAAATGGAGGCAGAGAAGGTGCAACATGCACTATACTAGGAATCTGTGATATCCGTGAAGGTATTGCCGGCTGCTCCCTAACATCTCTAACCACTTTCTTTACCAAATCAACATATACCTCTGGAACAACCGTTTGATCAGGTAAAAGGAACCTCACATCACTGTCACGTTGTAATCGGTACTTTCTTCGACCACTCTCTGTCTTAACCAAGCTACTTATGATTACATCATACGTTCTATCAAATTTGGTGAATTCATATACCAAGTTCTGTAACTCTAAAAAATTTAAATGAATCGACACCACCTCAACAAACGTATCCCCACCCATATATTGTAAATCATCCCACTGCCCATCATAGTTGATTAACACCCTGTAATCCATTCACCTGGAAAAAAAAATCGCAACAAAATGTCAGATTTTAAGTTTTCCAATACATTTCATGTTTCTGGGACCTAAACTTGAAATCAGGCTTTATATCTCTGTAAATATCTCTACATTTCAAGTTTTATCAACATTTAGAATTTTTATAGAAGATTTCAAGTTTTGTTTTGAGTTTTTATTACACATTTCACGTTTATGAACAATTGAAATTTGAAATGTTCTGGAAAAAAACATGTAAATTATATTCTTTAAATTCTTCACAAAATCACACAATAGTAATGAAATAACGTTAAAAGATGTTATATTAACTGTTTAGAACTCAAACTAATAAAAATGGAAGATGAATACACATCTTCTATAAACATTTCAAGTTTTATGATGTATAAACTTGAAATCATGCTTTAAATCTCTGTAAACTTCGCTACATTTCAAGTTTTATCCACATTTCGAATTTTTATATTATATTTCAAGTTATGTTTTTAGTTGTTATAGGACATTTCAAGTTTACGAACATTTGAAACTTGAAATGTTGTAGAAAAAAAATGTGAATCTTAAATTCATCAATTTCTTCAAAAAAAAAACACACATAACAATACTGCAATAACGTTAAAATCATGTTATACTGTTTGTTCCGAAGTCAAACTAACAAAAATGGAAGACATTTACACACCTTCAACCGAATTGGAGCAAATCGATAATCTTGTTCAAAACCTCTCAACCTAACAATGGTGTTCTTCAAATCTTCAATAAACGGTGTGCTTCTCATTGATCTGCAAGATACTTGAAATCCACTGTCTTCGATTTGCACAAGAAGAAGAGAGTAGCAGCGGTCTATGGTGAAGGAGAGAAGAGGAGTTCTGAAACCATGGAGCAGAAAGAGAAAAAAAAATAAACACTAAGGAGTATTATGGTAATTTAAGGATACACACTGAAATTATTTTTAAAAAGTGGCTATTAACAAATAAATTTTCGTATGTGGTTAAAAATGAATTTTTCACGTTAGATGTGGTCGCTTTTAACAATTTCCAATAAAAAAAAAGGACTGGAAGTCTCATGACTAGAGGTCTCTTTAATCTTCACAGTCATAGATCCTTCAGTCTCAGAGCCTTCTGTCCTGGTATCCATGAAAAAGGCTTACGGTAACAATGAAAAGAAAAGAACTGACGGATGAAAGAAAAAGGAGCTAGAGTTTCCCTGCTCTGATACCATGTAAATTTGTAAAAGAAATAATATGGTAGTATATTTCTCATTGATCAAACTAGGTAATTTATACAAGAGTTTGCCATATGTTAAGGAATCAATTGCACAATCTTGTGCTACAATTAATCCTATAGAAAATATATAGCAAATCAGCCATAATTACAATATTCCTACATTAAGCAGACTATCTTTATAATATAAGAAAGTCAATGATTCTCAACATTATTTAATTTAAAACAAAAGGCTGTGACCGATTATAAAAGATACGACTCTTATTTGTAATGAAATAATTTTTTATTGTGTAAAAAACACAACTTTTAGTATGAAAAGACATGACTTTTATTGCGTAAAGATGTAACTCTTACAGTGTAAGGACACAAATATTATGAAGAGATACAACCATTTTTAAAACCACTATAAATACACATGTATAGTTTATCTTTAGATCATAACAACAACATATAATTCTCTACCATTTCAAGCTCTCATTCTCTTATTCTATTATCACAGGCATCATCTAGATTATAATTAAGAGTGTTCTAAGTGGTTGATTCTTGTTATACATAACTTGAAATCAAAAATAAAATTATTAGGCTTCATTGAATCCTGACGGAAAAATTCTCAAATCCATTGTATACTCGCCGTTTTACGGGAAATGGGAGAATCGTTGTCTGAAAGAATCGAATTCCGAGCCTTGAATAATCATTTTTTTTTTTCGCATTCTTACCGTATTTGTTTACAACTATTCACTCATTCAGACCCTAAATTTCCAACAACATATATGTACATGTACGTACTGTAATCAATTTGCATTTATCAGGAAATATAATCGAACAAATATGGACGGTCCACAATTTCTATAAGATTATCTATTTTGAAAAAAAAAAAAAACGCTATTTCTCGGCCTCTGCAGTTTTTCAATTTTTACTCTAATTTTGCAAAAATCTCAAGTCCAGTACGTGTCTGGAATGATTTAAGAAGCTTAGATGAAGCTGCTACAATATTTTATGCAATTATTAAACAAAGTTTATATGATTAACCATTTTGAAAAGATAAAAACGAATATCAAACAATACTACACTTTCTAGCTCTTTTCCAAACTTTACATTCCAATTATAAGTATCAGATTCTTTTTAATTATTTTAAGATCTTATTTGAGTAATTGAAATGTAGGGTTAGGAACTTAGGACAACAATTTGAAAGTATAGATTTATTAATACGACATGTAATAAATGTTAGATATTTTAATATGGGTGTGCTTAGGCTGCATTTGGTATACGGGACGGGACGAGACGGAACAGTATGAGATAATTTTTTCTTGTCCCACGTTTGAAGAGTCTTTAACAAGGGGATTAGACCGAACGAGGTGGGACAAACAACATCAAATTTTATCTCACCCAAGACCTGACATGTGACAAGTATAAAAAGACCACTTTACTCTTTTTTTTTTAAATTACAAATATGTTTAATAATATTATATACCGGGTTTTACAATTGGATTCATATCTAATTGGGAAACATCACTTTTATACTTATTAATGTATTATTCGTCGAATTGTTCCTTATATAATTAAAAATAGCTCATTTAGCGTTTAGGTCCATCTAGCCAAATTTTGGACTATCTATGGTAATAGGATTAGCTAAAAATCTATTTTCAGTTGGACTTTGGTTGATCAATATTTATTTTTTAAAAATATAATATTATAAAAAAATTAAGTTTAAAAAAAAAGAAATTGATTTGTTTTTTGTTAAATGCATAAAAAAGCAATGTTCCAAGAAGTATTTTCCCACCATACCGAAACCGCTTGGAGTAAAAGAGCACTACAATTAACACCGGGCCGCCCCCTAATGGAATCGGGATTTGCATCCCGATGGTGACCGCACAAGAACCAGGGCCAGGTCTGGAGTCGTACTGGTTCCCAGTATCGAGGGATGTTGATACCAAGATCCAGAAAGCCCTGATATTACAACTCATCGTTTCTCTGATGTCAGGGGGCACTGGTACTACAGTCCATATTACCCGATACCCTAGTATCGCAGTACCTGTCCAGGACCGGTTCACCAAGTATCACCCATCCTCCCAGCATGGGAAACGACAACAGGAAGGCTCCAACATGTCTAAGAAAAAATCGCCTAGGTAGAAGAAACAGGTACACCAAAGAGCCAATCTAGAACAAGATCATGCCCAAAAGGACTAAGCCTGCAGTATCCCCTAATTAGAAGAAGAGTAAGTTGACTTCTCCCACCATTCACAAACGCCATTAAGATAAATAGTCAACTCCAGAGCGAGCATCCCCCCAGCGAATCCAATTCCGATCCTAGTCATTGGGTATGTAGCATCAAATCCTATCAAAATGGAAGCTATTTACTTGATCTAAGGGTTAATTCCCGGACTTAAATACAGCCTTCGTCGACACCAAATTAGTGTCCTTATGATTGTCAATTGATTAACATTGATTGACCAATTTGTCAGGAATGGACAAGAATTGAGACCTATAAATACGATAGGACTCAATCCGGAGAAGGGATCCAGATTTCAGCCACTTTTTGACTAGAAAAATACAGATATCTTCACCTTTCTAATTATTAACTTGCACGAGTTCACCATCGCCTATTGTGTCAAAAACACCCTGTCCGAAGAATCTACTGGTACCAAATGGTATCTCACCAACTGTGACCTATAAAGTCGCGGTTTAAGAGTGTTAATTCGAAATTCACCCCTCTATAACTTTTCGTTTAACAAAAATTGAAGGAGATTTAAAAAACAACTGATTTTTTTTAAATAAAAAAATTAATTAAAAAACAATTCGGATTTTTTTCTTCTTCATACTACAAACCGAATAATAACATCATCTTTCTGGAATCTGGAAAAAGAATCAGTTCACTAATCTCATATTTTTTTAAACTTTAATTTAGAACAACAAAATAGAATACATCATCAATTCTAAACCCCATTTTCTTCAAACTGGGAAGAAAAAAATCTTTTCAATCAAACACCATTTTCTACGATTTGGAAAAAAGTGAGATCATATTGCATTTTCTTTGCCCCCAAAAACATATAATTCTAAGAACAAAATCCAAAACTTTAATCTTCAAATCAAACTCCCAAAACTAGCTTCATCTTTATCACCCAAAATCTAGCATCTCCATCACAGTATCACACTTACAATCTTTCATCATCAACGAAAGAAAACAAATCAAACCGGCGATGGAGAACGCACAAAGAAGCGATCTACTCTGTCGGGCGATTCGTGCCATTGCGTGGAGGAGCTATCTGCTCCATTGGTTTTCCACACTGTCGTGTGGATGAGCGATCTGCTCCACTGGCGATCCACACCGTCATGCAGATAAGCGATTTGTTTCATCGAGCGATCCGCGCAGTCGCATGGATGACTGATCTACTCCTTTGGCAATGCACACCGACGAGGAGGAGCGATTTTCTATATCGATCCTCACTTGGAGGAGATCTGCTCACATGATCGAGACCATCTTTTCCATCTCAAAAGGAGATCCTCCACTTTTTTCTTTTCCATTTTGACTTTTTTTAGAACTTATTTTTTTAATTAAAAAAAAATCATTTTTTCTGTTTCGTTAATATATATATTTCTATTTTTAATTTCTTAATCTCCACCATCCATCACCAAATGGATGGTGGATATTAATCTATTTATTTTTTTAATCTTGTTTTTAACAATTATGGGCATCTGATAAGATTAATATATCCTTGGAATTGTTAAGTTTCATTACGTGTTAATAGTGAAATTTGGTCAGGGGTCAAAGAGAAATTTTCCACCCATAATCGACAATCATGAAGCCCGGAAAGATCGTAAAGCCACCCCGCAGGAGCAGGGAAGGCCTGCTCTGCTTCAAAACTACCAGAAGACAAGTCAGACGCGACCAGGACAAGTCCCCACAAGAGTACTGGAACCCAGGCTTCTCCAGGCCATCTATTGGGGAACCTTAACTCTGAGGTCGAGCTCTACAACCTCCCCGTGAGTGCCAGGGGAAGTCTCCAAGCTCAAGAGACATTCAAAAGAAACCCACCAACTTCTCCAGACGCCCGTTGTCCTTGCTGGACATAAGGGAAGAATCACGCTTAAATCTACACTACCCTAGCTACCTCCCGGGAAGGTCTACGAGAGCACCTAAAGCCCCGACGGGTCAGGGAAAATCCATCTTAAGCTTCTAAGAACAGAGCCAGAGCAAGGGTCTACCTCGCTCTACGGGGCCACAAGCAACTGGCAGGGTGACCTCCATGAAGATCCATACCACGAGTGCACACAGGATCATCTCCACATAATATTTACATGCATGTCAAGAGTTTAATTCAAATAAGGGAACAAACTTATCTTCGTCAACGATATCATCGAATCCGGAAACAATTCAAATTTAAATGACGAATCCCACTCGATAAGGAGAGAACAGATTCATGAGATCACGGTAGAGTATTTGCGAACTAAAAACCTACTTGGACGATATATATGAGGGGCCAAGCATGGTAGAGATGACACACAGAAAATCATACACAGGAAAACAGAGAACAACAGATACAAAAATACGACAAAGATTCGACAGACTGGGAAGGCCTAAATTCTGGATTCTGAACACTGTCACCTTCATCTCCACTAATCGACAGGCACCGAGTTGCCACCACCCTACACATTCGAGAGACTGTGAGCATACGAGAGAACGATTTGTACTCTAAAGCAAGATATCAATAATAAAGCTCCCATTTACTGTTCAGCCTCTCGTCTCTCTCTTAAACAGGCCGGGAACCAACGGTACCGACCCCGGCCACCACTTTCGTGGTAGTGGTCTCGAGGGTGTTAACATGAATTTCTCATCCCGAGCAAATTTCCCGTCAACACTTTCTGGCGCTGTCTGTGGGAAACCTCTCACACCATCATCTTTTTACATTCAAAAAGTTTGTTATTTCAAAGTCATTATGAGGCTCCGCTCCTCACAAGGGCAGCAGGGCGCCTCGGGACAACCTTCTGCTACATCGACACGAAAGGTCCCGAGGAAAGGGAGAAAATTCGGGCTCCATAGCCAGATTCCCACCTAGCCAGCTATTGTGCGGGCTCTGGATCCCCATCTGGGAAGCCAGGTCGAGCTTGACCAACAAGTGGCGGCCTTCATAGAGAATGTCCGCCTTCGACTACTCGTTGAGGGTATTGCTATCCAACAAACGGGTCTCTGCAATCAGGGGGAGTCAAGCAGGCCTGGGGCCAGGCAACCCGCATTTGATCGCCTAGGACCTGCCCCTCGAGAATCAATTCGTTACAGAACAGGGCTCCGAACCTCGATCAGGGATAGGTTAAGGCCCATGCCCTATGTTCCCGAAGAGCTGTAACACTACCAACCAAGACAAGTCAGATCTGCGGAAGATGTCCTTCCTCGGGATGGGAAGAGCTCTCCACCCAACAACGACAAGGAGGGAAGCCCGGGGTAGAGAAGAAGAAAGTCAGCAAAGCCCCCGAGCGAGCCTTCTCGGAAGAAGGAACCGGGTAGAGATCGCTAGTTCATCATAGGGATCTGATGGTGAGAAATCTGAGATCGACTCAAGGAAATCTGAAAGCAAGCGACTAAGAGACTAGTTGGCAGAGCTACAGAAAGAGGTCCAATTGATGAAGAAGGGGAAGTACAAGGTGGACAAGAAAGATCTTCTAAGTGAAATGAACGCCCTTTCATAAGAATGATCCGGGAGGCAGAGCTCCCGCCTAAGTTCAAAATGCCAGCTGACAGGTTCTCCGGGATTGAAGATCCTCTTAGCCACTTAGAGAGCTTCGTTTAACAGATGAAGGTCCAGAACACAACCAGGGCGGCTATGTGTCGAATGTTCCCCACTACACTCACGGATTATGCTAAGACCTGGTTTAGGAAACTAACCGCTGGGAGCGTAGATTCCTTCGCCAAGTTATCAACCGACTTCTGCTCATAATTCTAGGGAGTTAAGCCCCAACTGAAGGACCCGATCCACCTACAATACGTGATCCAGAAGATAGGGGAAACCCTCAGGGGTTATGTCGAGCGTTTCCACAAGGAAGTCATCCAGATGAGGGTCTTCACCGAGAAGGAAACACTCGCCAATTTCAGAAGGAACCTGTGGGCAGGAAAGTTTTTTCAGTCTTTCGCTAAGAGACCTTCAGAACTTACCAGGAAGCCTATGATCGGGCTCTGGAGCAGATTGAGGTCGATGAGCAGCTCAAGGTCAAGATGGAACATGACGACATGAGAGCCGTAAAGCGACAAAAGAAGGAAGCTCCCAGACCCGAGCAAGCTCAGAAAAGCCAAAACAAACCCCTAAACAAATCAACATACGGCTTCCCCCTTCCTCAACCCAGATTGGAAAAGTATCCAGATAGACGAGCTCCTCCTCAAGCTTTACCACTTCTCAGGACAGTAGCCTCTATAGCCCGCGATGAGAGGGGGTTTGACCATTACACTCCCTTAAATGTATCCCGAGAAACAGTCTACCTCGCCATTCAGAACAAGGGTTTGTTACAGAAGCCCGTTTCTATGAAAGCCCCGGTCGATAAAAGAAATCGTTATAAATACTGCAACTTTCACGAGGACGTAGGGCATAACACTTTCTGAATGATACAACCTGCGGATCCAGATTGAGGCTTTGATAAGGGGAGGATGCTTGATAGAGTTCTTACAACAAGTCAGGGAGAACATTCAGACTGGAAGGGAGGTGCAAGCCGAGATCCGAGAACATACTGAGAAAAGGAAGGGAGAACAAACGGACCTAATGCAACAGGTTCATGTAATACATACTATCAGCGGGGGTCCCACTATGGCTGGCACCTCCAACAATTCCAGGAAAAACCATGCGAGGAAGGTCCCTAGTGCGAACGAGGGGCGGGATATTTTAAAGGTCGACTAGAGACCGTCTAACCCCTTCCAGCTGTCACAGATCATCTTCACCGAAGCAGATGTCTATAACACCGTGCAGCCACATGATGACCCCATGGTCATCACAGTACAAATTGTTAACTTCATGTTGCACCGCGTGCTAGTCGACACAGGTAGCAGCGTCGACGTTCTGTTCAAAGACACTTTGGAAAAACTACACTTGAAGCAATGGTGGTACAACAATTGTTCTACTCCAATATATGGGTTCACTGGGGACTCCATCACACCCGTAGGATCAAAAATCCTACCAGTGATCATCGGAGCCGTACCTTTCTAGCAAAACATCATGACCGACTTCGTGGTGGTGGATACCCCGTCGACCTACAACGCAATATTATGGAGGCCGTTCCTATCATCTCTGAAAGTCCTTTCTATTTTACCACAATGTCCTGAAGTTCCCGGTAGGAGACGAGGTGGGTGAGGTTCGGGGTGATCAGCAAGCAGCTAGGAAATGCTACGCAGTGTCAGCTAACCCAGCAGCTCTAGCTAAACAGCTTGCCCAAGTGACGACTATCCAAGGTGGGATAACCTCGACACTAAACCTGAAAGACGCAGGCTCTACCGATTGTCTAGAATAAGGCCTTGTGGTGCCCGACATGGAAGAACAGAGAAGGGAATAGGCCTGTGGCCATCCAGTTGATAAGTTATAAGAAATTCCTGTCCGAATAAGCGCCTCTTCGAAGGTCGTCAAGATCGGAGCTACTTTGAGCCAGAAATGAAAGAGAGCTTGATTAGAATCCTCACAAAGTTCAACGACATTTTTGCCTGGAGTCATACGGAGATGCTGGGGATCCCGATGACATTAGCTGCACATCGACTGGTGATGGATCCGACCTTCAAGCCCGTCAAACAGAAAAGGTGCCACTTCAACACTGAGAGAAATGTGGCGGTTCAAGAAGAGGTGGATAAACTCACCCAAGCAGGTTTCATTCAAGAAGCCCACTACCCCGAATGGATCCCCAACGTGGTCATGGCCACGAAGGCGAATGGGAAGTGGTGCATGTACGTGGACTACACCGACTTCAACCGGGCATGCCTAAAGGACAGTTTCTCTCTGCCAAAAGTTGATCAGTTGGTTGATTCCACCTCCAGGAACAAGCTTCTGAGCTTCATGGACGTGTTTTCCGGCTACAATAATATTATGATGCATCCTGCGGATCAAGAAAATACCAACTTCATCACCGCGCAAGGCCTGTACTGCTACAAGGTGATGCCCTTTGGGCTCAAAAACGCTGGCGCTACTTACCAGCGGTTAGTTAACCGTTTGTTCAAGCCGGAAATTGGAAAGTCGATGGAGGTGTACATCGACGACATGATCACTAAATCTTCAACCTCGGAAGGCCACTTGGATGACCTTCGTAGGACATTCATGATCCTAAGGGAAAATCAGATAAGGTTGAACCCTTCGAAATGTGCCTTTGGGGTAACTGTGGGGAAGTTTCTGGGCTTCATGGTCCATGAGAGAGGCATAGAGGCTAACCCAGAAAAAACCATGGCTATCCTGGATCTGGAATCCCCCACATCTCTTAAACAGGTTGAAGCCTTGACCAGACAGGTAGCAGCGCTCAACAGGTTCATCTCCCGGTCTACCGATAAGTGCCTACCATTCTTCAAAGCTATCAAGTAGGGAAGAAACATGAAGTGGGATCAGGAGAGCGAACCGGCTTTCCAAGCTTTGAAAAGATGCCTAACAATCCCTCATCTGCTGGTCAAGCCAAATTCTGGAGAAGAGCTCCAAATATAATTGGCCGTTTCAGAAACCGCTGTGAGCAGGGCCTTGATCAAGGAATACGGGGATAAGATTCAACAACCTATCTACTATGTGAGTCACGCTCTAACCAAGCCCAAAAAGAATTATACTCTACTGGAGAATCTCGCTTATGCCTTGGTGACCTCGACAAGGAAACTGCATCCTTACTTTCATGCTCATTCAATAGTAGTGGTGACGGACCAACCCCTCCATCCTTAGTTTCTGGAAGGCTGGTTCTATGCGCCCTAGAGCTTATCTTGTTTGATTTAAAGTATAAGCCTATAACCGCGATAAAAGCTCAGGCACTAGCGGACTTTGTAGCCGAGCTTTCAGTACCTTCAGATCAGGCAACCCCCACGCTAACAGATGTCACCCTTGAGAGGATTCCAGAATCTGACAACTGGCCAGAGTGCTGCGATTCATGCTATCTCGACACTTACAGAGCTTCCGGACAGTCTGAGGGAGGAGCGGGAATAGTCCTCATCGACCTAGAAGGATCTGAGTGCTGTCATTATTTCAGGTTCGAATTTAAAGCCATGAATAATGAAGCGAAATATGAAGCCCTGCTAGTTGGGATAAAAGCTGCCATAGAGCTCGGGGTTGATTACCTGAATATCAAGAGCGACTCTTCACTCGTGGTTAACCAAAAGTCTAGGGATTATCAGGCAAAAAAGGATAACATGATCGCTTACCTGAAATTGGTGCAACAACTCAAAAGCAGATTTAAGGGGTTCAGAATCGAGCAGATACCTCGACAGCTAAATCATCGGGCTGACGTCCTTGCCAAGATAGCTGCCTATGGTGGCCAAACCCTACCTCACGGAGTCCCTCTTCAAGTAATCCCCCTACCTAGCATTATGACAGGTAAGAAAGCTTGTACCCTGGACCGGCAGCCATGCTAGATGGATCCAATAACAGAATATCTACAGGACGGGAAACTCCCGGGGGATCCCGACCAAGCTAGGAGGGTTAAAAGGCTCTCGGTCCGGTATTGTATGGTGGAGGGACATTTATACCGAAGGGGGAAATCCCTTCCCCTGCTCCGATGTCTACACCCTGAAGATGCCAATTGGGCTTTGAGAGAGGTTCATTCCGGGGAATACAGGAACCATATTGGCCGAGAGGCCTTGGCATATCAGGTTCTCTGCATGGGGTATTATTGGCCGACCATCCATCAAGATGCTAAAGACTTGGTGCAAACCTGCTAGGCATGCCAGAAGGCCGCAAACCTGACTCACCTCCCTCCGGAGTGTTTATCATCCCTAAGCTCGCCATACCCCTTTGCTATATGGGGAGTCGATTTGATTGGACTGTTTTCTACAGCTCTGGGATAGGCCAAGCACGCTATCGTAACTATTGACTACTTTAAAAGATGGGTTGAAGCCGGACCACTCTCCCAGATATCGGAAGAGAACACAACAAGGTTCATCAAGACCAATATAGTCTGCAGGTTCGGAACTCCTCTTGCCATCATAACCGACCTCTGAAAACAGTTCGATAATGGCCAATTCAGAGATTCTTGTGAAGGTTTGGGAATCGACCTTCGGTTTGCTTCGATAGCCCACCCTCAGACCAATGGTTTGGTAGAATCCACGAACAAAACCGTCAAGAAGTTGTTGAAGAAAAAGCTGCAACAAAAGTGTTAACTGGAAATTCGTTTAGGATGAGAAATCCTCATTAACGCCCTCGAGATCACTACCGCGAAAGTGGTGGTCGGGGTCAGTACCGTTGATACCTGACCTGATCTTGAATGAATATGAAGAAGGATGAAAATGTAGGTAAGAGCCAAGCCACCCCGCCCGTCGGGCTTCGTGCTTATGAAGTAGATCTGAGAAGCTTGAGGTTCTTTTACTGGTGTGACGGGGTTGATCCTGGTCCTGGTTCTGGTCCTGGTCCTGGTCCTGGTCCTGGTCCTGGTCCTCGTCCTCGGTCGGGGTCGGAGCCTGTCATGGTACCTGGAGCCCGGTTCTGAAGCCCGATTCCTTCCTGTAATTCCCCGACCTAGATAACAAGTAAGGAGGGGGGCTTATCTAGCTCCAGTGTCAGATAGCTCGATTTCCGCCATAGAGATGATACATGAGAGCCCATCGACTTCCTTCAAGCTGGTCTGGGTGGTTTTTCCTCATCTTGACATGCGACTTTAGCATGTAGATGGGAAGACAAGAGCGCTAGGTCCAGCGAGGTAAGAAACTATCTCGCACTCATATACGCATGCGTTACACAGGACACAAGTAAGAGAAAACAAATCTTTAGTAGAGGGAGGTGGACTGCCAAAGTGGGAAAAAACATCACGAATGATCACATGCTGAAAAATCCCAAGGCAGTATCCAGAGGAAGGGGGAATACCCTTCCTTATGTATATATCAAAGAATGCACCAGGGAGCTTACAATGGTGGTCGAATGTAGACCGATACCGGTATATTCTAGGTAAAGATAACACATACATTGATGATGTCGAGAGATCTTTTTAGCGAAGCATGTCTGTCTTCTGTCATTGATCGGATCCCCCATTTCTATGCCTTTTACAAGCATATTTATAAATGGTGACTACCTTGGCAGGCAAGTCCAGGATTCTTCAATCTTCATCTCCTCATTGAGTACGATTCTTCCTTTAATGTAGTTGATCGGATCGTGGCTAATATCTCGGAGGAGATGTGTTTGTTTTCTCTTCAAACTCTTATTTCCTTGATAAGCGGGATTTTCTGTTATAGTTGACCCCCAATAATCGGTCGTGGAGGATATCTTGGAGGAAAAGGTATTTGTTTCCTCTTTGGACTCTTTCACTAATGATGACCATTAAAGAGTTGAATATTCTCTTATTAATGGTGTTGATCATGTCATTAATTGGGTTGACTGCCTGTATTAATATATTTTACCTCATTAATAGGGTTGACTACCTCCATTAATACGGTTTACCTCATTAATGGTACTTTAAATGTCATGAAAGTCAACCCTCTCTTCCTACGTTACCGAGAGGAGAGCTCTAGTTCTGTATGTCACTTTGGAGAGGTACTTCATGGAGGTTACCTGAGATGACATTTGATATTCCTTGAGGGCAAGGTACCCTAGGATCCAGTACACTGGCGGGATCCCCCGGGGACCTCTCGATTGTCACGGAGCTAGATGCTGGTCTTCCTATAGAGCTTGTGCTAATCATTTTAGAGGCAAAATATCCCATTGGGTTCCAACCTTGTAGTTGGGAGCTTGGTTCAGCTACGCCGAGCTTTATCATGGAGCTTGACCTAATTATGCAGGCTTCCTAGCGGGGTAGTGGGCTTGGCTAGCAGACGCTGGTAAGGAGTTTGCCATAAACAGGCGACCTTGGCTCGCTTCTGGAAGGGTGGAGAGGTACGCTCGAGTACTGCTCTTGCTACTTGATTTAACCATACTAGGATCTATAGTGGATCTTAGCGCTTTTGGTGACAACGGGGCTTTACGGGCTTCTTCCTTTTATGCTCGGACAGGTCGAGATTATACCTCGACGAGGCAGGAGTGCCTTTGCAAGACAAATTCGGCACCTTAAAGATCTCCTAGTGAAAATAGAGATAGTAGCAAGCTCTAGGAGAGTGTCACGAGATACCTTGATGTCGGGGAACCCAGATCCTTTCACATCGACCTAGCTTCGGGCTTTATCCTGGTATAAGAAGCTTGACGCGGTCTCGTCCGGCTTTATTTAGTAAGCCTAGACACGTACGAGATGCTTAGATGGTATGGGCGGCCTCACCTTCTTCCTGTAGGATCGTGTAGTAGCTCGACCTCGGGGACCTTGATACCCTTCATATAAGCCCGAATTTGGACCCTTGTAGGAAGGCTGGGAAGTGGAAAATTCTTATTTGGTTCTAACCAAATTTTGCTATTAAAAAAAAGAAAGGCAGGTTGGTAGAGGAGTTTCCCGAGGTCCTCTAGACTTATCGCACTACAAGGAGAACAGCTATCGGGGAAACGTCTTACTCGCTGGCTTGCGGGTTGAAGCAGTCCTACCTATAGAGCACAAGTTGACCTCCTTTAGAGTCCAATGATTCAAGCCGGGGAGCAATGAAAGCAAGCTCCGAGCTAGCTTGGACCTCCTGGAGGAAAAGCAAGATCGAATAGCTGAGAAGGTAGTAATCTACCAAGACAGGATTGTCAGGTACTTCAATAAGAGGGTTAAACCCCGAAGCTTCAAAGAAGGAGATCTAGTCTTCAGAAAAGTGATGTTGAACACTAGAAAGAGGTCAGATGAGGTCTTAGGGCGCAACTGGGAAGGACCCTACATAATAAAAATGGTGACCCGTAATGAGCCGTACAAGCTCGAGAATATAGATAGCCAACTCATCGACCATACTTGGAATGCGGATCACCTAAAGAAATTCTACCCTTGAACAGGGGACTCAAGAGCAGGTGACCTCCGACTAGTTTCTTTTATTTCTTTTCCGACAATAATGTACTCCACCCTCCAAATCAGTAAAGCCTGCTTTCTTATTTACTTCTTCTTCGACTATGTCCTACAATGATTTGGGGTTACATGGAAAGTTTCGACATTATCGCCTCAAGACCAGAGGTAAGCCGGGGAAGCCCCATCGCTACTCCTGATGCCTCGACCGGGCATTACCCCCCCCCCCCCCCTAAGAAGGGTCTGAGTATAAGAGCATAGTTTCCATCCAGACCTCAAGACCAGAAATAGTTAGATAGCCCTCCTGATGCCTTGGTCGGGATGCCACCCCCAAGAAGGATTTGGGTGTAAGAGCATAGTTGCCATCTAGATCTTGAGACCAAGAAATAGCTAGATAGCCCTCCTGATGCCTTGGTCGGGCTACCACCCCTAAGAAGGATCTGAGTGTAAGAGCATAGTTGCCATCCAGATCTCGAGACCAGGAAATAGCTAGATAGCCCTTCTGATGCCTTGGTCGGGCTACCACCCCTAAGAAGGATCTGAGTGTAAGAGCATAGTTGCCATCCAAATATCAAGACTAGGAAATAGCTAGATAGCCCTCCTGATGCCTTAGTCGGGCTGCCACCCCCAAGAAGGATCTGAGTGTAAGAGCATAATTGCTATCCAGATCTCGAGACTAGGAAATAGCTAGATAGCTCTTCTGAAGCCTTGATCGGGCTACCACCCCCAAGAAGGATCTGAGTGAAAGGGCATAGTTGCCATCTAGATCTCAAGACCGGAAAATAGCTAGATAGCCCTCCTGACGCCCTGCTCGGACAACCACCATTAAGAAAGATTTGAGCTCAAGGGATAAATCCTTCATTAAATACCTCACTCGGGTTTACAGCCCCCTAGAGGGACTCAATGATAGAAGGCTTGACTTCCTTAACTTCTAAATATGCCAGTAAGTAAAGGTTACTAGCTCTTCTTGATACAGGGTTACTTACTACAACAGACCCACAATCAAACAAAGGGACAGTCAGCTGAAGAAGTCGAGCTAGGAGTTTCATTAGTATGGGGGCTCAATGCCAATAGCCTTTTTTCTTTTCTTATTTTTATCCCAAGAGATAGCTCGTTTCGATATAAAAGCTGGACGATCAAGCAAGTACATGCAAGCCAAAGTTATATCTGAGATTAAAATTTTATTATCAAGTAAGGGAGCCTATCCCCCAACAAGGCTACAACAATCAAGGGGGGCCCAATCCCTGGTTCCGGGCTACGAAAGCAATAATAAAATGGCAAACACAGTTAAAGATGGGATGCCCACCTCCTTTTCCGGGCATTCAAAATAGATTACATGAGAGAGAACTCAAGCTTCTTTGTCTTCCTGAGGACCTCCAGCCTCCTCTACAGAATGAACCTCGCACCCTGCTCCCTGCTCCCCTATCTGGTCACGGCTCGGCCTGGATAGCTGTATCTACCGCCTCCACCACCTCCTCCTAGGGATCTATCCCGGTTGCCTCGGGGTCAACAGAATCCTCCTCCACGATTTCATTAATCACCACCATAACTTCAGGCAGTATAGCTGCATCAAGAAGGCTGGTCACCGACTTAGGCAAGTTCCCGCCTTCTGTTGACTCCATTCCTGAAAGCACTGCGGGGGGATCTCGGGCTTTAGCAAGGCCTTCTTCTAGCTCCTCATTGTGAACCCCCTTCGAGGATCGCCTGGACCAGATGCTAGAAAGGCTGGAACATGAGGAGGCAGATCTGGCAAAAGCCCATTTCAACCTCTCATGGTCGCATTGAAGCTTAGCTAGCTGCATCTCCATTCCTTATAGGTTGGAGGTCATCTCCTCGACCAAGGTCTGAGCCCGCGCAAGCAATCCCATGGCTCGCTCAGCTTCAGCCTCAGCCTTGGCTGCCCGATCACGGAGGAAGGCTACCTGATGCCCCATGGCCACCTGAAATTTGAAAGCCTGCAAAGGAAAATCATGTTAGAAAATGACAAGTCAAGCAGCTGAATGAAGAAGTAAAAGCGATAATTACCTCTGTTAGAAGGGCGGACCCTTTGGTGATCATGATGTCCATGGGCATCGCGGTCATCCTAGAAAGCCCGCCGCCTGAACAGGATGAGACAAATTGCTTCAGGACCTCATCCTGACCCGCCGAGATCGATTGCTGGTGGGGGCGAGAAGGGGAAACCTCAGGAATATTGGTATCGGGCTCCCTGGGAACCTTGACTGCCTGAGATACAACCGGATCTGCAGAGAGGGGTAATATGACTCGTGGAGCATCGTTTGGTGCAGTGACTACAGGTGAGGGGATAGAAATAGACTTATTGATGACTTGGGAGGCAGACCCTCCTCGGTTTAGAGCTTTCGCAGCCCGAGATGGAAGAAGAGCCATATTGGACTTCACCTGGGAAGGAGAGAGGAAAGGAAAGAACGAACGAACGAGCAGCTACCTTAAACATCCAAGAGAGTTTCCGGGGACGATATGGAATGAGGAGGAGGGATCCCAGCTCGTCGGGCTTCGCGAGAAGCTAGAGCAACAATAAACACTGTTAGAGAAAGAAATCAAGATCATCAGAACTGAACCATCTAATAAAAAAAACAAGATAGATCGAGATACTTACGAGGGGTAGCACCGGATATCCGTAGGTACTTGTTTACCTGCGTGGATCAAAGGGGTCGACGATTGGAAACTTTAGATTCAAGTAGTTCTGAGCCAGGATGGTCTTCAGATTTAAGGAATCCCGACCCTAGGTGGGTTTGGCACTAAAGGCGATGGGAACCTCAAGCTCATGCCCACCGATAAAGACGGAGCTCCCCCAGTCTCCCCCCGCCAGTACCCATTCTTCTTTCCAAGAGAGGTCCTTCTTTGAAGCCCCGAGGATGATAAAATTGAGCCTATTCTTGGCCTTGGCATAGAATTGGCCTCGTGGGACCCCATCCAGGCTACCGATCTGAAAAAGGAAAGAGAGCTCCTCAGCCCCGGGCTCCCTAGTTACACTGCTCAGCTCGTATTGCTCCCTCCATAATACCAGGAAGCTGACTAGATGTCTTTATAAGCTAGGCGTCAGTTGAAGCGGAGCCATCTGAAAGGCATTGAGAGCTCGCAGAAGGGTGGGGTGAAGAGGGAGCCTCACCCTGCTCTCAAAAGTTAAGATGTGGATCGGGAGCATGCCTTTAGGCGGGCTAAAAACATCGCAATTCCGGTGGGGGACAGTTAGGGAAATAGTGTCAAGAATACCATACTTATCCTAAAGACGGCCAATCGACTGAGGGTCGACAGTGGAGTTGGGGATGACCCTGGTTTCTAAAGGAAGGGCTATTAGAATCTTTGTCGACTAGGTTTAGAGGATTGTCAGGCTGGTTCGAAAAGCCAGAGCAGATGAAAAATTCCGGTTAGAATAACGGCGCTGGCAGAGCAGGGAAGATTCCTCATCGCTTGAAATCCCTCGCACCCGCTTAAGAGAAGCTAGGTTAGGGCCCCCGAAGCCCTCCACCAAGGCATCAACAATATCTGTGGAAGTCGACATCAATGGGTAAGAGAGGTGAGAAAGCAAGCGGAAGATAGAGGCAAAGAAAGCAGGGAAGAAGAAATTTGAAAATTTGAGATTTGAGAGAGTATGAAGAAAATGACGGTAAGGTCGGGTTTAAATAGAGGAGTATCAGCGATATCCTTAGAAAGATTACATAGAGCCTTATTACAGCTGTCTTTCTTCGAATAACACAGTCTCAAATTCAAATACTGGGTAATTAATGAGAAGATTTCGCTCTCATTAATTATCTTTATGGCGCACAAATTTCTCAATTAAACAAGAAATCTGACTCCAACCCCAACTCTACCACTAGTGTTCAAGTCAGAGGGGACTTCTGTTAATAGTGAAAATTGGCCAGGTGTCAAAGAGAAATTTTCCACCCATAATCGACAATCATGAAGCCCAAAACGACCGTAAAGCCACCCTGTAGGAGCAGGGAAGGCCGGATCGACTTCAAAACTACTAGAAGACAAGACAGACACGACCAGGACAAGTCCCCACAAGAGTACTGCCCTGGGCCATCTATCGGGGAACCTTGGCTTTGAGGTCGAGCTCCACAACCGCCCCGTGAGTGCCAGGGGAAGTCTCCAAGCTCTAGAGACAACCTCTCCAGAAGCCTACCAACCTCTCCAGAAGCCCGCTGTCCTTGCTGGACATTAGGGAAGAATCGCGCCTAAATTTACACTACCCTAACTACCTCCCGGGAAGGTCTACAAGAGCACCTCAAGCCCCCACGGGTCAGGGAAAATCCATCTTAAGCTTCTAAGAACAGAGCCAGAGCAAGGGTCTACCTCGCTTTAAGGGGCAACGAGCAGCTGGTAGGGTGACCTCTATGAAGATCCATGGCACGAGTGCACACAGGATCATCTCCACATAATATTTACATGCACGTCAAGAGTTTAATTCAAATAAGGGAACAAACTTATTTTCGTCAACGATATCATCGAATCTGAAAATAATTTAAATTTAAATGACGAATCCCACCCGATAAGGAGGGAACGGATTCATGAGATCACGGTAGAGTATTTGCGAACTAAAAACCTACTTGGATGATATATATGAGGGGCCAAGCATGGTAGAGATCACACACAGAAAATCATACACAGTAAAACAGAGAACAACAGATACAAAAATACGAAAAAGATTCGACAAACTGGGAAGGCCTAAATTCTGGATTCAGAACACGGTCAACTTCATCTCCACTAATCGACAGGCACCGAGTTGCCACCACCCTACACCTTCGAGAGACTGTGAGCATACGAGAAAATGATTTGTACTCTAAATCAAGATATCAATAATAAAGCTCCCATTTACTGTTCAGCCTCTCATCTCTCTCTTAAACAAGTCGGGAACCAACGGTACTGACCCCGGCCACCACTTTCTTGGTAGTGGTCTCGAGGGTGTTAACAGGAATTTCTCATCCCGAGACAATTTCCCGTCAACACTACTTTGACTAACGGAAGGACCTTAATGAACCATTTTTAGATAGTTGACAAAGTTAAGGACCAATTTGATAAAAAATAAACTAATAAGTAAAAAACAGATGTTTTCTAATTAGATAGAGGCCCAATAGTAAAATCCCCTGTTATAATATATTATATATATATATATATATTTAAATATTATAATATATATTATATTTTTACATATAATATTATAATATATTATTATATATAATAATACATATATATAATTTATTAATCTAATAATATTATATTTAATCTATATTATATATTAACTATATTATATTGTATATAATATAAATATAAAATAATATAATATATATATATAATAATAATAATTATTATAATATTTTATAATATATATTTATATATGTGTGTGTGTGTGTGTGTGTGTGTGTGTGTGTGTGTGTGTGCTAATTTAAAATTTGCTCGTGGTGAGAAATTCTGGTTAACACCCTCGAGACCACTACCACAAGGGCGGTGACCGGGAGTTGATACCTTAAGTACCAAGATTTGGGGTTGGAGTCAGATTTTCAATTTTAATCAGGAAATTTTCCCTCCTTTATCATTAGCAAAAATCTCGAAGGAAATCTTCTCATTAATTGCATGAGTGATGTGGTGAGCATAGACCGGTGTAATTCTCGAAACAATTCAGCTGTGTTACGACTATTCCGGGTTTCGGGACAATCCTACTGAAGATTTCATCGATGTCACTACTCCCTTCGCTTCTATTTATACCTAACTCGTTCATCATTTTCCTCACGTTTTCTTTCAAACTTCAAATTTTCAAAAATCCCTTTCTTTTGCTACCCCCTTCAGCCACGCTTCCGCTCATTCTCTTTTCATCTGCCTCTAAATCTTATTCCATTATGTCGAAAGTCATCAATGACTCCGTCGACTCTATTGTCGATGGCGAGGAAGTGTCCAATCTCACCCTCGGGGAGAGAACACGAAAGAACATTGACAGTGATGACTCTCCACTTAGCCCGTAAAGACATCGGTCGATTTGGAACGTAGCTGTCCGGACTGGGTTTTCAAACAAGCCTGATAACACCCTGAATTTAGTCGACGAAGATTCTGACGGTGAACCGAATGATGTTGCCACCGGGAGGGGTCAGATTACAGTTGTCGGTCTTCCTCTAGAAAGGCTTATCCCCTCAGATTTCAGGGTTATCCCAGACTCTACCACTGTTCGATCGACTGCGGTCGAAGTACGGCATCCTCGATAATGTTTCTCTCTCTGTCCCTCATAGGAATTAAAAAGTTTTCAATCCTTTCAGCAGCGTGCTTCCTCTTCATCCTACTCTTCGACAGGCTCTCATCGCCCTATAACTAGCTCTCTTCCAACTGATATTCGGCTTCTAGAGGCATCTGATCAGTTTTCTCATGCTGTGGAGGGAACAATATGAGCTAAGAAAAGTTACTAGAGAGCCCAGAGCAGAGGAGCTGGCATACATCTTTCAGATAGGAAGCCTGTCCGGGGCTCATCGAGATCAGTTCTATGCAAAGGCAAAGAACAAGCTTAATTTTATCATCCCTGATGTTTCGAGGAAGGACCCTACTTGGAATGAGGTATGGATCCTAGTGGGAGATGACTGGGGAAGCTCGAACTTCATTGGCGGGCATGAGTTTACTCTTCTCATGACTTTCAACGATAACCATCATGGGTCGGGATTCCTTGCCGCTGAGTTTGAATATGTGTTGAAGGCCATCCTTGTTAGGAACTACCTGAACCTGAAATTCCCAACTGCCGACCCTTTCGATTCTCGTCGGGTAAATCGCTATCAGCAAAATCTCTGATGCTACTCCTCATAAGTAACATTGAACCGTCATGTTTTATTTTGTTTACTAGTTCGATTTTGACGGCTTCCCTTATTTTTTTTTCAGTTTTTGTTGTTGCTCCAAGCTTCCCGCGAAGCCCAAAAAGCTCGCACCTCTTCTTCCTGTACCAAGCCAAGTCAGGGAATCCCTTTGCCTTCCTCAGAGAAAGGAGGGCCAATTGTTCTAGCTGGGGCTTCATCTGCTTTTGCTCCGTCCTCCTCCTAACACAGGTCCAAGATGGCGCTCTTTGTATTGCAGGCTACCAAGGTGCGGGGTAAAGAGGGTCTCCGTTTCTCAAGCAGCTGACGCAACAATGACAACTCCTGCTCTAGTTGTCCCTACTCCTGCCTCTGCTCTTGTCGCTCCCGCTTCTAACTTGCCAGACATTTCTGTCTCTCCATCTACATTCCCAGCCCCCTAAGCTTCAAAGGACCCCGAGGCTGGTGTTGAAGGGGTTCCCCCTGTTCGCCTACAAATTCAGTCCGGATTTGACACACTAGACGAGGTCTTAGGGTAATTCATCTCATCCTGCCTAATAGGCAGTCTTTCTATATTGACTTCAATACCCATAGACATCCTGATCACCAAGAGGTCTTCTCTCATGGTCGAGGTAATCATCATCTTTTATCTTTTTCTGCAACGGTTTGTTTCATCACTTTCTAACTTGGATTCCTTTATAGGCCTTTAAATTCAACACGGTTATAACCAAGAGGTGGCCTCCCTCCGCGATCGGGCAAACAAAGCTGAGGCAGAAGCCGAGCGGGCCAAGAAGTTGTTGGCACGGGCTCAAGATCTAGTGCAAGAGATGACCTCTAGCCAGAGAGGGATGGAGACAGAGTTAGCTAAGTTTCATTATGACAATGAGAGGTTGAATCGATCTTTTGATCAAGAACCCTTCGGTCTCAACGTCGAGCAAGTCAGCGGGATTTTTGGAAGGTTGATGTGCTGATGCTAGAAGTTGAGAACCAGGCCTTGCATGCTTAAGTGGCCAAGTTGCAAACGGAAGTGGATGTCTCCTTCAGTGAAGGATATTTTTATGCCTTCTTCTAAGTCGTCGAAGCTCTCCCTATTCCTTTTGACCTTTCTAGTATCGCCAGCTGGGATATGGAGGAAATCATGACCAGGGCTACAGAGATGTCTCACCCCGAGGGTGACGGTGCTGATCTTTCTAATGGGGTTAAAGGAGGGAAGCAAGTAGTCATGACAGATCCTCTCCTTCCTCCTCCTGTCTTGCCTGTCTCAAGTCCTGGGGAAACCTCTAGCGGGGTTTGGCCTGCACAGCAAAAAAGGGACTTGCCAGAAGGCAAGGAAAAGGTTAACAACCGCCCTAAAGAGCCCTATAAAGAAGAGTTGGAGGTTGAGCAAAACAAGATTGAGTCTTTGGCAAACCTTCTCGATGTGGCTATCCCTCCCTAGGTTATAGCAGTGGTTAATAAGGTTCTAGAAGAGGATCTAGTTGAGCAACAGCCAATTGAGGAACCTCCAAAATGAGGGATTGCAAATGAGGCCAACCAGGATAGGCAATCACCGAAAGGATGGGCGGAGGGTGAGGGTTGTCATGAAGGAGGAGCGGCTGGAGGCAATCAGAAGGATGCATGAGCGTGATGCGACCCTTTCTTGACTTACTTTGACTGCCTGATAAGGGGGGTAAGCACCCTTTTTTTCTTGACCAGACAGATAGTCTTTATATATATATATATATATATATATATATATATATATATATATATATAGTAGACCGGAACCAGGGGTTGGGCTCCCGGTTTGACAACTGTAGTCCTCAAGGGGGATGGGTTCCCACATCAGTAATGAAGATTAACTTTAGATTTCATTCATGCTTGTTTCAATGGATTTTTACTTGGCTTGCTTTATTCCTAGCCTTCACCATGACGCGACCTTGGAAATAACTTGAATTTGGTAAAAATAAAGAGATATAGAATTTATTTAGGTGTGGAAGTAGACAGCTAGCTCGAGCTCTCAACTCTCAGCAAAAACTTGTAGCTCGATGACTTTAGTGAATAGTCCCCTTATATGATTTTAGGCTAGTTTGCACCTGTTACATCAAGTAATCATATGCATATAGGGGATTAGTAACCAGTAATAACTTGGATTTTAGAGTTTAGGTAGGAGAACTTTCCAAGCCCAGGTCCCTCTAGAGGGTTATAGCCCGATCAAGGTATCAGGAAAGCTCGATAACTATTTTGATCTCGAGATCTGGATGACATCTATGCTCTTACACTCAGACCCTTCTTTGGGGTGGTAGCTTGACCAAGGCATCATGAGGGCTATCTAACTATTTCCTGGTCTCGAGATCTAGATGGCAACTATGCTCTTACACTCAGATCCTTCTTAGGGGTGGTAGCCCGACTAAGGCATCATGAAGGCTATCTAGCTATTTCCTGGTTTCGAGATCTGGATGGCAACTATGCTCTTACACTCAGATCCTTTTTGAGAGTGATAGCCCGACCAAGGCATCAAGATGACTATCTAGCTATTTCATGGTCTTGAGATCTGGATGGTAACTATGCTCTTACACTCAGACCTTCTTGGCGGGGGGTAGTGCCCGATCGAGGCATCAAGGATAGTGAGGGGGCTTCCCCAGATAATCTGTGGTCTTAAGATGGGTATGCCGAACGTACCCGTGTGTAGACCCTAATTGGATAAGGAGACATTAATGTAGATTATAATCGATGATGGAGAAAGCAGACTTTATTGATAAAAAATGGAGTACATTATTGTTAGGGATTTTACTAAAACCTAAGTGGAGGTAGTCTTCTCATGAGTCCCCTGCTTAGGAGTAGTACTTCCTCAGGTGATCTGTATTCCAGGTGTGATCGACGGGTCGACTATTCATGTCCTCGAGCTTGTATGCCCTGTTGCAGACCATTACCTTTACTAAGTAAGGCCTTTCCCAGGTGGGTCTGAGAACCCTGTCTGACCTCACCCTGGTTCTTTGTGTAACCTTCCTGAGGACTAAATCCTTTTTCTTGAAGCTCATAGTCTTCACTCTTTTGTTAAAATACCTCGCAATCTTGCTCGGGTAGATTGTTACATTTTTTGCCACCGGTTCTTGTTTTTCTTCCAAGAGATCTAGACTAGCTCGGAGCTTGACCTCTTTGCTCTATGGTTCAAAGTGTTGTACCTGGAACGAGGTCAGCTTATGTTCTATGGGGATGATAGCTTCAACCTCGAAGGCCAGAGAATAGGGTGTTTCCCCGGTTGCTGTCCTTCTTGTAGTTTGATACTCCTAGAAGACCTCGGGAAGTTCTTCAACCCATTTTTCCTTCTCCTGTTATAGCTTCTTTTTCAACTACTTATTAACGGTTTTGTTAGTTGCTTCAACCAAACTGTTGGTTTACGAGTGAGCTACCGATGCAAATTGGAGGTCAATACCCAACCTCTCGCAATAATCTCTGAACCTCGCGTTGTCAAACTGTTTTCTCAGGTCGGTGATTATGACCAGCGGGGTACCGAACCTGCATACCACGTTTCTCTTGATGAACTTGGTAGTATTTTCCTCTAAAATCTAGGAAACGGGGCCTCCTTCGACCCGCCGGGTGAAGTAATCATTGGTGATGATAACATGTTTTGCTTGCCCAGGGGATATAGGAAGCGGTCCGATCAGGTAAACCCCCACATTGCAAACGGGTATGGTGAACTGAACAAGGACAGCCATTCAGGCTGTAGATGACTTAGGTTTGAGGTCCTTTAGCACGGATCACAAGATTGGACAATCTCCTTTGCATCTTGGCGGATAGTCGGCCAATAGTATCCCATTCGAAGCACCTGATAGGCTAGAGCTTCGCTGCCAATGTTATTTCCACAGTCCCCAGCATGAACTTCTCTCAGCGCCTAACTGGCATCATCGGGGTGTAAGCATCGGAGCAGAAGAAGGGATTTACTACTTCTGTAGAGGTACCCATCTTTTAGACAACATCGAACCGAAGGTCTCTTGATTCTCTGGGATTGGTTGAGCTCCTCTATGAGCTTTCCTTCCTGGAGGTAAGGAACTATGGGATCCATCCAGTATGACTGTCGCTCTACGGGGCATATTTCTTTACTCTCGGCTATACGTGGATGCGTGATCACCTGAAAAGGAACCTATTTTGGTAAGGTCTGGCTTTCATTTACAGCTATCTTGGCCAATACGTCGCCCAGATGATTCTGTTGTCGTGTACTTTTTCGATCCTGAATCCCTTAAATTTATGCTTGAGCAGCTGAACTTGTTTTAAGTATGCAATTATGTTATCCTCTTTAGCTTGATATACTCCGAAAACCTGATTGACTATAAGCAATGAGTCACTCTTGACCTACAGGTAGTCGGCCCCGAGCTCAATGGCTGCCTTCATCCCGGCTGGAAGGGCTTCATACTCTGCCTCATTATTGGTGACCGTAAATTCTAATCTGAAATAGTGGCAACACTAAGTCTTCTCTGAGTCTATTAGAACTATACCAGCTCCTCCCCCAGCTTACCCATACACTTCATCAGTGTAGAGGATTCAAGACTGGCAACCCACCGACCAACCGTCAAATTCTGGAATCTTCTTAGGAGCTATATTTGTCACTACGAAGGTTGCTTATCCTGGGGGCACTGAGAATTCTGCCACGAAGTTCGCCAAAGCTTGGGCTTTAATTGTGGTCCTGGGTTTGTATCTTAAATCAAACTGGGTGAGTTCCAGAGCCCATAAAACCAATATACCAGATACGTCTGGCCTTTGTAAAAATTGACGGAGAGGTTGGTTTGTCACTACTGCTATTGGGTGAGTTTAAAAGTAGGGACGGAGCTTCATTGCCAAAGTCACCAGAGCATAGGCAAGCTTCTCCAGAAGAGTATAATTTTTCTCTGGCTTTGTTAGGGCATGACTTACTTAGTAGATAGGTCGCTGGACCCTATCTCCACATTCCTTGACCAAGGCCTCACTCACTGTAGTTTCTGAAACAACCAAGTAGATTTACAACTCCTCTCTAAGACTTGGCTTAACTAGTAATGGAGGGCTCGTCAGATATTTCTTCAAGGCTTGAAAGGCTTGCTCATTCTCCTGGTCCTATTTCATGTTTCTTCCCTGCTTGATAGCTTTGAAGAAAGGGAGACATTTATCTGTGGAGCGAGAAATAAACTTGTTGAGCACTGTTACCTGTTCGATCAAGATTTGTACCTGCTTGAGTGATGTAGGGGATTCTAGGTCCAAGATAGCTTTGATATTCTCTAGGTTTGCCTTTATACCTCTCTCATGAACTATGAAGCCCAGAAACTTCCCCACAGTTACCCTGAAAGCACATTTGGAGGGGTTCAACCTCATATGGTTTTCCCTTAGGATCATGAAAGTTCTTCGAAGGTCGTCCTGATGTCCTTCTATGGTTGGTAACTTGGTGATCATGTCGTCGATGTATACCTCCATCGATCTTCCAATCTCAGGCTTGAACAATCGATTGACCAACCGCTGATATGTAGCTCCCGCATTCTTAAGCCCGAATGGCATCACCTTGTAACAGTATAAACCATGCCCGGTAATGAAGCTGGTCTTTTCTTGGTCGGTGGGGTGCATCATGATCTGGTTGTACCCAGAGAATGCATCCATGAAGCTTAAGAGCTTGTTCCTGGACGTGGAGTCAACCAACTGATCGATCTTTGGTAAAGGAAAGCTGTATTTTGGACATGCCCGGTTGAGATCGGTGTAATCAATGCACATACGCCACTTCCCATTCGCCTTCGTGACCATGACCACGTTGTCGATCCATTCGGGATTTTCTCTGATGAAGCCTGCTCTTAATAATTTATCCACTTCCTCCTGAACCACATTATTCCTTTCGGTGTTAAAGTGACCCATTTTCTGCTTGACAGACTTGAAGGTCGGATCCAGTGCTAATCTGTGAGCAGCCAATGACATAGGGATCCCGAGCATATCGTCATTACTCCAAGCGAAGAAGTGTTGAATTCTTTAAAGAGCCTAATTAGACCCTTCTTCACTTCCGGCTCGAGTGTAGCTCCGACCTTGACGACCTTCGAATGATTGTCCATCTGGATGAGTATTTCTTATAGCTTGTCCACAGGATGCCCGCTGGCCCATTCCCTGCTATTTTTTTCTACATCTGATATCACGGGGTCATCCTCTGGGTGATCGACGAGCTCTCTATCTTCCTAGGTTATCCCGGGTGTTACCCCATCCTGGATCGTTGTAACCTGTGCAAATTATTTTGCTAGAGCTGTTGGGTTTACAGATATTGCATAGCACTTCCTGGCTGCTTGCTGGTCACCACGTATCTCCCTCACCTTGTCATCTACCAGAAACTTTAGGACGTTGTGGTAAATGGACAGGACCTCCTTCAAGGATGACAAGAAAGGTCTTTCTAGTATCCCATTGTAGACCGAAGGGGTATCTACCACCACGAAGTCGGTCATAACATTTTACTGGAGAGGTGTTGTTCTAGCGATTACTAAGAGGATCTTTGATCCCACAGGTATGATTCAGTCCCTAGTGAATCCATACAGTGGGGTAGTGCAGCTATTGTAACACCATTGTTTTAAATTCAACTTCTCCAATGCGTCTTTAAAGAGGATGTCGACGTTGCTGCCTGTGTCAACAAGCACGCGGTGAACCATATAGATGGCAATCTGTACTGTGACCACCATGGGATGGTCATTAGGCTGCACGGTGTTGTAGACGTCCACCTCGGTGAAAATAATATGTGTTACCTGGGAAGGGTCAGCTGGGCTCTGGTCGACCTTGAAGATACCTCGCCCTTCATCCACACGGGGAATCTTTCTCGTGTGGTTTTTTTAGAATTATTGGAGGTTCCAACCAAAGTGGGCCTTCCACTAATGGTATGCATTACATGGATTTGTTGCATCAAATCCGTCTTCTTCTTCTTTCTTTTCTCGACATGTTCACGGATCTCTGCCTGTACTTCCCTTCCAGTCTAAATATTATCCCTGACCTTTTGTAAGAACTCTATCAAACATCCTCCCATTATTAGGGCCTCGATTTGATTATGCAGGTTGTAACACTCTAAAGTGTTGTGACCCACATCTTCATGGAAGTCACAATACTTGTACCAGTTTCTTCTATCTACAAGGGCTTTCAAGAGTGTGGGCTTCTGTAGTAGCCCTTTATCCCGAATAGTGAGATAGATTGTTTCACGTGATGCATTCAAGGAGGTGTAGTGATTATACCCTTTCTCATCTCGCTTTACAGAGCTTTTATCCTGAGAGGAGGTGAAGCCCGTAGAGGGGCCCGCCTTACTGGATACCATTCTTGCTTGGGTTGATAAACGGGGAAGCGGTATGTCGACCTATTGGGTGGTTTATTCTGATTTTTCTGAGCTGACACAGGTCTGGGATTTTCTTTCTTCTAACTCTTTACAGTTCTCATATCGTCATGTTCCATCTTGACGACTTCGATTTTCTCTAGAGCCTGATTAAAGGCTTCTTGGTAGGTCTTTGGAGGCCGCTTGGCAAAGGACCGGAAAAGATTACCTGCCCTCAGGTTTCGTCTGAAATTGGTAACGGTTTCTTTCTCAGTGAAAACCCCCATCTGGATGACTTCTTTATGGAACCGTTTCATATAAGCCTAGAGGGTTTCCATCTCTCTTGGATCACGTACTGTAGATGGATGGGATCCTTCAATCGGGGTTTGACTCCCTAGAATTGCGAGCATAAATCAGTTGGCAGCTTTGTGAAGGAATCCAAACTGCCAGTGGGTAGCTTTCTGAACCAGGTCTTAGCATAATCTATTAGTGTAGTAGGGAACATCCGGCACATGGCAGCTCTGGCTGTGTTCTGGACTTTCATCTGTTGGACGAAACTCTCTAAGTGTCTCAAAGGAGCCTCCGTGCCAGAGAACTTATTTAATGGCATCTTAAACTTTTGTGGGAGCTCCGCCTCCTAAATCCTTCTTATAAAGGAGGTGTTCATCTCACTTAAGAGGTCCTTTTTGACCTCCTTAACCTTCACTTTTTTCAACTGCTGGATCTCCTTCTTCATCTTGGCCAGCTGATCCCTCAAGCGTTTGTTTCCATGTTTCTCGGAATCGACCTTGAAGCTCTCGTTATCAGATCCCCTCGACAAACTCGATATCTCCACTTTGCCATATTCATGGGCAGGTTTCGCTTGCATCGTTTGTTGGCTACCACCTGTCTCAACTTGAGGTTCCCTTCTGAAAGTCACTGGTCGAGAGGGGCTGTGAGATGCCCTTGGCAGAGCGTCGGCTGCTGACTTGACCTGCCTGGGTTGATAGTAGGTCGGCCTATCTGGGAATGGGGGAATGTGCCCTAGCCTATCCCGGATAGAAGTCGTGGGTCATATCCTATTGTGGGCAGAAACCGGTGGAGGGGGTCCTAGTCAGTTAAAGGCAGGCTGCCTGGCAGCGGATCTGCTCGCCTCTCATCGAGTACCAAGATCTGCTGGCTGAGGAGTAATTTATTTTGTGGCTAGACGGAGGCGGACATTCTTCATAATGGCCACAACATGCTGGTTGATCATAGTTTGGTTCATTGCCTGAGGGGTTGGAGCCCGCTCTATGTTTGACTGATACGAGGCTGGCTTATGATGCTTGGATTTTCTTTCTTTCTTCTGTCCCTTCTTGGTCGAGGGGGTAGACTGATGTCCTAAGGTTTCAGGCTATCCTTGGGAGGAGCAAAGCCTCATAATTACTGCAAAACAATAAACTTACAAGTATAAAAATGGTGGTGTTTGTTTGTTTCCATAGACGGCCCCAGAAAGTGTTAACTGAAAATTTTCTCATGGTGAGAAATTTCGGTTAACACCCTCGAGACCACAACCACGGAGGTGGCGGCCAGGGGTTGATACCTTAAGTACCAAGTTTAATTGTACAATGGCGAGGTATTTTACGTAGAGATTAACGTGATGAGAAAAAGATTAAGATGACTTTATTATAAATCATATATGTCGTACATAAATCTCTCGATTACTCTCAATCTCACTAGGATATAGCATGGTGGCCACCTCGTGCCTGTCGAATAGTAGAATACAACAACGATCGTATTCTGACTACATAATTTAGGCCATGATTCATCCTTTTGTTTCTTTTTGATTTCTCTATTGACCCCCACTTCTCAGTGCATATTTGGGCGTATTTATACACAGTCCAAATAGGTTAAGTTTGTGATTCTCCCGCCATGATTCTCTGAATCCCTTCCCTTCTTATTGGGCGGGATCTCTTATTTAAAAGTCATTGACTTTGGATTAATGACGGAGTTGAGAAAATCTCTGTTGGAGATAAGTTTGTTTCCTCTTTGGACTCAATCTCTTGCCCCGCACGTACGTGGAGATTTAATGTTTATTATGTGTGGATATGATCCTGTGCCTTCATGGCATGAGTATTCTAAGAGGTCGTCGAGTATGGTGTTCACTATTTCATGTGGCGAGGTGAATCCATGCCATGGTTGTGGTACTAGGGGCTTGGATCGACCTTTCCAGGTCCCTTGGAGCTTGGGATAACCCCATGGGGCCTCATTGGTGACGGTGAGGCTTTTGGCGAGCTTCCTGTTACTTATCTTGAAAGGTCTGAATCTTCTCCCGACTAGATGAGGCAATTTCGAGGTATGCGCCCATTGATTAACAGATTCTCATATAGGTCTGGAGAGGGTGGCGGGCTCCTGGGGAGGTTATAAGGTAGTTTTAACCTCAGAAATCCTTGATTTGGTAGAAGGAGCTTGATTCGTTTGTGTCGAGCTTCACCTTGGATGCTTCGTAAGTTCGGCGACCTTTTCTCATTTCTTCGGGGTGGATCCAAAACTTGATCCCAGGGCCTGGGGTTCCGTGGTGGGTGATCTCAGGCTTGGAACAAGGCCAGGGGAGTGGAAAATTTTTCTTCGATCCCTGGCCAAATTTGGCTATTAACAACATACATGAGGAGCACTCTGGTCATTTGAACTCCTTGTCTCGTCCTGTCATAGCCATACCAAACGCATAATAGTACAATTAATAATTCTGTCTCACACATTTCAAACACAATATGGAACAACTATTCTATCCCGTATTGTAACAAACGCACCTGTAAGAAGTTGTGGTTACAACTCAACCTCCAACTCTCCAAGTATCTGACCTGAAATCAAGCAAATCCATTACCGTGTTACCGGTCAACACAAACATTTTCTTACCAAAGATATATTTTTTACAAAAAAAAATACAATATTACAATAATTTGGAATTTGGGGGAACTCATAACCTCATAGTGTAGGTGTGAATGACAAATCAGTAAGTCAACCTTATCTTGTCTACAAAAGATAATTATTTACATTGATAAGTTTAGTTTCTGATAATTAGGGTTGGTAATGGATCAGACAAATTGTGTATGGATAACCCAATATCCATCCTCGTTTCCGTTTGACATATATATCTCCATCATGTCCTAGCTATACCAAACACATAACAGTACAATTAATAGTTCTATCCCAGACATTTCAAACACAATATGGAATAGCTTTTCTGTTCCGTCATATCCTATCCCGTCCCTATACCAAACTCACCCTTAAGGAGTTGTGGTTACAACTCAACCTCCAACTCTCCAAGTACGTGACCTGAAATCAAGCCGGTCCATTACCGTGTTATTGGTCAACACAAACATTTTCTTGCAAAATATAATCTTAAAAAAAATAAAAAATAAATACAATGATACAATAATTCAGCATTTAGGGGAACCTATAACCTCATAGTGTAGGTGTGAATAACAAATCGCTAGATCAATTGTATCTCTTCTACAAAAGATAATTAATTATATTGATAAGTTTAGTTTCTCATAATTAGGGATGACAATGGATTAGACGGATCAGGTATGGATACCCCAATATCCATCCTCGTATTCGTTTAAGATATATATATATATATCTTATATATATATCCATCCTATTCTAGCCATACCAAATGCTTAACAGTACAATTATTAGTTGTCCTAGACATTCCAAACATAATACGGAATAATCGTCCCGTCCCGTCCAATCCTGTCCCCTGTCCCCTGTCCCCATCGCTTCCTCGTACCAAACGCACCCTTAAGGAGTTGTGGTTACAACTCAACCTCCAACTCGCTAAGTATCTGATGTGAAATCAAGCCGGCCCATCACTGTGTTATCGGTCAACACGAATATTTTATCATAAAAGATAATTTTTTTATGAAAAAATTAAGTATTCCCATATTTCAAAATTTGGGGGAACCTATAACCTCATAGTGTAGGTGTGAATGACAAATCACAAGGTCAACCTTATCTTGTCTGCAAAAGATAATTAATTACATTGATAAGTTTAGTTTCTTTCAATGAATCCTATTTTACCTAGGGCACTTAAATACAAATATCTTTTTAATATATGGAGATATATTTGAAAAAGATACATATCTTGTTATTAAATATATATAGATATATTAACATAACTAGGATACAGACTCGTTGTGTCATTAAACCAAACACATAGAGAAAACAAACCGTAGAGAGTCTAGGGCAAAATTTTGGTAAAAAAAAATTGTTTTTTGTGTGCTTCTTCTAGGGTTGGTTGAAAATCACAAGAAAGGCAAATGTGTTTGTCTTCTCATCTCTGAAGCCTCCTCCTCATTCCTCGAAGTGCCAGATTGCGAGATATAGTAAGGAAGACTTGGTGGTTTAAAATCGGAATAAAGCTTAAAGAAACGAAGGAGTAGATCTTTAAGGGTATGATCTAATACTTATTCTATATTCTTGTATATTGTATATGGTTTATACGTTGCATTTAAAAATTTTAAAATCCCGTTTCTGCTGTGCAACTTAAATCCGGGTTCCAACAATTGGTATCAGAGTCTGGTTATATAGTATATAAGAATAAAATTTCCTTTTTCATAGTTTTATTCTTAAACTTGCATATATGGTATGTGTAGACATTTTTTAACGATTGATGATATTTATAATTTTTTTTATCTATTATAAACATTGTTGATCGTTAATTGTATGGTACAATGTATTTAAGTTATTTTTTAATGGGTTGTAAATAACTTTTTTTCCTGCTATGTGTTCTTTGTTGTAAATTTTTTGCTATGTATTTTATTGTAAAATATGTACGAAGATATCAGATGAAGAAGACGAAAGGCGGAAGAGCGGGATCAAAAATTTGCGTGCACGTGTAAAGTGTGGCTGCATGCGGATTATCATATAGCAGCTAGGCTGCGCGCTTGGGCTATTGGCAGAACTAGTCTGTTGCACGCGGACTTGCCGTGTGCAAGGTAGCCTCGTGTTTTCTTCGTGTGATGTTGCTTGCTCATGCGTGGCTTGCTGATTGTGCTTGCTGTTGCATGTACGATTGTGGGCATTCCATGCGTGCAAATGACGGCCATGCGCGAAAGCGCTAGGGTTTCAAATTTGCAATGCTAGGGTTTCCGATTTCGAAAACGATTTTGGGTTGGATTTTATTTTTTTAAGCCATGGGCCTCTAATGAGTGTAATAGTAACACTTGGACTTTAGGTTTGATTCATGAGATGATTCACAACATAAAAATAAATAAATTATTTAATCAAGTTGGACTTGGTAAAAGCCCAAACTAAGAAGAACCCAAAAGACTTGAAGAATATTGGAATTACTTGAAGGCCAAGATATGCCTTGAATAACTTTTGTAATTAGATTTTATTTTTAGATTAAATAACTCATTGTACTTAGTCAACTCATGCATGCTTTTATTATGAGATGATTGAAGCATTGTCATGCATATACATGTCATTTAGATTAGCTGTGCCTACACATATATAAATACATATTTTGATATATCTTGCATGCGTAATAGCCATTAATAATTATATGTTTTATTTTTTTAATTTGTTTTTAAAAAATTAGTATAATTCACATAATTGACTATTAAATAATGAGATTAGTTTTTAGTATAAAAACGTTATAATTCTAATTAATAACTAGTCTGTCAATTAAATCGTTTAATTAGTTAGATTAATTAGGTCATTCACTTAATATTAGGTTTAATTAGATTAAAGTTCTAATATAATTGGACCTAATAATGTGATTAGTTTTAATAGTTAATACTTGGTAAATCAAATTAATAATTATAGTCTTAGTAAAAATGTTTACATAGATCAGAATTTTGAATAATGAACTAGATTTTTAATTAGATTAGTTCATTTATTATTAGAATAAGATTCTAATAATTTGTTATATATGCCCTTGACATTTAGATTGAAATTAGCCATTTAATCTTAGTAATATCTGAGAGCATTAGTAATTGAAAACCCTAATTCTAAAATAGTGAGCGGGAGAGAGATATTTGACATTATATCTCTTAGTCTCTATCATTAGTTCAACACCGCGAGATTCAAGTGGGGCCTCGAAACGACTTTGCTTTCGTCCTTACTAAGAAGGGTTTCCATGAGATTCAATACCAAGGTTGACTTCCTAACGGATAAGACTTCTGAGTGTATTTTGGGATTGACCAACCATAAGGCTGTAATTCTCAAGTTAAGTTTAAGAGATCTGAAATGGTGGGTTACACTCATAATGTTTTAATTAAATTGGTTAATTATAAGCCTGACTGAAATAAGCGATTGTTGGCTGATAGAGGGATAAGAGTTATTCCGGTATATCATTTGAGAATGTTTCAATCCAACATGCAAGAATTTGACCGACCCTAAGGTGGCACTTGCGTGTGGTATGTTGGATTGTAGTGGTGTAGAAACAGTTTTAGGGATTTTCTTGTTCATTCAATATGTTCGTGCATCATGTTTAATTTTATGCTAAACATTAACACATGAATTAAATGTATGGTTGAATGAATTCTTTATTTATGTTTTTTCAGCAGTGTCTTCAGCACCATTACAAATCCTTGCTAGTGACAAACTAACCAGAGAAACATACACAAAATGGAAACTTCACATTAATACAATTTTGTTCACAAAATGCCTAAAGTTTGTGCTTACGGAGGAGTGTCCTCCACAGTCTACTGCCAATGCCGCATGAAATGTTCTTGAGGCATACCAAAATTGGGTCTCAGTTGATGAGAATGCTCGAACTTATCTGTTAGCTAGTTTGACTGATGTTCACCAAGCATGAGGAATTGAATACATCATTCAAAATGATGGAGTCATTGTAGGCTATATTCGGGCACCTATCCAAGCAAAAACGGCATCAAGCTGTTCGATCCGCAATGTTTGCTGGGATGAAGGACGGTTCATCGGTTCGGGAACATGTCTTGGGCAAGATGTCCCATTTCAACATAACTGAGGTCAATGGCGGGGCCATTGATGAACCTAGCCATGTGACCATCATACTGATGACTTTTCTGAAGAGTTTTGATCAGTTCAAAAGCAACTATGCGATGAACAAGTTGAGGTTCAGTCTGACTCAATTGCTTAATGAGATTACTACCTTTGAGTCAATGACTAAGGACAACAAAGGAAAGACCGGTAAAACAAATATAGTTGAACCATCTTCCTCTAGATCTAAGAAGAGGAAAAAGCCTGCTATCAAGATTAAGAGTAAACCCAAACTTAAGAAAGGCCAAAGCAAGAAGAATGGCACCTCTAATGACAAGGATAAAGGCAAAGAAAAATGTTTCTATCGTGACAAGGTCAGTGTTAGGTTTTAGATTGTGTTGACATTAATTCCATATCAAAATGATTTTTACTTGTAATGATTTAGTTGTTTAGATTCATGATGATTCAAGCTTCAAAGAAAAAGGAACAACAAGTCAAGCAAGTTCAAAGTCTTTAAAGAGAAAGGATGTCATATGGTTTTACAAAGGTATATTAAGACCTTATCTTTCTCTTACAAGGCCTAGGCACACACACAAAAAAATCATACATATGTTTCCCTGCATCATTGTGCACCATTATAGGCACACACATACAATTTATTCATGTGTCCCTGTATCATTGTGCTCTATTTATAACACATTCACACACTTGAAGATGAATGCTCATGCATTGGTATGAAAATAACATGCTTTGGAAAAATGTATGATTGGAAACTATCTCTATGTAGTTTGCATTCTAGTGTGAATTGTATTTGTGTGTGTATATGTTTGTATAATATGGATATTGAACTTGATTTTAGTCTTAAATCATTCTTGATTGAGTTCCGGTCATTTCAGTTACTCATACTATTGATTTCAAGTTCTAAGTCAAAAGATACTACACTTTCAACTCATGTTCCACACATTGTCTTCGTCTTCATATATCGAGTCGAATTATTATTTTATGGTTTGAGTATCTTATATATCCATATCCGTGAGTGAGTTATAGTTTGTAATCCATACACAGATTCAAATTCCGATCTTAGAGGTAGGAGAACGGTCAAAGAACGTGAGTGGAGCGCATGAGGAAAAGAAGTGCAACCAAGCACTCTTTCCCGAGATGGCGCGTGGCCATCTCGAGCCAAAATGCTTGCCACCCCGAGATGCCCACATGCCATCTAAGGTAGCAAGTGTGTTTGGTGCACTTAAGCCCCTTTTGGTCATTTTTCTTGCATTCTTTTTCCTCTCTTTTATATATCTTTTTCCTTTCACATTTCATTATAAGAAGAGATTCAAAATATGAGTGCAGAATTTCTCCCAAATTTTCTCACCTTCCAAACACCATAACTTCTTCATTTAAACTCCGATATGAGTGATTCAAAGTTAAGAGTGTTTGTCCATTCATCCTCCATATTTTCTCTGAAGGTTTGAGTTAGTTTTATTGTTGTTTTTGGAGTCTAATCTTACAAAAACGGGACTGCACCAAATCAACTAAGGTATTGATTTTTTCTCAAAGTTTTCTTTTAAAACTTGGTCAATTGCCTTGGGTTTTCTTCTTCAATATATATATGTGTCTTGTGATTGTTTTGATTTGAGTTTTGAACTCATTTAAAGCTAGATTGAGTTTCAATTGAAATCTCACATATTGAGTTAGATTTTGATTTTGCCTATGTTTTCACATGTTTGGGATTGTAGTGTGCTAGCTTTGATTCTAGGACTATTTGATGATCTTTAATTGATTGATTTTGTGAAAAATAGTTTCTCACATGTATTAGGCTCTCTTTGGCCAAAATCTCACTATAATTCATATGCTTGTGTTCTTTTAAGCTATTCATGTGCTTTGTTGAATCTATGAATATGAAATATGCTCTAGAACTTTTGCTTTAATCTAAATGACTTTGTCACATGATTTTAGCATGTTTTTGATATATAAGATTTAAACTTGATTATGTATTAAGTGAACATATCTTGTGACTCAAGTTTTAAATCTATGCATGTATCTAGGTTGTTATTAATATTGAACATATCTTGCATGATCTAGATGAATTAAACATGCATGATTGACTAGACAACATTTGTTATGTGCATTCATGCTTATGTCTAGTATTTTCTATAAGATGTGTTGATCATAACATTCTATGTTGCGTGCTTGTTTGCGTTTTGCATTCATGATCACTTAGATGCCTTATGAGAAGGAAGTCTTGACAATAGGTGTGAGACCTATGTTGTTGAGCAAGGAAGTCTTGGCAAGAGGTGTGAGACCTAGGAATGTCAAACAATGAAGTATTGCCTAGGGTCGTGAGGACTCGAAAGGGTGAGCAAGGAAGTCTTGCCTAGGGTAATGAGGATCTGAAAGAGTGAGCGAGGAAGTCTTGACAAGAGGTGTGAGGCCTTGGAATGTTGAGCAAGAGGGTGACATATTCATGAGTAGGATATGAGGGTAGTTTCTAGGTGAAGGGGTCACTTGAGAGATTGTACTTTTCTTATCTACTAGTGGATTTTGTTTGTCGGTGGTTGCTAACCCGTGGATGTTTCCTCTTTGGAGGTTTACCACGATATATCCTTTGTCAATTTTTCTCTATCCCTATCTCTCTTAATTTGTATTTTTTATTTGAATACTATGGATAGAATTTTATATGTAAGTTGACTTCCTTACTATAATATAAATTGTGTATGTGTTATGGGTGCTTGTTTGTATCACACTTTACATGTTTTATTTATTGATTAAGCGTCTTTAATTGATATATATATTGTGATACAAGCAATCTAGAGGGACAAACTTTTGTTTGTTTCTAAGGGAGTCGAAAAAGGTGTCTAACCTATTCACCCCTGCTCTAGGTTAGCCTTGAGCATTTAACCGTGTTTGTATTTTCAATCGGTATTAGAGTAGGACAATATATTGTAATTAGTGAGCATTCAGGTGCTACATTCACGGTATTTGCAAGGCTTTTAAAGTGGTAGGTTTACAAGATGATGTAATGGCGGAATGAGCCTTAAATACTAGGCCACCATTACTTCGAGGCACTAACTATGGGTATTAGAAGTTGAGGATGAAAGCCTACATCCGCTGTATTGATGAGAGGGCGTGGATGGTAGTGGAAGAAGGTTATAGTCCTCTTACCAAGGTTCAAGAGGATGTAACCAATATACTCTAGCCAATGAGTGAATGGACAACGAATGAGTTTGAGGTTGCTAAATGGCACTACTGTGCTATGAATGCCATTTTTGGAGTTGATGGGCATCAATTCTCCTACATTCAAAATCTTGAATTCTTAAAGGAGGCTTTGGATACTCTCCAAGTTACTAATGAAGGAACCTTAGTGGTGAAGAAATCAAGGCTTCAAATGTTGACATCACAATTTGAAGGTTTGAAGACTTCGAATTCTGGCTTCTTAACATTGCTAACTAATGTCAAGCACTTGGAGTACCTATCTCAAGAGACCGTTTAAATTGGAAAATCCTTAGGTCTCTTCCTAAAAGGTTTAAATCAAACGTGACGGTCATTAAGGAAAGTAAGGATCTGGATAGCATGAATATCGATGAGTTGCTTGGGTCTCTCCAAACTTATGAGATGTGCTTGAAGCCAAAGATTAAGAGTAAGGGAATCACTCTCAATGCTATTGAGGAGGAAATAGAAAGTTCAAGAAGTTTCTAAAGAAGAATGCCAAGCCTAGAGGCAAGTCTTCTAAGGAAAAGGGAGTTAAGAAACCATCATCTTTAAGGAATGAGAAGAATAGTCAAGCCATAAACAAGAAAGGTGTTCAATGCTACAATTATCATGGTTTCGGTCACTTTGCTAGTGAGTGCACTAAGAAGCCATCTAAGAAAGACAAGAAAGGTAAATTGTTGGCGGCTACTTTGAGTGATGATGATTCTAGTGATGATGGGAGCTCTAGTAGTGAGTCTTCAAGTGATGAAGAGTTGGTGAGCAACTTTGCAGCTCTAACGGCTTCTCATTCTCCACTAGATATTGAACTTTGATGCAAATCATCATGGAAGCTCTATTTCCATTCCTACCAATCTTGATTTGTTGGCCAAGATAGATAAGCTTGAAGAAGCTAGAGATAATGCTCTAAGAGAGGTAGTTGAGAAGGATGATTTGATCAAGAAATAACTAGATGAGTTTGTGATTGTTACTCGTAGACTTTTTGGTGAGAAAGGTGATATTATGAAAAAGTTTAAAGAACTTGAAAAGATAAACCTTGAGACAGATGGAAAGATATCTTCTTTGAAGAAGAGAGAACAAGAATTAATGAAAGAGATAGACACAACTAAGGAGGCCATCAAGGACTTAGTGAATGATTCGGTAAGTGTGTCTAGTGTTAGGAATCTTGTTAACTCTTATAGTAGTGAAGACGACTTGGTAGTTGAAGAGGAGCCCTTGGATGCACCACTTCCTACTCACTTGGATGAAGTCGTGATTGACAAGAAACCACATAAGAAGAAAAGATCAAAAGCCAAGAAGAAGTTGGCAAACAAGGTATCTTTGCAAACTCCTAGTGAAACTAGTTCAACTCCAAAAGGTACAATCTCATCTTTTATTCCAATTTGCCATTATTGTAACACAATAGGTCACATTAACCCTAGGTGTTATAAATTTATTGAAAAATACAAATTAGGAAATGAATCTAGAGATAAGGAGATTAAACTTCAACTTGAATATGGTAAGGCTTTGAAAGTTGAGAAACATGATAATATTGCTAAGCATGAAAAGAAGTTATGGAGTAGAAAGAAAGCTAATCTTGTTCAACTTGACAAAGATTGTGTTGAAAATGTTAAGGAAGAGAGTATTAATGATATTCATGTTAATTAAGTCATTGAAGGACTTTACTCTAGATTTAACACAGTTGTCAATGATGATATTGGAAGTGTTTGTGTAGGTACACCCAAGAACAAGTGGTTCAAGGGTGAGTGCTCTTATTGTTAATGTAAGAAGCACATGTGAGGTAGCTTTGAGGCAATTTATAAACTGTGTTGAGAATTCTAGCTTGCTAAGCTTTGAATACTCCATGTATTGATATGAACTTGGTTATCTCACATCATGTTTGTTATGATGGTCGAAATTTATTGGTTAACTTTTGAGAAGTTCTTTTGATATATGTGTTGATTGAGTTGAGATATTATGTTTTTTATACTCTTGTTGTGAAACATCGTCAACTTGGTGTCATGAGGACATTCAAGGCAAGAGTGCTCATAAAAAGGTCGGAAGTATGATATTTGGTGAATATAATGTGCAAAAGGTATCTCTATACTCTAATGCATGTTCCCTTAGATATTCTTCTTTTGACTCAATTTTTGATATACATCTCATAGCATGTCATATTAGAAAATTTTGTATAGCATACATATGATTCTCATTGACATTTGCTATTTTAGGATCTAATAGTGATATTGTTTACATTGATCTTAACTTTGATGATTGTTTGTGTATCGTATATTGAGTGGCATTACTTTTGAAAATATGAGCTTCATATTCTTTGAAAGCTACTCATTGGAGAAGTAATGATCTTGAATAAGTCTCTACTTATTACTTTTAAGATCATGTGCTTATGAACCATAAAATCTTGGTTTTCTTGCACTTTGCTTCTCTTATATATTTTGCTAAAAGGTTGAGTTACTAATGTGTAAACTTTGGATACACCTTGAAGTTTTTGTGCTTAAGTACATTTAAAATGACCTATGGTTAGTAACCATTTTGCTTCGGTAAATACATAGAATTCAACGAGCACCTTCAAGGAAAAGACTACACACATTGGTTGTGAAAGCTACCCAATGTTGGAAAGAGCTACACCATTGTGATGAGTGAAAGCCGCCATGAAGTGAAGTTTGTTTATGTTTTAAAAAAAAAATCAAAGAAGTGTTGAAATGGAATCATGAAAAGAAAATTATTTGATTCAAAGCCTAAAAAGAAAAAGAGGAAGGCTTAAAAAGGAGTATAGTTGAAAAATCAAATGAGCTCGGATTGAAACACAGAAATGGGATGACGAGCCATATGCACACACACATACACACTCATATGTTGAAATCTATTCTCTTAAAAGCAAAAATTCCGGATGATAATCGGTTTGACTTTTTATGGAAAAAGCTTAAGATGAATAGTTATTGGAAATTGTTTGCATGTTGATTATCAAACTACTTCTTGATATATATTTGAAACATATTTCTCACACACACACTTTGTTTATGAGTATGATGATATTTTACCTATTGTTGAATAATTATGAGAGAACTTGAAAATCTTTGTGTGTCTCTCTTAGCATATGAAGCTTATTTTGTTGAGATTTCTTCAAATTGTTTGAATGTGTGATTGTGTGAATATCTTTGTGAACTCTATGCTATCATTGATTTTAGTTATGGCATTTATCAAGGGGGACCATTGTATGTTAGACATCGTTCTCTTTTATGATGTGTTCACATGCTTCATTTTGTTACATGTTGGCATATTTTGACTTAACGACACTTGTAAGATATTACTCACTATCTTTGTCTTGCATGATGATTCGTTCTTAAGTCATATGTCTTTGGTTTTATATTTTTGTGACTAATGTGTTTGTTTTGTTTTCACTCACTTTGGTTGTATGTATATATCATCTTATCACACAAGAAAAATGGGAAGAACTAAGATTACCGGAAGTGGAAATCAATTAAATCCCATTGTGAAAGCCAAATCCACCTTAAAAGGATCTAAAGTTTTAAGGACAAAAGATTTATGGATCTTTGGAACAAAGAAGATATTTCAAGAGAGAGGCATTGACTTTAGTAAGTGTAAAGATTCTTATGTTCTTAAGTGCTTAAAGGATAAAAAATGGGAATCTTGGGTGAGCATGTTAGGAGTTGTAAATGATACTCTTGTTAGAGAGTTCTATCACGAATATTAGGAAAGTGCCACCTTGTTAGATGCTTTGATGGAAATAAGGGGTATTGTATTTAGAGTTACCCGAAAAACATTAACAAGTTTCTTGGGATATCTAATGATATAGATTCTAATTTTCTAGATGTGGATGTCATTGAGAATCTAAATATCATGGATATAACTCTTTGTGACAATGCTTCTTTTGAGTAGAAAAATAGGGCATACATTAGTCAACATGAGTTAACTAAGGCTAGTGCATTTTGGCATCTATTCATTTGCACTAACATTATTGGATCTTCGAATTCAACAGAGTTGAATAAAGACAAGATCAAAATAGTGTATGCCTTGGTAATTAATCAACCGATAAACATTGGAGATCTTCTCATGTATTACATTGATAGTGCGGCTTTCTCTACTAGAGGTGATAAAAAGCTTGCATTACCAGGGCTTATTACTTCATTGTGTTTAGCTCGTGGGATTAAGAGTAGAGAAGATGATGTGTTAGTTCAACCCTTGGAAAAGTATTGTGATAAATGTGTGTCTTACATGTCCTATAAGAATAAGGGTAAGACTTGTGATACTTTTGGACTATTTAGTAGTTCTCAAGTTGATAGTCATGTGATTAGCATAAATATTCTTCCGGATTGGGCTATACAATTGAAGGAGAAGGTTGATGAGTTGAGTGCTATAGTTGTTCAACAAGATGCTAGGATTAAAGAGTTGGAGGAGTACATTGCTTCAAGCTCAAGACCACCTCTCAAGTATTATGTTAGATCAACTACTGCCACAACTTTCTTTGGTGGAACAAGTGGATAGTATTTTAGCTTTAAGGTACATTTCTTAACCTTTTGGCGACATTTCATGTCAAAAATGGGGAGAAAGAGTATATGCTAGTTGCTTAGTTTCTTTCTGTGTTGTTTGTGACTTTTTGAACTTAATAGCATGTAATAATTAGTCTTATGATTTGGTTAAGAATTTTTATGATTTGACATGTATTGAAGGGGCGATACATGTATTTATGGACTTTAATTGTATATTCTTATCCATATTATATGTTGCCATTTGTTGTTTTTCTCTTGTGTATGCATTGTGATTTGAGATGATTTGTAGGTTGCTTCAAGTGAAGATCAAGATGAAGTTCAAGAGTTGATGAAGATTAATTATAGGAATCTTACTCATTGTAATGTGAGAGAGTGATTTTGTTACCTGTCTTCAATTTTCTATTTGTAGTAAATGTATACGTGTTTTGACATGGAATTTGTCAAAGGGGGAGATTGTTAGGTTTTAGATTATGTTGACATTAATTCCATATCAAAATGATATTTACTTGTAATGATTTAGTTTTTTAGATTCATGATGATTCAAGCTTCAAAGAAGAAGGAACAACTAGTCAAAGCAAGTTCAAAGTCTTCAAAGAGAAAGGATATCATATGGTTCTACAAAGGTATATTAATACTTTATCTTTCTCTTACAAGGCTTAGGCACACACACACAAATCATATCTATGTGTCCCTACATCGTTGTGCACCATTATAGGCACGCACATACAATACATTCATATGTGTCCCTGCATCGTTGTGCCCCATTTATAACACATTCACACACTTGAAGATGAATGCTCATGCATTGGTATGAAAATAACATGATTTGGAAAAATGCATGATTGGAAACTATCTCTATATAGTTTGCATTCTAGAGTGAATTGTGTTTGTATGTGTATATGTTTGTATAACATGGATATTAAACTTTATTTTAGCCTTAAATCATTCTTGATTGAGTTCCGGTCATTTCGGTTACTCATACTATTGATTTCAAATTCTAAGTCAAAAGATACTACACTTTCAACTCATGTTCCATACATTGTCTTCGTCTTCATATATCTAGTCGAATTATTATTTTTTGGATTGAGTATCTTATATTTCCAAGTCCATGAGAGAGTTACGGTTCGTAATCCGTAAACGGATTAGAATTCAGAGTTTGGAGGCCAGAGAACGGTAGAAGAACGAGAGGGGAGCGCACGAGGAAAAGAAGTGCAACCAAGCACTCTTTCCTGAGATGGAGAGCCATAATGCTTGCTGTCCCAAGATGCCCACACGCCATCTCGGGCAGCAAGTGTACTTGGTGCACTTAAGCCCCTTTTGGTAATTTTGCTTGCATTCTTTCCCTTTCCATTATATATCTCTTTTCTCTCACATTTCATTCTAAGAAGAGATTCAAAATTTGAGTACAAAATTTTCTTCCAAATTTTCTCACATTCCAAAAACCATAACTTCTTCATTTAAACTCCGATCTGAGTGATTGAAAGTTGAGAGTGTTTGTCTATTCATTTTCCATATTTTCTCTGAAGTTTTGAGTTAGTTTTATTGCTGTTTTTGGAGTCTAATCTCACGAAAACGGGACTGCACCAAATCAACTAAGGTATTGATTTTTTCTCCAAGTTTTCTTTTAAAACTTGGTCAATTGCCTTGGGTTTTCTTCTTCAATATATATATATATATATATATATATGTGTGTGTGTGTGTGTGTGTGTGTCTTGTGATTATTTTGATTTGAGTTTTGAACTCATTTAAAGATAGATTGAGTTTCAATTGAAATCTCACATGTTGAGTTAGGTTTTGATTTTGCCTATGTTTTCACATGTTTGGGATTGTATTGTGCTAGCTTTAATTCTAGGACTATTTGATGATCTTTTTTGATTGATTTTATGAAAAATAGTTCCTCACATGTATTAGGCTCTCTTTGGCCAAAATCTCACTATAATACATGTGCTTGTGTTCTTTTGAGCTATTCATGTGCTTTGTTGAATCTATTAATAGGAAATATGCTATAGAACTCTTGCTTTAATCTAAATGACTTTGTCATATGATTTTAGCATGTTTTTGGTATATGAGATTTAAACTTGATTATGTATTAATTAAACATATCTTGTGACTCAAGTTTAAATCTATGCATGTATCTAGGTTGTTATTAATATTGAACATATCTTCCACGATCTAGATGAATTAAACATGCATGATTGACTAGACAACATTTGTTATGTGCATTCATGCTTATGTCTAGTATTTTCCATAGGATGTGTTGATCATAACATTATATATTGCGTGCTTATTTGCGTTTTGCATTCATGATCACTTAGATACCTTGTGAGATGGAAGTCTTGAGAATAGGTGTGAGACCCATGTTGTTGAGCAAGGAAGTCTTGGTAAGAGGTGTGAGACCTTGGAATGTCAAGCAAAGAAGTCTTGTCTAGGGCCGTGAGGATCCGGAAGGGTGAGCAAGGAAGTCTTTGTTGGAACTGTTCACCGATCACGCAGCGAAAATGAGTTTTAAATTTTTTTATACATATCGTAATCTCTATTAGGGACCAGTGAACTTGGGATCGTATTTATTTTCGGAACAAATACATATACTAATTATTACACTAATAAAATATATATGTAAATACAGGAAATTGTAATCAATAACAAAAAGGAAGATTAAAATAGAACCATACCAACGTTTGGTGCCTCCTTCACTTTTCGATATGCTCTTGATCTGTACCACTGATCTTCCTCACTATATCCCGGGATCGGTAACTGCGTATGGGCGCGTCACGGTCTCAGGAACTTGAATGGAGGATGTTGAAGAGAAGAACAAAAAACTCTTTCTTTGATATCAGTACACAACACTTGTACAAAAAAATCTTTTTCTCCTATTTTTGGGTGTTATTTTATGCATAAACTTGCACACAATAACTCACACACTTGTCTTTTTATGTTAAAACCAAATGCATTGATTTTTCATGTACAGTTGCACTGATCTTTTTCTATTTTTGTCAACATACACTTTTTAACTTCACTTTTTTTTATTCTCACAATATATCATATATATATATATATATATAACTTAAAAAAAAACTTGATCAAATCTAATTTGATTTTAAAAAAAATTCAAATAAACAATATCTCATATCTTTTATTTTATTTTAATTTTGAATTTAAACTATTTAAATTCAAAAATAAAATATTTAATTTCATAAAATAAAATAATCACATTATCTTATTTTATTCAAAAAAAAATATCAACATACACCCTCCATTTAGTGATTTATAACATAATTAAATAATCTCATTATTTAAGTTATTTAATCACCATTATTCATTAATTAATTAATCTCATTATTCAATTAATTCCCGAATAAATACGTGTCACTTTCGTAACACAATTAATTGGACAATCCAATTAATTAACCGTGACCCTTGTTACCTAAATCGATCGGGCTAGCAAGGGGATCTAATGGACCCACAGTATTTTGAGCTCTAATAATCCCCAGAATCATTAATTAAACTCTTTAATTAATATTCCTTGATTATTAACTCTGATGTTATTCCACTAAAAACCAGAAGCTACACTCTCTCAACTGCATACGTTTTTACACAGACCGATACAACTCGGTGTCCATCGATATAGCTATTACACATGGTGTGATCCTCTACAGTAGTTCATAATTAGAGCTGGGTCATAATGTCCGTTATACCTCTCTAATTACATATATTCTTTAAGTACCATTGATTCTCTAATGGACAATAAATCCTATTTCCTCATGGAATTAGGAGAGCGCTCATATTGTCCTAGTCCCGAATCAACCTTTGAGGGAACTACCATCTACTCTCATAAGAAGGAGTGGATTCCACTATTGTGTACAAACCTTCCCAGACATAAGCCAAACTGTAATCCCAACATACAGAGTATATTGATCAGGAAATGCTATTGACCTCACCCATGGTATATCAAATAAAACGAGCTAACCTGAAGGAGTCGATAAGACACTCAAGATTAAGATCACCCACATATAGCCATCATTAGTTGATATATTTGAATCTCATCGGTAAACAGATCTTGGTGTGAGATTTATATAGATCATAGCCCAGTCCTATATGATCACATCATACAAGGTGCTTTCATTCCCATATCTCATATGAATGATTCAGGATAGAATCACTGTATATCATAAAATGGACCGTAACTATAGATTAACCATAAATAAAGTACCCAACTTTATTTGCTATCTATGGACTCTTTAAATTGCACGTCTCTTACTGTATCCATCCGTATATGACACTCATATACACAGTTCAAGATAACATCTAGCAATCCAGGATGTTAATATATGCACAAGTTTATAAAATAAATAACATAACAAGAATGAATTGAACATTTCTTTTTATTTACTTTATAAATGCATTTACAAATTATATGTTTAGGGCATAAACCCAACAATCTCCCACTTGCACTAAAGCATGTGAGGCATGTCTCGTAACCCTAGACTATCTAGGTGACCCGAAAACACTTTAACCGGTAAGGTCTTCGTAAATGGATCAGCATGATTGTCTTGTGAGGCTATCTTGGTGACGATCACATCTTCTCTCTACACTATCTCTCTGATGAGATGATACTTTCTCTCTATATGCTTCCCTCTCTTGTGGCTTCTTGGTTCTTTGGAATTAGCCACAGCACCACTGTTATCACAATAAAGTGTGATGGGCCTATCCAGGTCTGGAACAACTTCTAAATCACTCAAGAACTTACGGAGCCAAACAACCACTTTAGCAACTTCACAAGCAGCTACATATTCAGCTTCCATGGTGGATTCAGCAATGCAAGATTGCTTGATACTTTTCCACACAATGGCTCCACCACCTAGGGTGAATACTGATCCAGACATGGATTTCCTAGAATCCATGCCTGACTAAAAATCAGAATCAATGTATCCTAACGGGATCAAATTCTATCCGGAATACACTAGCATATAATTTCTTATTCTCCAAAGATACTTGAGAATAGTCTTGACAGCAACCCAATGATCCAATTCTGGGTTGGACTAATATCTGCTGACTACTCCCACTGTATAACAGATGTCGGGTCTCATGCATAACATAACATAACATACATGAGATTACCTACTGCCGATGCATAGGGTACACATCTCATATCCTCAACTTCTTGAGGTGTTTTAGGACACTGGTCTTTAGACAAGTGAACTCCATACCTGGAAGGTAAATTACCTTTCTTGGAGTTTTGCATCGAATATCGCTTAAGAATCTTATCGATATATGATGCCTGAGACAGTGCTATGAGTTTGTTCTTACGATCCTTTATAAGTTGAATCCCTATAACATAACTTGACTCTTTCAAATCTTTCATTTGGAATTGGCTAGCCAGCAAACCTTTTACATCAGACAACACTCCCACATCATTCTTAATGAGTAGGATATCATCTACGTATAGGACAAAGAAAACTACTTTCTTATCAATGATGCACTTCTAAACACAAGGCTCATCGACGTTCTGCTAGAAGCCATAGGTTTTGATCACATCGTCAAACCTTATGTTCCAAGATTTAGATGCTTGCTTAAGTCCATAGATGGACCTTTGCAGCTTACAAGCCTTTTACTCTTGGTCTAGAGACATGAATCCCTCTGGTTGTATCATATAGATGCTCTCATCAAGATTGTCATTCAAGAATGCAGTCTTGACGTCCATTTGCCAAATTTCAGAATCGAAATAGGCAGCAATGGATAAGAGAATCCTAATAGACTTAAACATGGCAACTTGCGAGAAGGTCTCTTCATATTTGACCCCCTCTTTCTGGGTATAACCCTTGGCCACTAGCCTTACCTTGAAGGTCTCTACCTTCCCGTCTACTCCTCCTTTTCTCTTATAGATCCACTTACACCCTATGAGTTTTACCCTATCCGGTAAGTCTACAAGATCCCAGACTGAGTTATAGTACATGGACTCCATCTCGAGATTCATGGCTTTAAGTCATTCCTCTTTATTAGAATCTTCCATTGCATTTTTAAATGTCAACGGATCATCCACACTATCAGCAGAGACAACACCTAGTCCCTCACCTATAGCTAAATAGCGTTCAAGTTGTCTTACAACCCTTTCACTACGTCTAGGTGGTAGTGTATCCCGATCAGGAACCATCTGACTCTCAGATGTTTGTGGATCAACAACTCTTGTTAATGAAGCACTAGTCTCACCAGGCTCCAACTCATTTAATACAGTCTTAGAACGAGGTTTATGGTCACTAATGTAATTGTCCTCAAGAAACATTGCATTTGTCGATACAAATACTTTGTTGTCTTCGGGACTATAGAAGTGTCCACCTCTGGTCTCCTTGGAGTATCCTACAAAAAGGCAGACAACAGACTTGGAGTTTAGCTTTCCAGTTCTGTTCTTTGGCACGTGTGCTGGACACCCTCATATCCAAAAATGTGGTAAACTAGCTTTACGACCATTCCACAACTCTAGAGGAGTCTTAAGTACAGATTTGGATGGCATTACATTCAAAATGTATGCCGTTGTTTGTACGTATATCCCCAAAAGGAATTTGGTAATGATGAGAAACTAATCATAGATCTCACCATTTTCATCAAGGTTCTATTTCTACTCTCCGCTACACCATTTTACTTGGTGTACCGGGAGCTGTGAGTTGGGAAAATATCCCATGCTCGACCATGAAGTGTTCAAACTCTTGGTCAAGGTACTCACCTCCACGATCCGATCGTAGTGACTTTATAGTCCTACCTAATTGATTCTCAACTTCAGCTTGGAATTCTTTGAACTTTTCAAATGTTTTCGATTTTCGTTACATCAGGTAGACGTATACGTATCTTGAGTAGTCATTTATAAAGGTGACATAATACTCATAACCACCCCTAGATTTAACATTCATCGGTCCGCAGACCTCTGTATGTATAAGCTCTAGCGGTTCTTTAGCTCTAAGTCTTTTTCCAGTAAAAGGTCTCTTAGTCATCTTACCTTCTAGACAAGATTCGCAGACAGGTAAGGTGCCAACCTTTAACTCACTTAAAGGTCCGCTTTTTACTAATTTGTCTATCCGGTCAATGTTGATATGACTAAGCCTTAGATGTCAAAGCTACGTGCCATTATCTGGAGAAATCTTATGTCACTTAGTTTTTGGTTTTTCAAACTTAAACATTTCAGTGTTGAGCAGTGTAGTATGTATTAACGGTCTTAACACATACAAATTATTTTCATTAATTCCTGAACAAATATTTAGACCATTCTTTCCAATAATAACAAACTAATTATTAAAAGAAACATAATATTTTTGTTCTAACAACTTAGAAACGGAAATCAAATTCCTTGTAAATCCAGGAATATAAAAAATATCGTTTAATAATAAAAAACTATTATTATTACAAAATTGAATCTTATTGCTCCCACTGCTTTGGCCGATACGATATCCCCCGACCCCACACGCATTGAGAAGGCTTCTTCCTCTAACTGTGTCCAAGAATCAGTCCACTGCAAAGAAGAACAAACATTGTTAGTGGCCCCCGAATCAACTATCTAGGGTGAAGAATCATCTTCCATTAAACAAGATTCAAGAACAAGTAAATCATATTTACCTTTCGTCTTTTTCTTCTTGGCTACCTCTTTCAGGTACTGAGGACTATTCCTTTTCCAGTACCCGACCTTGTTATAATGGAAACATTTTCTTTTATCATGGTCGGTGGAGGTGCCCTTCTTTTTGCTTTGGGCTTTCTTGGGTTTGGGTTTACCCTTTACCTTCCCAGCAGACCTCTTTCTCTTCTTATTATTAGAGGAAGATGGTTCGGCAACATTTGCCTCACCGGTCTTGCCCTTGTTGTTTTTAATCAAGGACTCAAAGGTAGCGAGCTCATTGAGCAACTGTGTAAGACTGAACTTTAACTTGTTCATCATGTAGTTGCTTTTAAACTGATCAAAACTCTTCGGAAAAGTCGTCAGTATGATGCTCACTTGTCAATGGCCCCGCTATTGACTTCTGCCGTGTTGAAGTATGACATCATGCTCAGGACATATTCCCGAACTGATGTACCTTCCTTCATGCGAGCGAGCATAGTGGAACGAACAGCTTCGTGTCGCTTTTGCTCAGAGGGCTGCCCGAACATAGCTTGCAATGACTCTATGATTTCGAATGCTGAAGTCATTGTTTCGTGCTTTGTGACAAGCACGTCTGTCATTGAAGCCAGTATATATGTTCGGGTCTTCTCATCAGATGAGACCCATCGCTGGTATGCCTCACGAACAGTTTGTGTGGCATTAGCAGTAAGCGCTGGAGGACATTCCTCAGTAAGCACAAACTTGAGGTTTTTGGTGACCAAAATTGAATTAATTTTAAGTTTCCACTTAGTGTAGTTATCACCAGTTAATTTGTCGTTTGCGAGAATTTGAAATAATTCAGAAGACATTGTTGGAATAAATAAAACATTCATTCAGTCATTTATTTAAAACAAGTGAGAGTGTTTTGGTATAAATTTAAACATGATGCATGAACATGTTTAACGAACTAGAACTACCCTAAAACTAGTTACTATACCACGACAATCCAACATACCACAAAGAAGCGCCACCTTATGGTCGGTCAAGTCTTTGTATGTTGGAACGAGACATTCTCAACCAAATGATATTCTAGAATAACTCTTATTCCATATTATTCAACCATCGTTTATTCAGTCAGGTTTTTAATTAACAAACTTAATCAAAGCCTTCGTGAGTGTAACCCACCATTTCAGATCTCACGAGCTTAACTCGAGAATTGTCGCCTTAGGGTCGTTAATCCCAAAATACCCTCAGAAATCCTATCCGTTAGGAAGTCAACCTTGGTATTGACCTTTGTGGAAACCCTCCTTAGGGAGGACGAAAGCAAAGCCGTCATGAGGTCCCACTCGGATCTCACGGTGTTGAACTAATGATGGAGACTGCCGGATATATATGTCATATATCCCTCTCCCACTCACTATTTAAAAACTAGGATTTTCTATTATCCGTTAATGCACCTAGACTCTACATGATCAAACGGTTAACTTTAAACAAGTTATCTAGCGTATTAACTAATTAGAAACAAATTCTAATTAACTAATAAATCATTAATGATTTTTAACAATTAAAAATCTAATCTATTAGTGAATAATCTAAGCCATTGTAAATTTTTTACTAAGGTCAGATTATTATGATAGTGTTTACCAAGTTTTAACTATTGAAACTCTAACACAATATTCAGTTCATTTATAATTAGGCAATTAATCAAATTAATCATAATTACTATAAATGACCTCATCAATCAAACTTATTAAACTCATAATTAACTAGATTAATATTATATAAGAATTACTAAGTTTTTTAACCATTAAAAAACTTATCTCATTTTCATAGCCAATTTACGTATTTACCCATTTTAATCACATTAAAAATAATACATAAAATATCAGGCTATGATGCATGTATGACATATCAAATATATTTGTGTATGCACTTCTAATCTAAACGACATACATATACATGACAATGCTTTTATCATCACATAATATAAATCATACATGAATTGACCGAGTACTGTGGATTATTTAACCAAAAAAAAATTAGAATCTAAAATTACAAAAATACCCCCAAGGCATTCCTTGGTCTTCTTGTAATTTTCGAGTCGCCCAGTCTCTTCAGGTCACTCCGATTCATCTCATGAATCCTTCTTCGCGATTTTTTCAGATCTTCAATATAAGTTACATTTTTTTTTACAATACAATAACAGTAAAAAAAATAAACAAAAAAATATATATAAAAAAAATAATACAACCCATAAACCCTAAATCCACAGTACCATATAATTAACGATCAATCTTGTTTTTATAAATTAAAAAATTTAATATACATACAAAAACACCATACAATCAATGTAAATTGTGCATACACAATCATACATACAGAAGCATCGAAAACAATTTCTTGTTTCGAAAATAAAATTGGCTCTGATACCAATTGTCGGAACCTCGTTCACCGGTCACGTATCGAAAATGGGTTTTAAATTTTTTTATACAGATCGTAATCTGTATCTGGGACCTGTGAACTTGAGATCGTATATATTTTCGGAACAAATACATATACTAATTATTACACTAATAAAATATATATGTAAATACAGGAAATTGTAATCAATAATAAAAAGGGAGATTAAAATAAAACCATACCAACGTTTGGAGACTCGTTCACTTTTCGATATGCTCCTGGTCTGTACCACTGATCTTCATCACTATATCCCGAGACTGGTAACTGCGTGTGGACGCGTCACGGTCTCAAGAAAATGAATGGAAGATGTTAAAGAGAAGAGAACAAGAAACTCTTTCTTTGATATCAGTGCACAACATTTATATGCAAAAATCTTTTCTCCTATTTTTGGGTGCTATTTCATTCATACACTTGTACACAATAACTCTCACACGCACACTTGTCTTTTTGTGTTAAAACCAAATGCATTGATTTTTCACGCACAGTTGCATCAAAATGCCTACATTGCACTTGTCTTTTTCTACTTTTGTCAACACACTTTTTCACTTCACTTTTTTTTTATATATATTTTCAAGATATCATATATATATATAATATCTTTGTGGTTCGGTTTTCAGACCAACTTAAAACCCTGATCACATTTTCAATATATATATATATATATATTTAACTTTAAAAAAACTTGATCAAACCTAATTTGATTTTTAAAAACTTTTAAATAACAAATATCTCATATCTTTTATTTGATTTTAATTTTGAAATCAAATTATTTAAATTCAAAAATAAATTATTTAATTTAATAAAATAAAATAATCACATTATCTTTTTTTAAAAAAAATAAATATCAACATACATCCTCCATTTAGTGATTAATTACATAATTAAATAATCTCATTATTTAAGTTATTTAATCACCATTATCCAATAATTAAATAATCTTATTATTCAATTAATTCCCGAATAAATACATGTCACTTTCGTAACACAATTAATTGGACAATCCAATTAATTATCCATGACGCTTGTTACCTAAATCGATCGGACTAGCAAGGGGACCTAATGGACGTACAGTATTTTGAGCTCCAATAATCCTCGGAATCATTAATTAAACTCTTTAATTAATATTCCTTGATTATTAACTCCGGTGTTATTCCACTAAAAACCCGAAGCTCCACTCTCTTAACTGCAGAAGTTTTTGCACAGACCGATACAACTCGGTGTCCATCGATATAGCTATTACACATGGTGTGATCCTCCATAGTAGTTCATATTAGAGCTGGGTCATAATGTCCGTTATACCCCTCTAATTACATATATCCTTTAAGTGCCATTGATTCTCTAATGGACAATAAATCCTATTTTCTCACGGAACTAGGAGAGCGCTCATATTGTCCTAGTCCTGAATCAACCTTTAAGGTAACTACCACCTACTTCTCACAAGGAGTGGATTTCACTATTGTGTACAAACCTTCCCAGCCACAAGTCAAACCGTAATCCCAACATACGGAGTATATTGATCAGGAAATGTATTTGACCTCACCCATGGTATATCAAAGAAAACGATCTAACCTGAAAAAGATGACACTCAAGATTAAGATCACCCACATATAGCCATCATTAATTGATATATATGAATCTCATCGGTAAACGGATCTTGGCGTGAGATTCATATAGATCATGGTCCAGTCCTATATGATCACATCATACAAGGTGCCTCCATTCCCATATCTCATATGAATGATTCAGGATAGAATCACCGTATATCACAGAATGGACCGCAACTATAAATTAACCACAAATAAAGTACCCAGCTTTATTTGCTATCTATGGACTCTGTGGATTGCATGTCTCTTACTGTATCCATCCGTATATGACACTCATATACACAGTTTAAGATAACATCCGGCAATCTAGGATGTTAATATGTGCACAAGTTTATAAAATAAATAACATAACAAGAATGAATTGAACCTTTCTTTTTTAGTTACTTCATGAATCCATTTACGAATTACATGTTTAGGGCATAAACCCCAACAGTCTTGCCTAGGGTCGTGAGGATCCGGAAGGGTGAGCAAGGAAGTCTTAACAAAATGTGTGAGGCCTCGGAATGTTGGGCAAGAGGGTGACATATTCTTGAGTAGAATATGATGGTAGTTTCTAGGTGAAGGGGGTGAGAGATTGTATTTTTCTTATCTACTAGTGGATTTTATTTGCTGGTGGTTGCTAACCCGTGGATGTTTCCTTTTTGGAGGTTTACCACGTCATATCTTGTGTCAATTTTTCTCTATCTCTATCTCTATTATATTTGTATTTGTCATTTGAATACTATGGATAGAACTTTGCATGTAAGTTGACTTCCTTACTATAATATAAATTGTGTATGTGTTATGGTTGCTTATTTGTATCACACTTTACATGTTTTATATATTGATTAAGTGTCTTTAATTGATATATATATATTGTGATACAAGCAATCTAGAGGGACAAACTTTTGTTTGTTTCTAAGGGAGTCGAAAAAGGTGTCTAACCTATTCACCCCCCTCCTCTAGGTTAGCCTTGAATATTTTACCGTGTTTGTATTTTCAAGTCACTGGAAGAGAAATTACCCTCAATATCTAGAGGAGATTGCCAAGAAGAAAAAGGCAAAAGGTAAATGTGATTTACTTGTAATTGAATAATGTTTAGTGGAAGATGATTTTCCACCTTGGATAGTTGATTTTGGGGCCACTAACCATGTTTGATCTTCCTTGCAGTGGACTGATTATTGGATAGAGTTTGAGGAAGAAGCCTTCTCTATGTGTGTTGGGTCAGGGGATGTCATGTCAGCAAGAGTAGTAGGAATATTTAGACTCCTGTTTGAAAATAGTTTTATTATTTTATACTCTGTTTATTTTATTCCTGAATTCATAAGGAATTTGATTTTTGTGTCCAAAATGTTTGAACAATTATATTATATATATTTAATAATAAGTCAGTTATTATTTCTCAAAATGGTTATATATTTGTTCAGGTTTAAATGAAAATAACTTGTATGTTTTAAGACCGTTAATTCATACATTACTACTCAACGCTGAATTGTTTAAAGTTGGAAAATCTAAAAAAAATGATAGAAAATTTCTCCATATAATAAAACGTATCTATGACATCTAAAACTTAATCATATTAACCTTGACAAGATAGACATACCAGTTAAAAGCGGGTCTTTAAGATTGTTAAAGGTTGACATCTTACATGTCTACGAATATTGTTTAGAAGGTAAAATGATCAAGAGACCTTTTACTGGAAAAGGGCTTAGAGCTACACAACCACTAGAGCTTTTACATTCAGACGTCTGTGGATTGATGAATGTTAACTCAGTGGGTGGTTATGAGTATTATGTCACCTTTATAGATGACTACTCTAAATACGGATATGTCTACCTAATGTAACCGAAGTTAAAAACTTTTGAAAATTTCAAAGAATTCTGAGCTGAAGTTGAATTGTGTTGTGGAGAGTAGAAATAGAACCTTGTTAAAAATGGTGAGATCTATGATTAGTTTCTCATCATTACCAAACTCCTTTTGAGGACATGCCTTACAAATAGCGGCCTATATTTTGAATGTAGTCACATCCAAATCAATCCTTAAGACTCCCCTAGAATACTGGAATGATTGTAAAGCTAGTTTGCGACATTTTTGCATATGAGGGTGTCCAGTACACCCTATATGTTGAAGAACAAAACTGGGAAGCTGGACCCTAAGTCAACGATCTGCTTGTTTGTAGGTTATTCCAAGATGACTATATGTGGATACTTTTATAGTTATGAGGAGAACAAAGTATTTGATTGACAATTGCAATGTTTCTTGAGGATAACTAGATAAGTAATCATGAACCTTGAAGCAAAATTATGTCATATGAGTTGGAGCCTGGTACGACCAGTGCTTAGTCAACAAGAGTTGTTGATCCATTAACATTTGATAATCAGATGATTCATAGTCAGGATACATTATAGCCTAGACGTAGTGAGAGGGTTGTACGACAACCTGAACGCTATTTGGGTATTGAAGAGAGACAAGATGTCGTCTCTAATGATAATATGGATGATCCATTGATATTTAAGAATGCAATGAAAGATTCTGACAAAGAGGAATGACTTAAAGCCACGAATCTTGAGATGGAGTCCATGTACTCCAATTCAATATGAGAACTTATAGACTTACCGAATAGGATAAAACCCATAGGGTGTAAGTGGAACTACAAAGGAAAAAAAAGAAGTAGACGGGAAGGTAGAGACCTTCAAGGTAAGACCAGTGGCAAAAGGCTATACCAAAAGGAGGGGGTCGATTATGAAGAGACCTTCTCGCTAGTAGCCATGTTTAAGTATATTAGGATTCTTTTATCCATTACTGCATATTTCAATTACGAAATTTGGCAAATGGACGTCAATACTGCTTTTTTAAATGACAATCTTGATGAAAGCATCTATATGATACAACCAGAGGGATTCAAGTCTCCAGATCAAGAGTAAAAGGTTTGCAAGTTGTAAATTTCCATTTATAGACTAAAGCAAACATCTAGATCTTGGAACTTTGGGTTTGATAATGCTATCAAAACCTATGGCTTCGAGCAAAACGTTGATGAGCCTTATGTCTACTAGTGCATCATTGACATGAAAGTAATTTTCTTAGTCCTATATGTGGATGATATCCTACTCATTGGGAATGACATAGGGGTATTATCGAAAGTAAAGGGTTGTTTGACTAGCCAATTTCAAAAGAAAGATTCGGGAGATGTGAGTTATATTCTAGGGATCCAATTAATTAGGGATAGATACTTGTCTCAAGCATCGTATATAGATACTTGTGTGATTTTTGATGCAGAACTCCAAGAAAGGTAATTTACTATCCTAGGACACCTTAAGAAGTTGAGGATATGAGACACGTTCCCTATGCATTTGTAGTAAGCAATCTTATGTATGCTATGATATGCACTAGACCAGACATTTGCTTCACAGTGAGAGTAGCCGGTAGATTTCAGTCCAACCCGGATTGGATCATTGGGTAGCTGTAAAGGCCATTTTCAAGTATCTTCAGAGAACGAGAAACTATATGCTATTATATTTCGGGTAAGATTTGATTCTATAAGGATATACATATTCTGATTTTCATTCGGACAGGGATTCTAGGAAATCCACGTCAGGATCAGTTTACACCATTGATGGTGGAGCCATAGTATGAAAGAGTGTTAAGCAATCATATATTACTGATTCCACCACAGAAGCCAATTATGTAGCAGCTAAAAAGGCTGTCTGGCTCTATAAGTTCTTGACTGATCTTAAAGTTGTTCGAGGACTGGATCAGTCCATCACACTTTGTTGTAATAACAGTGGTGTTGCGGCTAATTATAAAAAACAAAGAAGCCACAAGAGAGGGAAGCATATAGAGAGGAAATATCATCTCATCAGTGAAATAGTGCAAAGATGGGATGTGACAGTGACCAGGATAGCGTCGCTGGACAATCATGTTGATCCATTTACGAAGACCTTGATGGCTAAAGTGTTTGAAGGTCACCTAGTGGGTCTAGGGTTAAGAGATATGTCTCACCTGCTTTAGTGCAAGTGGGAAATTGTTGGGATTTATGCCCTAAATCTTGTAATTTGTACATGTGAATAAAACATTAATAAAAAAAAGTAGTTTATTCATTTTATAAATCAGTCTCATACATTGATATCATGTGTACTTAACATCCAAGATTACCGGACGTAATCTCTAACTGAGTATATGAGTGTCGTATAAAAATGATTTTAGTATGAGATGAGTAATCTAATAAGTCTATAGATAGCAAACAGAGCTGGTTACTTTATTTATGGTTAATCGACAACCGCGATCCTTTCCGTAATGTGCGGTGGTCTTAACCTAGACTATTCATATGGTGCTATGAGAATGGAGATACCTTATATGATGTGATCATATAGAACTGGGCCATGATCTATATGAATCTCTCACCAAGATCCGTTACATAATGAGATTCATATATATATATATATATATATATATATATATATATATATATATATATATATATGTATCAACAAATGATGGCTATATATGGGTGATCTTAATCCTGAGTGTCATATCGATCTCTTCAGGTTAGATCGTGGTTTTTGATATACTATGGGTGAGATCAGAGTTGCATGCCCGGTTAATAACTTCCTATGTTGGAATCGTGGTTTGGTTTATGGCTGGGAATGTCTGTACACAAAAGTGAAATCCACTCCTTCTTAAGAGAAGTAGATAGGAGTTCCCTTAAGGGTTGATTCGGGGCTTGAACAATATGAGCGCTCTTCCTCTTCCTTTAAGGAAGTTATGATTTATTGTTCATTAGCGAATCACTAGTACTTATGGAAAATATATAATTAGAGGGGTATAACAGACTTTATGACTTAGCACTAATTATGAACTACATATGGAGGATCATACCGTATGAAATAGCTATATCGATTAACAACTGTAATTTTGGTTCGTGTAGTATATCTACAGTTGCAAGAGTACAACTTCGGGTTTTTAGTGGAATAACTCTAAGGTTAATGATTATGAAATATTAATTAAAGAGTTTAATTAATTATTTCTAAGTATTGTTGAAGCTTAAAACTGTGGGTCCATTAGGTCTCATAGCTAGCCTGATTGATTAAAGGTATCAAGGGTCACGGTTAATTAATTGAATTATCTAATTAATTGTGTTATGAAAGTGACACACATATTAAGGGATTAATTGAATTGTGAGATTATTTAATTAATAATTAATAATTTAAATAATTAGATTATTTAATTCAATGATTTAGTAATTATGAATTATTAATTGATTATAAAATGTAGGTTGCATGTTCAAATCATGACTGAGACAAAGAATAAAATGATTAGATTATTTTATTCTTTACTTAGTTTAGTATCTAAGTTTAAGTCAACTAGGGTTAAGTGGGAGTTAGATTCCTATTTTACCTAGGACACTTAAATACAAATATCATTTTAATATATGTAGATATATTTGAAAAAGATATGTATATTATTCTTAAATATATATAGATATATTAACATAACTAGGATACAGACTCATTGTGTCATTAAACCTATAACACAGAGAAAACACACCCTAGAGAGTCTAGGCTAAAATTTCGGCGGGCGATTTTCCATGTATTTGGCAACTATACTAACTGCTTGGGAGATATCGGGTCTTTTACATACCATGGCATAATCAAACAACCAACTATAAATTTGCATATGGAACCTTCACCATCACTTCCATGTCAGCATTTATGGAAGGACATTGCTTTGTACTCAAGAAAAGGTGTGAAGCAACTGGAGTAGATACTACTTTAGCATTGAGCATGCTAAACTTTCAAGCACCTTGCGAATATACCTCTTTTGAGATAACCACAACTTTCCTGCTTTCTGATCGCTTTTATCTCTATCCCTAAGATCTTTTTAGTAACACCAAAATCCTTCATGTCAACTTCTCTACCCAAAAGCCTTTTGAGTTCATCAATTTTTAATATATACCGACATGCTATAAGCATATCATCCACATACAGCATCAACAAGATAATTGTACCATCATTAAACATATGAGAATAAACACAACAATCATAGTCACTTCTCTTATAACCAATCTTCAACATGTAGGAATCAAAGCGTTTGTACCATTGTCTTGGAGATTGCTTGAATCCATAAAGTGACTTCTTTAATCTACAAACAAAGTTCTCATTTCCTGCTTCCTTCCGGTTGAGCCATATTAATGACCTCTTCCAAATCCCTAAGAAGAAAGGTCGTATTCACATCAAATTGTTCCAACACCATGTCATATTGAGCCACCACGGTTAACAATACTAGAATATATATGTGCTTCACTACCGGTGAGAAAATCTCATTGTAATTAACACATTCCTTTTGTGAGTATCAGCAACCAACCGTGCTTTGAACTTCGATGCTCATTCTCATGTATGCCTTCTTTTTTCCCAAATACCCATTTACAACCATTTATCTTTCGGTCTTTAGGATTAGAAACCAACTCCAAAATAGAGTTCTTATCAAGAGATTCTATCTTTTCCATCATAGCATTTACCCAACTTTATCTATCATAACAACCAATTGCTTCATTAAATGTAGTTGGATCTCCCTCACTAGCCATGAGTGCACAATGAACTTCATCATTCTCGTCATCCCAACCATACCTTTGCAGTGGCTTTGAGACTCTCTTTGGATTTCTTGAGCTATGGATCGAGGTTCCTCAAGAACGACTTCGTGTTATTCCTCCTCATTTCCACTACCACTAATCTTTGTAGTAATAGGAATTTAGGTCACAACTTTTCTCTCACCATCATCCTTGGCTGCTTCTTTCGGCATTGAGGCTTCATCAAAGACTACATCTCTACGAAAAAATTTCTTCTTATTGGCCAATCATATAGCTTGAATCTCTTCACTCTTTTCTCAAACCCAAGAAATATGCATTCAAGTGACTTTGACTGTAACTTGTTCCTCTCATCAATAGGAATAAGAGCATATGCCTTGCACATGAAAACTTCCAAATTAGAACAGTCAACTTCCTTGTCATGTATACTTCTTCTGCCGGTTTAAACTCAAGTACCTTCAATGGTGACCAGTTAACCAAATAACAAGCATGATTAACCGATTTCGCCCAAAAAGATTTGAGCAACCCCGCATAAAGTCTCATGCGTCTAGCTCTCTCCAAGACAGTTTTATTCATTCTCTCCGCAAACACCATTTTATTGAGGATTTTTCATGGTGAAATGTCTAGAGATGCCTTCAACTTTGAAATTTACAACTCTTATACTCACATTCGTTGTTACTTCTTAAATACTTGACCTTTCTCCCTGTTTGGTTCTCCATTTCCGTCTTCCATTCCTTAAACTTTTGAAAGACCTCGGCTTTCTCCTTCATGAAGTAAACCCAAACTTTTCTAAAAAAATCATCCATGAAAGTAACAAAGTAGCGAGCTCCACCATTTGGTCTAGTTGGTGCGGGCCCCTGCACATTGGAGTGTATATAATTGAGCAACACCTTGCTTCCATTTTCCTTGCTTGGAACTTTGAAGCTCACTTTGCATTTCTTTCCCATAACATAATACTTGCAAAATTCTAGCTTGCATAACCCCATACCTTTCAACAATTGTCACCTATGTAGTTCTTGCAATGCTCTCTCACTTATATACCTAGCCTTAAATGCCAGAGTTGAGTGTCATCATTGCAATTTTCTTCTTCCATGGAGATTGCCGCACCACCTAAAATTTTGTTCCCCAGAAACCTATAAATATTATTGCCCAATTTTGTACCTCGCATCATCACCATGGATCCCATACACACCTTGATCACACTACCTAATGTTTTCACAATCCCATCAAACATCATGATATTAATCGTACATATCCCAATGACCTTACAAGTTACATTGTTACCCATTATGACCTCACATCCACTTAGGGTCTCATACGTGTCAAACCAATCCCGATTTTCACACATGTGAAAAGAGCACCCGGAATAAGGAATCCATGCATCGGAAGCATAACTAGTCCAAGCTACCAACAATAGCTCACCATTATCGTTGGATACAACATAAGCCGTAGAGCTTATCTCGACTTTCTTTCCTTCCTTGATCTCCGCCTTAAGCTTCCTACAATCCCGCTTGTAATGACCTTTCTTGCCATAACCGTAACACTCAACATTTTTAAGTCTAGATTTCGATCTAGAGTTCTTCTCTAACTTACTTTTTTCTCTTATTCGACCTCACTCACTAGATTCCTTAACGAAGAGTCATTCCCCTTGAGCTTCCATCTCATTTGCCTTGTTTAATTTCACATAAGAAATTATGTTGGAAAAAACGGCATCACATTGGAGAGTCTCCTTGCCAAACTAAAAAATGTTTGAAAGAATCCGGTGAAGATCTCAACAACAAGAGAGCTTTATCATCCTTTTCATACATCACATCAACCTATATCAAGCCGCTAATACACCGGTTAAAGTTGTTCAAGTGTGCCATGACATCTCCACCTCTTCTATTTTTAGCCCATAGAGTTGGTCTTTGAGAGTCAATTTGTTAGACAAGGTTTTACCCATGTAAAACTTCTCAAGCTTCTCCCAAGTCCGTTTTACGATATTCTCTTCTATAAAATTGCATATCACTTCATTGGAAAGATGCAACTCAATAGAACTCATATCTCCTCATCCAACACCTTCCACGTTTCCGTTGACATATCCTTGGGCTTTTTCTCTACCCCATCAACCGTGAAATACAAGTCTTGTTGGATAATGATGTTCTTCATTTTCCTTTGCCATAATGTAAAGTTTGATTTCCCATCAAATGAGTTCACTTCAAACTTCACAGCACCGGAGCTTCCGGACAATGTATTACCCCTCACGGCCATTGCAAACAACCCAAAATAGCCTAAGCTCTGATACCACTTGTAAGCAGTGCGAAAACACCTCTCTTGAGTTAACTTGGTAATTTCATAGAATACCTTGTATGCAAAACTGAAAACTACCACCAACTCCTTCCAAGACCTTGTTTGAATGGACTAATAAGAACATAAAAGTAATACAAGCAACTAGGAAACACAATCAACAAGAGTGAGTAAGAAACCACAATACAACACAAGTGATTTTTTACGTGGTTCACCAAATTTGCTACATCCACAGAGACAATGATTTCACTCGTTAATAAGAATGACAAGTACAAGAGATTACCTATATCCCACAAGCACTCTCTCTCCCTTTAGGTCTCAATCCTTCAACCTCACAATCATTTTTTATTCTAGGTTTTTCTCTCTAGCTTTGTTGTCTCTACACATTTACACACAGTTAGTCTAAAAGCTCAACTAACTTGTTTATAAAGTAAGACTTTTAACTAATTACAATATAGCTCAATAAAACCTCATATTATAAATATGTCCAAATATAAAATACATGTTACTTTGAGAAAAACATCAGCAACGACAACCACTTACATACACAAACACATTTCTCAGTCTAGTGATTTTACCGAAATTATGCATAACCTCTCAAAGTGTAAGGTTTCTTAGTCACTTGTGAGTTGATGAGTAAAATCTCTTCATAAAAAAGGGGCTGTTATTATTGTGTTAAAGTTCAGTTCAATGATGATGTAATCTGGCTTGTACCATCGAGTAACAAATGATATGATAGCACAAACAAGTGTTTGAATGTAAACAGTATTACACAAATTACATTATTATCATTTTAAATAAAATAAAAATGATTTTGGTAAAGTATAAATAAGTTACCGTGACAATAACAGTGACCAATGAAAAAAGAGATCGGTTACTATACGCAGGAAAATGGATTGGTATGATACCAAACTTTTTTCGAATTAAACAGAACCGTTAGATTGAGCAAAACCTCATACAATGGTTGAAAACAAATAAAAAAGTAAAAATGAGGTTTACTGGCTACTTGTTTTACATGTATCTATCTTATTCAAGTAGATGATGAGCCTTTCTCTCAGTATACTGAGAACCAATCAAGCTCTGTTTTAAAATCCAAACACCATCCAAATGGAATGAAACGTTTTCTCTCAACACAAACAAATTTGGTACAAATAAAATCCAAATCTACCTCAAATCATCAAATCCATTTTCTTCCCTTCTCTTTTTCATCTCCTTCCCTTCATTTTATTCAACCCACAATGTCACCAAACCCTAGCCACCGTCGCCACCATCGCCACCGCCACCACCCAAATCAAACCAGTCAATTCGATCCAAGTAAGAAGAAAAAGAAACCGAGGAAGATAAAAATGAAAGAAGAAAGAAGAAAGAAGAAAGAAGAAAGAAGTAAGGAGAAAGACGAGAGAAGATAATGAGATCGATCTGGAGAGTGGGTCGAAGATGGAAGAATAAGAAGAAAGGAGAAAAGAGAAAGGAGAAAGGAGAAGATGATGATCGATTCATCGATCTAGTGAGGCGATCTGTGAGACAGAGAGAGAGAGAGATGAAATTTTGAGAGAGAGAGAGAGAATGAGAGATCAATGAGATATGTGAGACAGGGAGAGAGAGATTTGGTGGTGGCACCGGTGAACCCAGATCGGTGGTTGTGGTGGGTGGCTGGTGAACCCAGATCTGCACTGGTTTGGCACTGGAGATGACAGATCTACAATTGATGATATTGGTGGTGCGATGCGGTCTAGATTCAAATTTGATGGATCCAATTATTTTTTCAATTTTTGTTGATGATTAGAAAAATTGAAAGTTTTGATGATGATGATGATGAATGGAAGTTCTGGTGATGATCGAGGATGGTGATGGTGATGATCGATGGCTTACTAATTATTTTTTTTACGATGAGTTGAAAGTGGTTGATGATGATGATGAGTTTTCTGGGTTGAATGTTGAGGATTTAATTTGTTTAATTTGTTTATATTATATTTATTTTAAATTTAATTTGTTATTGTTGTTTTATTTTTTATTTAATTAAATATAAAACTATGGGTAAAATGGTCATTAAATACTTTCAAACTGTTTCCATAATAGATAATATTCAGGGTATAACTGTCTTTTCCAAAAAAAATAGTAAGCGTATATCGATCATTATACAGTCTGACATTATCATTTTTAGGGGTAGACATTAAGTTCGGAATCAAACTGAATCAAACCAAAAAAAGGGGGTTCGATTCGGTTCGTAGTATTAATTAGGTTTAAACCGGTTCAAAAAGTGAATAGAATTTTTTTTAGGTTCAAACCGGTTTGATTCGGTAAAAACCGGATTGAATCGAATAAACCGTCTATATAAGTTTTTTAAAAAAACCCACCTATATTATTATTTAATGTATTGTTATTAACTGATTTTAAAATTTTTATTTTGGGGGTTTGAATGTTTTGTTATTAACTTATTATTATGTAATATGTTTTTAACTCGTTTAATTTTTTTGATATACTTTTTACTTGGGTTTGATTTGGGTTTTTTGGTTTTGGGTTATTCAAATAACTAAAATTAGTATTCAACAGCCCATTAATATTAAAAACAGATTTAAAAGACTCATTAAGCTAGCTAGCCTCATTAGGTCCAAAACCAAAATGAATCGAATCGAATCGAATCGAATCGATTAAAATCGGTTAAAGTTAAGTGGTTTGCAAAAAAAAAAATTGCTCCCTTTGTTAACGTTAAGTGGTTCCCGGGAGCAACTCTAACGTTGGTTAAAACGTAAAAGTGGTTTCCAACAACGTCGAAGTTGTTCTCAAAGAGAAGTTGCTCCCGGGAGCAACTTTCACGTTATAGATAACGTTAGAGTGGTTTCCAAAAAAAAAAAAGTTGCTCCATTTGTTAACGTTTACTTATTCCCGGGAGCAACTCTAACGTTCGTTACAACGTAAAAGTGGTTTCCAACAACGTCGAAATTGTTCCCAACGAAAAGTTACTCTCGGGAGCAACTTTTATGTTATAGATCACGTTAGAGTGGTTTCAAAAAAAAAAATTCTCCTTTTGTTAACGTTGAGTGGTTCCCGGGAGCAACTCTAACGTTGGTTACAACGTAAAAGTGGTTTCCAACAACGTCGAAGTTGTTCTCAATGAGAAGTTGCTCCCGGAAGCAACTTTTACGTTATAGATATCGTTAGAATGGTTTCCAAAAAAAAGTTGCTCTATTTGTTAACGTTGAGTGGTTTCCGGGAGCAACTCTAACGTTGTTACAACGTAAAAGTGATTTCCAACAACGTCGAAGTTGTTTTCCACAAAAAGTTGCTCCTGGGAGCAACTTTCACGTTATAGATATCGTTAGATTGGTTTCCAAAAAAAAAAAGTTGCTCCCTTTGTTAACGTTGAGTGGTTTTCGGGAGCAACTCTAACGTTGGTTACAACGTAAAGTGATTTCGAACTATGTCAAAGTTCTTTTCAACGAGAAGTTGCTCCCGGGAGCAACTTTCACGTTATAGATATCGTTAGAGTGGTTTCCAAAAAAAAAGTTTCTCCCTTTGTTAACGTTGAGTGGTTTCCGGAAGCAACTCTAAAGTTTGTTACAACGTAAAAGTGATTTCGAACTATGTCGAAGTTCTTTTCAACGAGAAGTTGCTCCTGGGAGCAACTCTAACGTTATAGATATCGTTAGAGTGGTTTCCAAAAAAAATGTTGATTCATTTGTTAACGTTGAGTGGTTCCCGGGAGCAACTCTAACGTTGGTTACAATGTAAAAGTGGTTTCCAACAACGTCGAAATTGTTCTCAATGAGAAGTTGCTCCCGGGAGCAACTTTCACGTTATAGATAACGTTAGAGTGGTTTCCAAAAAAAAAGTTGCTCTCTTTGTTAACGTTGACTTGTTCCCGGGAGCAACTCTAACGTTCGTTACAACGTAAAAGTGGTTTCCAACAACGTCGAAGTTGTTCCCAACGAAAAGTTACTCCCGGGAGCAACTTTCATGTTATAGATATCGTTAGAGTGGTTTCCAAAAAAAAAAAGTTGCTCCCTTTGTTAACGTTGAGTGGTTTCCGGGAGCAACTCTAACGTTGGTTACAACATAAAAGTGATTTCCAACAACGTCGAAGTTGTTTTCAACGAGAAGTTGCTTCTAGGCGCAACTTTCACGTTATAGATATCGTTAGAGTGGTTTCCAAAAAAAATGTTGCTCCCTTTGTTAACGTTGAGTGGTTCCCGGGAGCAACTCTAACGTTCGTTACAACGTCAAAATTGTTTCCAACAACGTCAAAGTGGTTTTCAACAACGTCGAAGTTATTCCCAACAAAAAGTTGCTCTCGGGATCAACTTTCAAGTTATAGATAACGTTAGAGTGATTTCCAAAAAAAAAAGTTGTACCTTTTGTATTTAACTTTTCCATGAATTTTTTTATATTTTTCTACAACTCCTCCTTTAATTTACTTTAAAATTTTAATTTCATTAATTTTATAATTTCATGATTTTGATTTATCTAAACTATTTTTACATTGAATTCTTTTTTTTTTTTCGAAATTATTATGATGTTTATAATACTTTCAGTTTTCTATTATTTGCAGAATGATTATATTAATTACGAATATTAATTTAATTCAATAACATTTCAACTTGTTTTTGTAATATTTAATATTTGTCATTATAATTTTAATAACATTAACTATTAATGTAATGTTAATAATTTATTTGGTTTTGTAATATTTTACATGTAATATTATATTTCATTTTAACCATTGTTAATATTTGTTAGTATGATTATCTTATTTATCAACATTATTAGGTTGATGTTATGATTTTTCTGTTATTTATGCAAAATTATATATATATATATATATATATTAATAAACTTTAATTTATTTTATAAAACATTTTTTTTAATATATAAATTCTATATTTACTAATTTTATAAATTTAAAGTGCTTATAAAAAAAAATGTAAGTGTAAGGCTGTGCAACCGGTTTTAATCGGTCAATGCATCAACCAACTTAGCCAGTTGGCAGTAAAAAAAAATTGTCATCATACCTATCCATTTTTAAAAGGTATACCAGCCATCTCCATGAAAAAAGGTTATGAAAACAATTGATATGATAACAAAAATACGAGTTTGAATGTAAACAGTATTATACAAATTACATTATTATCTTTTTAATAAAATAAAAATGATTTTAACGTAGAAATATAGGTGTCAGTTATAGTGACAGTGACCGATAAAAAAAGGTTATAAAAATAAATGATATGATCACTGACCAATGAAAATCACATGTTTGAATGTAAACAGTGTTACACAGGTGACAGATTACATTTAAAAATGATTTTGATAAAGCAGAAGTATAGGTGTCAGTTACGGTAGCAGTGACCAATGAAAAAGGATTATAAAAACGAATGATATGCCGGCCTTATGATTTTTGGAGGCTGAAGTAAAGTATAAAAAAAAAATGAGATTTTCGATATCTTATATATATATTTGTTAGATTTGTTTTTTTTTTTAATAAATATTTATAAATATCAATATAATAAAAGTGTTATATCGTTTTTTTTAATATATAAAAGATAATTATTTCTGGAATTAGAATTCAAGCATTCTATACACTTTAATAATTGAGTTTTATATTTTTTGGATCTTTTAAAAAGAAATATATTGATAAATTTATTTTGAACTCATTTTATGGGTTTATTAGTTTGAAAAAATTAAATATTTAATAGATTTTTTTAAACTTATTTTTATGGATCTATTATTTTAAGTTTATATAAAAGTTATATTTAAAATCGATTTTTTTTTAAACTTTAAAAATATTTATATATCGGAACCTTAGACGGTCAACTCATCAGGCTCTTCATAGAGCCAGGTATGGATATGATCAATGACCAATGGCCGTTGAAAATTGGTTATGAAAACAAATGATATGATAACAAATGCATATGTTTGAATGTAAATAGTGTTACAATCAATTACATTGTTATCGTTTTAAGTTAAAAAAATGATTTTGGTACAAAAGATGTGGCAGTGACAGTGACAATGGTTATTGAAAGAGGTTTTTAGCAGTGTAGGTGACCAATAAAAAAAGGTAGCAAATAAAAATAATTACAGAAACAAATGAAATGATAGCGTGCTTGAATTTAAATGGTGTTACCTTTGGTATTAGCCAGTTCAATGTCACTGAGAGAGGGAAATACTTTCTTGTCTTACGTCATCTCTAACCCAAAAACCAAGCCTATATGTTATAATACATTGTCCCAAATACTTTGTTGTTCACACTAATTCACTATTCTATTTCCAAATTTTATATTAAAAAGAATATTCCCTTAAATATTTCATTTCTTTTCCTTTTTTAATATTTCCCCACAATTAACTTTTCACTGCTTATTTAATATAATATTACAATACGATTAGAAAATATGAAATTAATATATTAAAATAAATTTAATTTAATTAGATAAAATATTATATTTATTATTAAAATAACTTAAACAATACACAACAACTCATTGAGTTTTAAAATAAAAAGCAAAAAGCAATGAGGATAGGCTAAGAAATTACGCAATCATGAAGAGAAAATTGGATCCGGAGGAAAACAAAATTGTAATGCAAGATTTGAATACCTTAACTGAACCGACAAGTTTATGCATCATGAACAATTAAGAATTATAACAAAACGAGCTCAAAAACGATGCTAAAGATCTCAAAATACCTCTGGTTTTTTTGGTGAGTTTTTTAATAATCGCGGAGGATCTGGAAATGATCTTCCATACTATTAAATCGTTGTTGAATTTATACCGTATTTTTTCTTACTTTTTGTGTCTTCCAACCAGTAGTAATTTATTTTATCACTATGAAGTTTGTATTTCGTTTTTCAATGTTTTTATTAATCAATGTATTTTGTTTTAATTTCCGCTATTTTGAATTAAGTGATTTTTTTAAAAAAATTGCATTAAAATTTTGAATTATACACTTCATTTTAGTTTATTATAAATGTTAATATCAATAATAATTAAATCAAAATAAAATCATTAAATAATAAAAATGACCAAATTGAAATAAATTTAATTGATTAAGGGTAAAACTATGATTAAACAAAATATTTAAAGAAATGATATATTTAAAATAAATTTTAATAAATATGTCAAACTGTGATTTTATAAAAGTTTAGGAATGAAAAAAAAGAGGTGCATTTTTTGTGCCTAATGAACAGTGTCGTGCCAAGAGTTGCACGTCACTGTTCACTTGAGCAAAAATGGCACAAGAGTTGCAGCTGGGTTGGAGTGAAAATTTTGCTCTAAAATGGGTTCTTGCTCTATTTAGATGCAGGGTTGGAGATGCCTTTATAATGATAATAATTGTTCGATTCTTAAAACATTTTCAATGATATAAGTAAATTTGAATTTTTAAAAGTTGATACCTCGGCATTTGATGATTGTTTTTAAGGATCGCTAAATTTGATGATTTTGTAGTCCACGATACACTTTATCTAAATCAAAAATCTACTTTATTTAAATCAAATGTCTACTCCTGCCACATATTTTTCACTACTCTGGGTTCAATTTTATTTCAATGTTCCCATTCAATTTTATTTCCTTGTTCCCGCTTTAAAAACTTTAAAACATGTAGCATATATATATGAAAGATATTAAATACTCTCTTTCTCTTTCTCCTTTTCTTTTTCTTTTTCTTTTTCTTTCTATGCTCAACAAAATGATGGATTTCTCTTTTAAGTTTCTTTCATCACTGATCTGGTAAGACTCAGATCAATTCTAACCCTAATTATAGTAATTTATTTTTTCAACCTAGCTAAAGTTTTCAATTATTATGTTGTAGTTTTTTTCTTGTTCAATTCATATTTTCTCAAATGGATCTCAACTTTTGTGCATGTTATGATGAAACATTGGAAACACAAATCGAATCTCAAAACGAAACATACAGTCAAACGAGAACAAGGAGTGTTAACTACTCACATTATGAGGATCCCGCTCTTACACGTGCTTGGTTGAATATATCTGAAGACATCATTGTAGGAACAGGTCAAAAAAAGTCCAAGGTTATAGGGGAGTATTTTAGCACAGTTTCATCAAATTCTTGGCCACCAAACGAAAAGGAACACTCAAAGTCTTGCAAATCGACGGTTGAGCATCTCATATGATGTTTCTAAGTTTTGTGGACATTACAACAAGGTTGGAATGCTTGAATCCAAACGGATGGAATAATCAAATGAAAGTAAGTGTTTCTAGTTTACAATGTTATGTCGTTAATTATTATTAAAAATCAGTGATTTTAATTTTGCAATTGGTAATTTCATTTATAATGCATATCTGAAGTTATGGATGCCTTGTTTATAGAATTTAATTATTGTATTCAACACTTGTATACAATTGTATTTGTAAGCTTGATGAAGCAAAGAAACAGTTCGGTGTAATTGAAGGGCGTTTACGAAGTAAAACGGTGGAGTTTTATAGTTTTAAGTTTGAAGAATATTGGAAGATTCTGAAGGATACTTCCAAATGGAATGTATATTTACTTGAAAGAAACCAACCCAGGAAGCCGAAAAAAACAACCAAGTCAAATGAACAATATACTTATGTCAATAATCTGAATCATTCAACATCGACTTCAACGACACCAGTTCTAGTCGATGAGGATGTATCACCAATTATAGCAGCAAACTTGATACGCCTTGAAGGTAGACAAAAGGCTAAAGCAAAGAGAAAAAAAGAAGGCAAAGATGATGAAGCGAGTGCGATCCTAAAAAGCAATAATGAAACACTCAAGGAAGCTGTAAAAATTGAGAAAGAGAAGTATAAGGCCAAGAAGAAAAGAACAAAATTGAAAGTGATGAGTCAATCTATGGTAGGACTTACACATGAACAACAATCATATTTTAAGTTACAACAATCCATGATCATGCAGCAGTACAAGGAAGATGGACTCTTGTTAGACTGTGAAACTCAAAATCCTTTTGGATTTAATTTTGATTTGAATGAAGATTAATGTTTAAAGTGAATTGTTACCTTTAATTATGAATCTATTTTTTTTTTCATTTTTTAAGATGTAGTAGTTATTTAATGTTGAACTAGGAGGTATTATGTTTTAAATATATATGGATATTTGATATGATATTTATGGTATAAAGTTTTATGTTATTATGTTGAGCTTTCTATTACTCGGATTAGTTGATGGTTGATTCTTTTCTTGTTTTACTACTAAATGATTTCTATTGTGAATGTGTTGGATTGAAATTATTCTTTAAAAGTATCATTAACAAATCAGTAGGGCTGCCAAAAGATGGAAAAATACAACGGAACAAACCAGTAGGCCATTGCCAAAAAAATTGTGAAAAAGAACATATGAAAAGAAGTGAATAATATTTTCAGAACAATGAAAAGTGAGGCAAAGCTGACAAACAGAGACAATGAGATACCACGCTGATAGGAATTCAAATAAGAACTATGAGAAATAGATGAAAAGAAGGATTGAGAGTTCTTATTTATGAACTTTGGTGCATTACAGAAAAGTTGCCAAGCATTCGAGAAGCTTGTCTCTCCATAAGAGCTGTGCTCTTTTACAAATAAATTCTCCCCATATCCGTTACAGCACCCCACCTAGAATTATATACCCTCAACAATCCGTAGATCCAACAGAATTCCTAACAGAATTTTATCACCCCACACAGCTCACAAAACCAACTGCCTATTTTCTCCAATCTATCTCACCACATGTTGCCATCACCTAATTGATATTTCCCGCTTTACCCTTCCTTCTAGAATAGGTAAAACACACATGTGGCCTAACATTACCCGCCGCCCAAACATTCACCTTGTCCTCAATAAAAAATTCAGGAAATTGATTTAGAATCATATGGTAATCCTCCCAAGTTGCCTCAAAAGCTGGTAAGAACTTCCACTTAATGAGCACATCCAAATGACCTGGTGAGTCTGCTGATTTTGGGCGCATTCAAAGCAGCAACTTAGGTACTACAACCAGCTCTAAATCGGGAGTAAGCTGAGGTGGTATAACAGAGGATGAAACAACCACTCCATGAGCTTGACGAAGCCGAGACACATGAAAAACAGGATGTATGGCAGCCGTTGGTGGGAGTTCTAGCTTGTAGGGAACCTTACCAATCTGAGCCAACACCTTAAAAGGGCCATAAAAAATAGCTACGAGTTTTTCATAGTGGCGTTGAGCTAAAGACTTTTGACGGTAAGGTCGTAGCTTCAAGAAAACAAGGTCCTCAACAATAAATTCTTGGTGATGGCTCTTAGCATCCGCATACAATTTCATCTTCTGTTGTGCACGTAAAAGATGTGCATACGAAGTTCATCCAAAATTGCATCACAGTCTTCTTATAAAGTGACCACTGCGGATACTGGCGACGAGCCACGCTCGTAGCAGATAAGTGAAGGTGGATCACGTCCGTATAATGCTCCAAAGGGGGTACATCGAATAGTTAAGTGGAAAGAAGTATGGTACCAATATTCTGCTCATGATAACCAGCGGAACTAATGACAAGGGGGTGCTGAAACAAAACAACGGAGATATGTCTCCAAGCATCAGTTAACCACCTCCGTTTGGCCATCGGTTTGAGGGTTGTAGGCTATGCTATTCTTGAGAGTGGCACCCTCTAGCTTAAAAGGTTCATTCCAAAAATGGTTAAGAAAAATACGGTCACAATTGAAGATGGTCGATTGTGGGATCCTGTGGAATTGGACTATCTCATTCACAAAGGCTGTCGCAACAGTAACAACCGTGAAGTGGTGTTTCAATGCAATAAAATGGGCATACTTGCTGAGTTTATCAACAAACACAAAGATTGTATCCAACAAGTCCGAACATGGAAAACCCTCGATGAAACCCATAGATATTTCATCCCACACTTGAGCTGGTAATTAGAGATGCACATTTTTCCCCGGAGCCTCAATTTTCCGCATCCCCATCCCCATTTGAGGATTTTTTTTTTGGAAAAATGGGGTGGGGGGGGGGGGGGGGGGGGGGGGGGGGGGTAGGGATGGAAATCATCCCCAAATTGAAATGGGGATGGGGAGGGATCCCCTATCCCCATTTCCCCATTTCACCCAAACATATATAAATATAATTATAATAAATATTTTTAATTTTTTATATTCTTTGAAACCTTAAGTATATAAACACATTTACTATTTTTACTGTATTAATGGATTTTATTTTGTATTTATAATAAAATGTTTGTTTTTTTAGTTTAATTTATAATTTTTATTAAAAGGGGAAATGGAGAACCGAGAAAAACAAAAAACGAGAAAAAAACATATAAAAACAGGGATTTGGTCCAAAAGATTGAAGGGAAGTTGTTAGTTGTGGCCACATCCAAATCATCAGAGGGCTACTCAACCACATGAACTAGTGGGCTCACACGACCTGCTTTGAAGCCAGTTGGAGATCTACGACCCTGCGCACAGAGACACATTACAGTGAGGTGCAACGACTGACTGACTCTGAAATGCAAATCAAGCGCAAGAAAGTTCTATGTTATAGATACGATGAAAAATGGTCACCAGGGCACTGATATAGGAAGAAAGAGATGAACGTCTTGATTACTCTTGATGAGGAAGAAGAAGAGGAAGAGGAATCGACACCGGAGATGGAAGACGAGCTGGTATTGGAGACTATGGAAATTTCTAAGACAGTAGAGGTGTTTCTTAACTCAGTTGTGGGTTTGACGACACCAAAAACAATGAAGATGAAGAGGATCATCGGTGACCAACAGGTGGTAACTTTAATCGATCCTGGAGCTACCCATAACTTAATCTACGTAAATTTAGTATAAAAGATAAATCTTCGGATTACAATAACAGAAGCTTATGGAGTTACCATGGGAACTGAGGATTCAGTCAGAGGAGAAGGTGTCTGTAAGAGGGTTACTTTATACCTTCAGGGGATCGACATAGTTGAAGATTTCTTACCATTGGGTTGGGGTGGGCATAAAAATCGAAATCAAATTGAATTGAACTGAACCGAACCGAAAAAGGGTGTTTGGTTCTGTTCATAACTTCTATTCGATTCAAACCGATTTGAAATTTGAGAACCGAATTGAATTTGGTTCTGGTTCGGTTTCGGTTTTGGACATACAAAACCGAACCGAACCGAACCGAACCAAAATAAACCGAACTGTCTTAATTAATTATTTTGTAAGGTTCAAGTTTATTAATGGATTGTTTATTAGTGATGTTTATTTTTGAATTACAATATGTAATAATTTTTTTTTACTTCTGTTTTATAGAAGTTATGAAGTTTATATTTTAATTGAATATATAGACTAGATATGAATAAAATTTAGATTTGGATTGAAAATTGAGTTGTATTTTGTTTAAGTTGTTTTTTACATATTATGTTTTCTTAAACAAGTTTAAGCCTAAATGCAAAAAAATACAAATTAAAGGCCGCCCAAAGAAATTAAAAAACGTATAAAAAACCTTCGAAGCCCAATAACCCAAAACCGAAACGAACCAAACCAAACCAAACCAAGATAAATGTATTCGGTTTAATTCGGTTTTCAGGTTTAAAATGGTTTAAACCAATTCATATTTTTAAAAACCGAATATATGTCGGTTCAATACGGTTTTATCCAAAATTGAACCGAACCGAACCATGGCCATCCCTACCATTGGTTTGGGAAGCTCGCATATCATTTTAGAAATACAATGGCTAGCTACATTAGACATGACTCACACAAATTGGAAGTTACTGGTGATGAAATTCCAATTAGGCAACGAAACAGTGACCTTGCGTGGTTATCCTTCACTCAGAAAGATGTTGGTGTCTTTAATGGCGATGATGCGGACCTGCAAACATGAAGGTAATGGACTGTTGGTACAACTCAATAGTCCATCAGTTCCATTCCCTGAATTTTCTATTGTTCTGAAATTTTTGAGTAAGGTGATAGCGAAATATGAAAAAGTATTCCAAATGCCTATTGGTCTCCCTCCTATCTGTGGTCGTGAGCACTTAATCGTGCTCAAGGAAGGCACATCTCCAATTCATGTCTGCCTATACCGATATCCATAATTTCATAAGGTTGAAATTGAATGACTCACTCGAGAAATGTTTGTTTTCGGAATAATGCAAATTTGTAATAGTCCGTTTTCCAGATCGATGTTGTTGGTTAAGAAAAAAGACAGGTCATTGAGGTTATGTGTGGACTATCGGGCTCTAAGCAAGGTAACATTTGACTCAACACTTCTGATGTTTCGAAGACAGGATTTAGGACTCATGATGGACACTATGAGTTCCTTGTCCCCTAGGATTGACAAACACACCCGCCACAATTCAGTCATTGATGAATGATGTTTTTCGACCATTTTTAAGGAAGTTTGTGTTGGTTTTCTTCAATGATATTCTCATCTACAACCATGATGAGAAGTCGCACCAGAAACATCTAGGAATGGAGTTAGAAGTGTTAAAGCAACATATTTTATATGCCAACCATAAGAAATGTGAATTTGGACAATTTCAGACTGCATATCGCCATGTAATTTCAAGGACAGGCGTTGCAGCTGATCTTAGCAAGGTTCAAGCAATGATTATTATCATAAGTTTGTGGCAAGTTATGCATGAATCGCCTTACTTTTGACGGAGCAACTCGAGAGAGATAAATTTTGGTGGAATGCCGAGACTGAGAGGGATTTTAGTGAGTTGAAATAGGCTATGACTACAGTACCTGTGCTAGCTATGTCAGATTTTTCTCAACCTTTAATCATCGAAAAGGATGCTTCGGGTTTCAGTCTTGGGGCAGTTTTGTTACAAGAGCAGTGATATATAGCCTTTTACAGTTGTTAATAGCAAAATTTGGCTAGGGACCAAAGAAGAATTTTCCACTTCCCAGCCTTCCTATAAGGGTCTAAATTTGGGCTTATATGACGGGGTATCAAGGTCCCCGAGGTCGAGCTACCACGCGTTACTACAGGAGTAAGGTGAGGCCGCCCATACCATCTGAGCATCTCACACGTGTCCAGGCTTACCAAATAAAGCCTGACGAGACCTCGTCAAGCTCCTTATACCAGGATAAAAGCCCGAAGCTAGGTCGACGTGAGATGAACTAAGTCCCCCGACATCAAGGTATCTCGTGATACTCTCCTAGAGCTTGCTACTATATCTACTTTTGCTAGGAGACCTTCAAGGTGCCGAACTTGTCTTGCAAAGGACCTTATGCCTCATCGAGGTATAATCTCGACCTGTTCGAGCATAAAAGAAAGAAGCCCGTAAAGCCCCATCGTCACCAAAAGCGCCAAGATCCACTGTAGATCCTGGCATGGTTAAATCAAGAAGCAAGAGCAGTACTCGAGCATACCTCTCCACCATTCCAGAAGCAAGCCAAGGTCGCCTCTTTATGGTGAACACCTTACCAGGGCTTGCCAGCCAAGCCCGCTACCCCACTAGAAAGCTTGCATAATTAGGTCAAGCTCCTTGACAAAGCTCGACATAGCTAAACCAAGCTCCCAACTACAAGGTTGGAACTCTATGGGATATTTCCCCCTAAAATGGTTAGCACAAGCTCCATGGGAAGACCAGCATGATCAATCTAGCTCCGTGACAATCGAGAGGTCCCCGAGGGACCCCGCCAGTGTACTGGATTCTAGGGTACCTCGCCCTCAAGGAATATCAAATGTCACCTCAGGTAGCCTCCATGAAGTACCTCTCCAAAGTGACATGCAGAACTAGAGCTCTCCTCTCGGTAACGTAGGGTTGACTTTCATGACATTTAAAGTACCATTATTGAGGTCAACCATATTAATGGAGGTAGTCAACCCTATTAATGAGGTCAAATATATTAATAGAGGCAGTCAACCCAATTAATAACATGATCAACACCATTAATAAGAGAATATTCAACTCTTTAATGGCCATCGTTAGTGAAAGAGTCCAAAGAGGAAACAAATACCTTTTCCTCCAAGATATCCTCCAACCGATTATTGGGGGTCAACTATAAATTCCGCCTATCAAGGAAGGAAGATTCCGAAGAGGAAACAATCATATCTTCTCCAAGATAATAGCTACAAGCCGATCAACTACTTGAAAGGAAGAATCATATTCGATAAGGAAATAAATACTAATTGAAGAATCCTGGACTTGCACGCCAAGGTAGCCACCATGTATAAATATGCCTGTAAAAGGCATAGTAATCGGGCTCCGATCAATGACAGAAGACACATGCTTAGTTAAAAGTTCTCTCTACATCATCATTGTATGTGTACCCTGACCAGGAAAATACTGGTATCGGTAAACACTCATTGTTGTAAGCTCCCTAGAGCATATACATTGTATTACTTTGACATCTTTATAACCTCCTCGGAGCATCGCATAAAATATAAATTTACAAGGAAGGGTATTCCTCCTTCCTCTGGATACTGCCTAGGGGTTTTTCAGCATGTGATCACTCGTGATGTTTTTTCCCCCCTTGGTCAGTCCACCTCCATCAACATAAGACTTGTGTTTTTCCTATTATCTACTGTATTATGAATGTGTGTATACGGGCTAGATACTGACCCCATTGGTCCTAGCTCTCTAATATTTCTTACATGAGATCGGGAAACAACAATAAAGACCTAAGGAACCGAATCTAGATTCCTACCCCGCTGGACCTAACGCTCTTATCCTCTCATCTCCATGCCAAAGTCGCACATCAAGATGAAAAGAAATCGCCCAGACCAGTTCGAAGGGAGTCGAGGAGCTCTCCCTTATCCTCTCTATGGAAGAAATCGAGCTCTCCGACACTGGAGCTAGATAAGCCCCCCTTCTTACTTGCCATCGAGGTCGGGGTATTACAGGAAGCAATCGGGCTCCAGAACCAGGCTCTGGGTACCAGGACGGGCTTCGACCCCGACCAAGGAACAAGGTCCATGATCACCCTCTTCGCACCAGCAAGAGAACCTCGATCTACTTCATAAGCACGAAGCCCAACGGGCGGGATGGCTTGTCTCATACCTACTGTTTCATCATCCTTCATATTCATACAAGATCAGGTCAGGTATCAACGATACCAACCCTAGCCACAATCTCCGTGGTAGTGGTCTCGAGGGTGTTAATAGGGATTTCTCATCCTAAGCAAATTTCCCGTTAACAACAGTCATACTTATGGTATCTAAGCTCGTCTCAAACCCATTTACAAAAAGAAGCTTATGGCTATTATTTTCACAAGTAACGAAGTGGTGTCCATACCTCTTGGAAGAGAGATTTGTGGTTAGAACAGACTAACAAAGTCTGAATTTTTTGTTGGAACAACGTTTAGTAGGCATCGAGTACCAGAAATGGGTGATTAAACTTATAGGATATGACTTCAAAATCCAGTATCGATGTGGGGCTAGCAACCGAGTGACAGATGCATTGTCACAGATTTCGACAAGGGCTGGATGTGCTGCCATTTCTTTTCCTCTATGGAAGCATTAGAAGTAGTTGAAATCAAAATTGGACAAGGATGTTTTTTCAAGGGATTGTGAGACGATATCATTTCCGAAAGGTAACAACATTTCAGGTTTACAATATTGCAAGAAAATTGACACTACAAGGGGCGCTTGGTCATTCCTAAGGACTCAAAGTTAATTTCTAATCATCGAAAAGTTCCATAACTCCCCAATTGGTGGCCATTCGGGGGAGACTAAAACCTATCAAAGGCTGACAGTAGAATTGTTTTGGGTGGGGATGAAGAAGGACATAACTTAGTTTGTGCAAAATTATGTCACCTGTCAGCAACATAAATATTTGGCAACAGCACCAGCGGGACTTCTACAGCCGATTGCATTACCAGCTCAAGTGTAGGATGAAATATCTATGGATTTCATCGAGGGTTTGCCATGTTCGGATGGGAGGGATACAATCTTTGTGGTAGTTGATAAAATCAGCAAGTATGTCCATTTTATTGCATTGAAACACCTCTTCACAACTGCTACTGATGTGGCAGCCTTTGTGAATGAGATAGTTCGATTGCATGGGACCCTACAATCGATCATCTATGATCGTGACTGTTTATTTCTTAGCCATTTTTGGAATGAACTTTTTAAGCTATAGGGTGCCGCTCTCAAGAATAGCACAGACTATCACCCTCAAACTGATGTTAAACGGAGGTGGTTAATCGATTCTTGGAGACATATCTTTGTTGCTTTGTTTTAGCAACCCCTTATCGTTGGTTCCGCTGGTTGTCATGGGTAGAATATTAGTACAATGCTTCTTTCCACTCAGTTATTCGATGTACCCCTTTTCAAGCATTATACGAACGTGATCCACCTTCTTTTATCCACTACGAGCGTGGTTCGTCTCCAGTATCCACAATAGACACTTTATTAGAAGACCGTGATGCCATTTTAAATGAAATTCATATATATCTTTTACGTGTACAACAGAAGATGAATTTGTATACGGATGCTAAGAGGTATCAACAAGAATTTGTTTTTGGGGACCTTATTTTCTTGAAGCTACGGCCTTACCGTCAAAAGTCTTTAGCCCAACGCCGCTATGAAAAACTCGCAGCTCATTTTTATGGCACTTTTAAGGTGTTGGCACAGATCGATAAGGTTGCCTACAAGCTAGAACTCCCACCAACGGTTGCCATACATCCTGTTTTTCATGTGTCTCAGCTTCGTCAAGTTCATAGGGTGGATGTTTCGTCCTCTGTTTTACCACCTCAGCTTACTCCTGATTTTGAGTTGGTTGTAGTACTTGAGTTGCTGTTTCGGGTGCACCCAAAATCATCAAACTCAGCAGGTCATTTGAAGGTGCTTATTAAGTGGAAGTCCTTACTAGCTATTGAGGTAACTTAGGAGGATTACCATATGATTCTAAATCAATTTCCAAAATTTCACCTTGAGGACAAGGTGAATGTTTGAGTGGCGGGTAATGTTAAGCCACAAGTGTGTTTTACCTATTCTAGAAGGAAAGGCAAAGTGGGAAATATCAATTTGGTGATGGTAACATGTGGTAAAACAGGAAATATCAGTTAGGTGATGGAAACATGTGGTGTGTTGGATTGATGCAAATAGGCAGTTGGTTTTGTGAGCTGTGTGGGGTGGTAAAATTTTGTTTGGAATTCTATTGTATCTAAGGATTGCTGAGGGCATATAATTCTAGGTGGGGTGCTGTAACAAACATGGGAGAATTTATTTGCAAAAGAGCACCTCTTATGGAAAGACAAGCCTCTCGAGTGGTTGGTAACTTTTCTATAATACACCAAAGTTCATAAATAAGAACTCTCAATCCTTCTTTTCATTTATTTATCAAGGTTCTGATCTGAATTCCTGTCAAATTGACCACAACAACACATCCCCTTCTAAGCCGATGACCATTGCCTCCAATTTGTCTTTGTTGTTGAACCACTGTAATGAGAAATAACGTTATGCCTTCAACATCCAACCATCTGGATTCGTTCCTTCAAACATAGGCATCTTAAGTTTTTGGAAACGAAAATCTCGATGCTACTCGAAGAAATTTGAAGTACCATCTGATCATGGTGTACCTCTGATCGCTAGTCCACGAGTTGTTGACTCCTTGCCCTTCCCTGATGATGATGGTGTAACCCAAGCACCATCTTCTTGAATCTTGAAGAATTGATCATATCATTTGTTCATGGCTAATAACTCATCCTTAATAAACCCAACTTCTCGTTGAAGCTCTTCTCTAACTGTTCCTACTACCTCTTCCATGGTGTCCATTCGAGCTTGCACATTTTTGCTCGCCATCTACCCAAGAAGGTTGATCTGATACCAGTTTGATAGGAATTCAAATAAGAACTATGAGAAATTGATGAAAAGAAGGATTGAGAGTTCTTATTTATGAACTTTGGTGCATTATAGAAAAGTTGGCAAGCATTAGAGAGGTTTGCCTATCCTTAAGAGATGTGTTTTTTTACAAATAAATTCTCCCCATATCCGTTACAGCACCCCAACTAGAATTATATACCCTCAATAATCCCTCGATCCAATGGAATTCCTAACAGAATTTTACCACCCCACACAACTCACAAAACCTGTTGGAATTCTTTTATGATAAACTCTCATTTTGAGAGCACAAATTGCGTATGATAAATTCCAAAGAAATGGAAGATTAAAGTGGATTCGAATTCTCCTCCGTGAGAACTTCGAAATGGTATACTCAAATTCATAAAATGGTTAATGGGTGAATAAGAAATTGAGTCTCAAAGTGGACCCATTGTGTAGAGATTAAAATGAATCCCACATTGCTTAGGGAAATCATTTATATGTAGTATATAAGTGAATGTGTGATATGAGCTATCAACATGTGTGGCATAGAGGCTCTCTCTCACATGCGCGGGGGGGGGGGGGGGGGGGGGGGGGGGGGTTGGGGGTAGGGGGTGCAAATCGAGTTTTAATTAGAAGTAAATCTCATTGGAGAATATTATCTAATTAAATTATTTCCTTATTAAATAAAAAACGTGATTTTCCAAAATAATTTCGAATTAATCCCAAAACCCTAGTGTTTTGGTTTGGGTATATAATAGCTCTTATATTCTGTTCGAAACATTGACCCAAATATACAGTTTTTATTTTTAACCAGCCAAATTCTTTCTTTTCTCTGATTTTTTCTTGGTAAGTTCAAACTCGGTTTGAGTTCGCTGGCAGTGGTTAGTGCTTTGGCCTACCACTGTTGAACCATTGTATCTTGGGAGACAATCGCCTATTACACATACGGTGTTGTCCGGTGAAATTATCTTAAGGACACCGTGTGAAATCATAGACCCCGAACCTTCGAATGCATGACTCATGTGTGGGCGCGACCTGCGGACACGAATGCTGCTTCGATTGGACCGTAAGAGTCCAGTCGACCTTTTGCCACTTCCCTAAGTCAACGTTATTTTTATTGTGATGAATAAGAAAGCTTTAATTGTTTGGATTCTGATTTCTAGGGAGGTGTAAATCATGGACCCCGAACCTTTGAATGCACGACTCATATGTGGGCGCGACCTGCGGACACGAATGCTACTCCGATTGGACCGTGAGAGTCCAGTCGACCTTTTGCCACTTCCCTAAGTCAACGTTATTTTTACTGTGATGAATAAGGAAAGCTTTAATTGTCTGGATTCTGATTTCTTACTTGATCACTAAGAATGCAGAATCGAGTTTTAATTAGAAGTAAATCTCATTGGAGAATATTATCTAATTAAATTATTTTCTTATTAAATCAAAAACGTGATTTTCCAAAATAATTTCGAGTTAATCCCAAAACCCTAGTGTTTTGGTTTGGGTATATAATAGCTCTTATATTCTGTTCGAAACATTGACCAAAATATACAGTTTTTATTTTTAACCAGCCAAATTCTTTCTTTTCTCTGATTTTTTCTTAGTAAGTTCAAACTCGGTTTGAGTTCGCTGGCAGTGGTTAGTGCTTTGACCTACCACTGTTGAACCATTGTATCTTGGGAGACAATCGCCTAATACTCATACGGTGTTGTCCGGTGAAATTATCTTAAGGACACCGTGTGAAACACGGACCTAAGTTCAAACACTGTTTCTAACGTGTTTTCTTCTGTTGGTGTTGTTGGTTTCCAGATACCGGCCATATTTGTTTTCTAAATTACGATTTACAATATTAAGACAATTTCCATTATTAAATCTTTTGTAGAAAAAAAAACAACGTTTTTCCTCTTCAAACTTTATGGTATCAGGGTTCTGGTTCAGATCGTCACAAACAATTTTCAACTGTGGTAATCGGGTTCTTTTAGAACACTGATTTCAATTTCGTATCTTTAGAACACTGATTTCAATTTTATACATACGTAATCTGTGGAAATCAGGTTTCTCTCGAAACACTGTATTTCAATTGATCGTTTGATTTATAACTCTAGTAATCGGGTCTATTATTAGACACTGATTTCAAAATCAATTGTGATTTCAACTGGGTAATATGGTCTGTAAAATCAGACGCTGATTGTGATTTTCATCGTGAAATCTAATTTGATATCAACTGATATCGATGCTATTATTTCTATGATACTAAATCCATTTTGTTTTTGTTTCAGATATTATGGCAAACAAATCGAATGTGAACTCTAGTGTTCCACTAGAGACTCCGGAAGTGAATCCAAGTATGAGATTAGATACTTCGGCTGTGAACTTTGTGCTTGTGGGCCAGGTACCAATGGCTACAACGACTCCGGTCATCAACTCCTTCGTGAGAAACATGTCTGATCCGGTGATGAGCCAGTAAATGAGTCAAGGGAATGTTCCCATGGCAAATCGCTACATGAATTGGGTACTTTTACCAATGAATCATATGGAGAAGCCTGATAAGTTCAGTGGACCGAATTTTAAACGATGGCAGCAAAAGATACTATTTTATCTGACCACACTGAACCTTGGCAGGTTCTTGACTGAAGATGCTCCTAAACCTAACAATGGTGAAGAGTGAGATGTTCAGGTATGAAATGCTATTGATGCATGGAATCACTCGAATTTCTTGTGTCGTAATTACCTACTGAACGTGCTGTCCGATTAACTATATAACGTCTATTCTTTAAAGAAAACAACCAAAGAACTGTGGGAACCATTAGACTGCAAATACAAAACTGAAGACGATGGTTCCAAGAAGTTTATTATCGTTCGGTTTCTAGATTACAAGATGGGGGATTCCAAGACAGTTATGAGTCAAGTCCAAGAGCTACAGGTGATTCTGATGAGATACATGCCGAAGGGATGACCCTGATTGAAACTTACCAGGTGGCTGGAATCATTGAGAAGCTTCCTCCATCATGGAAAGAGTTCAAAAACTATCTCAAACACAAGCGAAAAGAGATGAAGATCGAGGATCTGATTCTCAAGCTTCGTATTCAGGAAGACTACATGAAGTATGACAAGAAAGATGTCAATGCTCCTGAAGCGAAGATCAATATGGTTGAACATGGGCAAAGTTCTAAACTGAAGAAGAACAAGCTTGGGAAAGGATCCAAATTTGGTCCTAAGGGAGGAGTCTCTAAGAAACCAAAATTTCAAGGGAAGTGCTTCAACTCTGACAAGCTGGGTCACAAATCTTCTGAGTGCAGGTTGCCAAAGAAGAAGAGGAACAATGAGGCAAACATGGTTGATGGGATCTCAAAAGATGTATCTGAGATCAATCTCTCTGTAGTTATGACAGAAGCAAACCTGGTTGGGTCAAACCCAATAGAGTGGTGGTTGGATACTGGGGCCACTGGTCATATATGCTCTAACAGAGAGATGTTCAATACATTTGAAGAAATGAAGAATAAAGAAAAGTTATATATGGGTAACTCATCCACATCTGACGTGAAGGGATGTGGTCAAGTCATTCTCAAAATGACCTCTGGTATAACCCTGAGCTTGAACAGTGTGCTGTATGTACCTGATATCCGTAAGAACTTGGTGTCTGGTTCGTTGCTCAATCAGCATGGGTTCAAGATGGTGATTGAATCAGACAAAGTGTCTTTAACAAAACAGGGAACTTATGTGGGTAGGAGATATGTAACTGAAGGGCTTTTTAAGCTTAATGTATCTATTGTCAAAAGAACAATCAATAAAGATAATTCTTCAGTTTATTTGCTTGAGTCTTCCAATTTATGGGATGGTAGACTATGACACATTAATTATAATAGTTTACGTAGATTAATTAACTTAAATCATATTCCCGCATTCAATATTGATCCTAAACATAAGTGTGAAGTTTGCGTTGAAGCAAAACTAATAACGTTATCATTTCAAACTATTGAAAGGAAATCTGAATCTCTTGATTTAATTCACACATATATATGTGATTTAAAATTTATTCAAACAAGAGGTGGCAACAAATATTTTATCACATTTATAGATGATAGCACCAAATACTGCTATGTATATTTGTTGAAAAATAAGGATGAAGCTATAGAGAAGTTTAGTCTCCATAAAACTGAAGATGAGAATCAACTCAACAAGAAAATCAAGGTACTGAGAAGTGATCGAGGTGGTGAATATGTAGCACCATTTGGTGAATTCTATGCACAACACAGAATCATATATCAAACTACTGCACCATATTCCCCTCAGCAAAATGGTATTGCAGAACGTAAAAATTGTACCTTGAAAGAAATGATGAATGCAATGCTGATAAGTTCTGGAGTGCCTTAGAACATGTGGGGTGACAATATATTGTCTAGCAATTACCTTTTAAACAAGGTACCCCAAAAGAAAGAAGACAAGACTCCATATGAACTATGGAAAGGAAGAAAGCCTTCCTATAAATTCCTACGAACGTGTGGTGTCTTGTCAAAGTAGCCGTACCTATACCTAAGAAGGTGAAAATAGGTCTGAAAACTGTTGATTGCATTTTCATTGGATATGCACAAAACCGTAGTGCTTATCGATTCTTGGTCTATAAATCTGACATATCAGATATACACAAAAACACGATAATGGAATCTAGAAATGCAATGTTCTTTGAACATGTATTTCCATGTAAATCCAATGATGAAGCAAGTTCATCAAAACGAACACATGCTGATAGTTATGAGGACCAAGAACAAGGAAATGAAGTAGAGGATGAACCTAGATGTAGCAAAAGAGCAACGACGGAAACATCTTTTGGTCCAGATTTTATGACCTATTTGCTAGAAGATGAACCTCGAACTTTCAAAAAAGCAGTAAGCTCATCAGAAGGACTCTTGTGTAAATAGGCAATTAATAGCGAAATTGATTCCATCCTTCAAAATCATACTTGGGAATTAGTGGATCTTCCTTCGGGATGTAAACCGCTAGGATCCAAATAGATTTTTAAAAGAAAGATGAAAGCAGATGAATCAACTGATAAGTATAAGGTCAGACTTGTAATTAAAGGTTACAGTCAATGAGAAGGCCCAGACTACTTTGATACATATTCTCCTGTGACGAGAATAACCTCCATTAGAATGATACTTGCAATCACAGCTTTGTGAAATCTTGAAGTACATCAAATGGATGTGAAAACGACTTTATTAAATAGAGATTTAGATGAAGAAATATACATGGAACAACCTGAGGGTTTTTCTACTCCAAGACAAGGAAAGAAAGTCTGTAAATTGGTGAAGTCTTTCTATGGTTTAAAGCATGCACCAAAACAATGGCATGAGAAATTTGACAATGCTATGATGTCAAATGGATTTAAGATTAACGAATGTGACAAATGTGTTTATGTCAAGGACACGAAAAATGGCTATTTCATTGTGTCCCTTTACGTTGATGACATGCTCATTGTTGGTAGTGATGATAAAATGGTCAAATCTACCAAGGATATGTTGAAATCAAGATTTGATATGAAAGATATGGGATCGGTTGATGTAATGTTGGGAATGAAAATCTCAAGGACATCTAACGGACTCATACTAAGTCAATCACACTATATTGACATGATTCTTGAGAAATTCAACAAAAATGATTCTGGAATTTCTAGAACACCAGTAGATACAAATCTACATCTATTCAAGAATAAGGGTGAGAGCATCTCTCAACTAGAATATTCTTGAGTGATAGAAAGTCTGATGTACTTAACAAGTTGTACAAGACCAGACATAGCGAATGCAGTCAGCAAATTAAGCAGATACACGAGTAATCCAGGAACCAGTCATTGGAAAGGAATAGTAAGAGTACTGAAGTACTTACGATTCACTCGTAATCATGGACTGCATTATACCAGATATCCAGCTGTCCTAAAAGGATACACTGATGCTAACTGGATATCTGATATGAAGGATTCAAAATCCACTAGTGGGTATGTGTTCACACTATGTGATGCGACGATATCTTGGAATTCCTCGAAACAAACATATATAGCGAGATCCACCATGGAATCTGAGTTTATAACATTAGATAAATGTGGAGAGGAGGCTGAATGGCTTCGCCAATTCTTAGAAGATATTCCAAGGTAGACAAAACCTGTGTCAGCGATTTGCATTCACTGTGATAGTCAATCAGCAATAGGAAGAGCATAGAGCACTATGTATAATGGGAGGTCTAGACATATACGTCGAAGACATAATATCATTAGACAACTAATCTCAACTGGGGTTATCACTATTGACTTTGTAAGGTCAAAAGATAACATTGCAGATCCGTTAACTAAAGGGTTAAATATAGAACTAGTTGAGACATCATCGAAAGGAATGTGACTAAAGCCCATTAGATAAAAAGTCGATACAATGGACACCTAACCTAGTTGACTGGAGATCCCAAGATCTAGGTTCAATGGGACAACCAAGTTGTAAGACTCAGTTGGATCACTTTGGGGGTTACCCTCAAGTCCATTCCTATGATGAAACGGTGTTGCCCATAGGAAAAAGTTTAAACTATATTTTTAATGATTCTTATGTGTTGAAATTCCTAGTCATGGAAATCCGAGCAGAGTAAAGCAGGTTACTCTTAATTAAGAAATCACCTTTATGAGAGAGAAGTGGGGCCGCTTCTAAAAGAGAATAGTGAAGGGCTATATTTTCCAGAGGCTCTCGCATAACCAAGCGCATGTTCATGGCCAAAACAAACATAAAAACGAGAACCAAATCGTGTCTGGAAGATACCTGTGTAAGATGTGTGATTGTTTACACAAAACGGCAGAACATTTCAAGGATATCACATCTACTGATCAGTCAGTAAAGTAAGCATACATTTACAAGGGAAGGTTCAAAGGGTTACACCTAGCTATCCTATGCAGGTTTCAACCGTTTCAACTTACCAAACATCTTCTTTGTGTCTCCTAGGTCAATTTCATTCATGTGGGGGATTGTTGGAATTTTTTTATGATAAAATCTCATTTTAAGAGCACAAATTGAGTATGATAAATTCCAAAGAAATAGAAGATTAAAGTGGATTCGAATTCTCCTCCGTGAGAACTTCGAAATGGTATACTCAAATTCATAAAATGGTTAATGAGTGAATGAGAAATTGAGTCTCAAAGTGGACCCATTGTGTAAGGATTAAAATGAATCTCACATTGCTTAGGGAAATCATTTATATGTAGTATATAAGTGAATGTGTGATATGAGCTATCAACATGTGTGACATAGAGGCTCTCTCTCTCTCGCACGCGCAGGGGGTGCAAATCATGGACCCCGAACCTTCGAATGCACGACTCGTGTGTGGGTGTGACCTGAGGACACGAATGCTGCTCCGATTGGACCGTGAGAGTCCAGTCGACCTTTTGCCACTTCCCCAAGTCAACGCTATTTTTATTGTGATGAATAAGGAAAGCTTTAATTGTTTGGATTCTGATTTCTTACTTGATCACTAACAATACAGAATCGGGTTTTAATTAGAAGTAAATCTCCTTGAAGAATATTATCTAATTAAATTATTTTCTTATTAAATCAAAAACGTGAATTTCCAAAATAATCCCGAATTAATCCCAAAACCCTAGTGTTTCGGTTTGGGTATATAATAGCTCTTATATTCTGTTCGAAACACAGACCAAAATATACAGTTTTTATTTTTGACCAGCTGAATTCTTTCTTTTCTCTGGTTTTTTCTTGGTAAGTTCAAACTCGGTTTGAGTTCTCTGGTAGTGGTTAGTGCTTTGGCCTACCACTGTTGAACCATTGTATCTTAGGAGACAATCGCCTAATACACATACGGTGTTGTTCGGTGAAATTGTCTTAAGGACACTGTGTGAAACACGGGCATCGGTTCAAACACTGTATCTAACGTGTTTTCTTCTGTTGTTGCTGTTTGTTTCCAGATATTGACCATATTTGTTTTTGGAATTACGATTTACAAAACCAACTGTCTATTTGCTCCAATCCAGCTCACCACATGTTGCCATCACCTAATTGATATTTCCCGCTTTACCCTTCCATCTAGAATAGATAAAAAACACTTGTGACCTAACACGCTTATTAAAACAATCATCAATTGAACATCACTTGATATATATACACCTTACTAAAGTTAAATTATATTCAACCCATGCCAAAGTGTTATAATAACAAATTGAAAAAGTAGGCTGCTGAATGTTAAAAACAGAGATTAAAACACAAAATAGAGCACTTGGAAAACACTAGCAGAGCCGAGAAAACTTATAATCGCTCCACTCTATGAACTCCCTACTCGAAGAAGAACCCCTCTTAGCTAGCATATCCGTAAAAGAATTCGTTGCTCTAGAGTTGTAGAATTAAACCACCTTCTCCACTACGGTTCCACAAATGCTCTCTTTGATCCAATTTGAGTTGACTACGTGTGACCGTACTCACCATTGATTTAATTCGATTGATATGATTGGATTGTATGAAGTTCTCGTCTTGATTATGAACCACAAATTCTAATGTCTCTCCTTCTGGAGGTTGCCATTCTTCCGGATCTTCCTCACTCTCCACTATCATATTATGGAGTTTAATGCAATTCTTCATAATGTGATCATATTCTCCTTGATCCCAATAAATTGCTAAACCTTTCACAATTGCAAAACTTGCTTGTAAAACCTTAAATGCTCGCTGTACATCCTTCCTTACCGCTTCTTGTGCTTTAGAAAAATTCTTTTGTTTTTCATTAACTGGTTGAGTGATAGTTTGTATAAGGGTTGACCATTTTGGTTAAATGCAATCTAAAAGATAGTATCCCTTTGTGTATATATGTTCGTTCCCAACATAATTACAAGCTGGAGTCTCACCAGATATGATACCATCAAATAGATGAGAATTATCTATAATATTAAGCTCATTATTAGTACCTATCTTCTCAAAAAAACAGTGTCAAATCCAGAGATTACGTGTCTCCACAGCCTCCAGGATAAGAGTGGGGGATCCAATTTTTCCATTCACATGAGTTCCATGCCATGCAGTTGGACAATTTTCCCACTTCCAATGCATGCAGTCCAAACTACCAAGCATTCTTGGAAATCCTCTCATTGCATTCTCTTCCAGCATCCGCATAATGTCCTCTTTGGTCAGAGTTCTTAAGTACTCTTCTCCAAATATATCAATGATAGCTGAGCAAAGATCTTTCATGGCTTTGATTGTAGTGCTCTGGGCAACCTTAAGATACTAATCACATTGATCAACTGCCATTCCATAAGCTAGCATTTTGATTGCAGCGGTGATATTTTGTAAAGAAGTAGACGTAACTTCTTTGCCACATCTCGATGTTGCTTGAAGTTCATTGGATCATGCTTAAGAACAACGTCATGAATACGCATAAATAGCAATCTATTCATCCAAAATCATCGGTGAAACATCTCATTAGAATAGGTGCAATCCTCGTTAAAGTAATCCTTAATGAGATTTTCATGAGCCAGCCTTCTATCACGGTGGACGAACTTTCGCCCTTTTTTGGAACCCCCTGAAGAATGTGTTTTTCCCAATGACCTTTGTTGTCGTTGTGTCTCATATATAATTGACGCAATAGCAGCACCTTGATATATTAATTTCACCCCACCATCATCATCCGAAGAGGAAGAGGAGGATGAAGTGTCAAATTGGTTTGATATTGACATGCTAAAAATAACTAGAAAAAGACTATCTGTATAATTTTTATTAAAGAATAAACTTACTTATTCATATAAATAAGACTACATACGAATGTGTGCTAGGTTGCTAGCCTCCTACAAAATAAAATCACACACACAGTTCGTCAAACATTTTGAATATATTGCTATTGAACATGGTAAAACAAAAAACAAATAACAAATAACTATAAAAGACAAGAGAATGTATATGATATGAGTATTGAATCATTCGTAATGATGAAACGAATTTTACCTGATTGAAATTTGTAGGATCGAAACAATGATGAGATACATATGTGATTAGGGAAAAAGAAAGAAAGAAAGAAAGAACAAGCCACAAATGAGAAAAAGAAAAAAATTACAACAACAATTATTTTAGGTTAAAATTTGTATTTGATGATTGAAATTCAATCTTTAAATTTGATTATTGGAGAGGACAATTTGATTATTGATAATAGATATTGCTAAATTTTAATGACTCTATTGGACAGTGTGTTTTAGATAAATAATCAAATTTTGATTGCTCTCCTACTTTTGAGGATACCATTGGAGATGCTCTTATGTTGTAACTATTATCATTTTCAACCACCTACCCATCCTTCCACCAATGAATCTTGGTATGAATGTATGATCATTCTCACTGGAAACCCATTCTTTGGAGATAGATGCTCTCCATTTTGCATGTATGCTATTATTATACCCCGCGCTGCATCCTTTGCTTTTTCACTCTCACCACTCTTGTTTAGTTGTTTCTATAATTACAAGTTGTTGTGTTTGAGAGAGAAAACAACGGAGGCTGGGATGGTCACTTTATATAGGACAGAGAGAGGACCCATTTGCTAGAACATATAACATACATTTGGCCGTGACGATGCCTTGGTTTAGCGGCTGCACCAGACCACTAGATAAATTATTCTGGTCAACCTCAACCAAACCAAAGGAACCAAAAAATTATTCAAAGCTAAATTTTGGACTGAACCCAAGCACGTTCTAAAAGGCCTATCGTGATATAGCATCAGGAGGATAATCCCACCAAGTTGAAGAAGAACAATCGATAAATATGAGTCATACAAGAAATAACCCATAAATGGGAACTTGGGAAGTATATATGAGACTGACCAAAGGGCTTGTTAAAGAAGACATCTCGAAAGTCTTCTATGCACTATACCGCTCTTATGTTAAAAATTCTCATTGTTTTTAGAATTATTATTTAGCTTTTTCAGCCGGTCTTTATTAAACTTGTTAAGATGTGATATCATATTGTGCAAAACTTTTAATGAAAGATTCTAATAAATCATGTAAATGGAAATAAATGGCCGAAATTTTCTTCCACGATTACTTCATATTTTTAGTTTTTTTTTTTTTGAAATATTACAATAATTCGGATTTTTTTAGAGGTTAGAGACTCGAGCTTAGTGCGAGTGTGAGAGACATGCTACTGGACTAACTTCATATTGTATTATTATTATTATTATTATTATTATTATTATAACAATATCTATCTATCCACCTATCTAGATCATGTATTTTTTTGAAGCCTTTTACCATTATTAGGATTCAAGCTTGTTGTCCCGAGGCATTATTACTATTATTATTATTATTATATACCACACATGCAGTGGCGGTAACTCGAAACTGATACATTGTCACTTGTCAGAATAAGCGAACAACATTCACCATCTCGCCACATTGGACAATGGTAACTCATGTTACACACACATGTATATATATATATATATATATATATATATATATATATATTTAAATTTTCAAATCAGTATATACTGATATAAATTCATTAGTGTGTTAGATGTGAACCATTAGATTTACATACTTTGATCCAAAGTGTATACACTTCAAAGATTCTCTATGATTAATGGTTCACATGCAACACACTGATATAAGTTATGTCAGTACGTACGAACTGATAGGAAAACCATCGATATATATATATATATATATATATATATATATATATATATATATATATATATATTCTTTTTCTCATCAATGGTTACTGATATAACTTAATTTATATTAGTGTATAGCATGTGAGCCACTAATTATAGAGAAGCTTTAATAAATGTATACACTTTGAGTTAAAGTATATAAATCTAATGGTTGACGGTATAAACTTATTTGTAACTATTGATGTACTAATTAAAAATTACAAACAATGTCACTTCGGATTGGTGCTTTTTGAATCATCGTATGAATATTATTTTATGCCTAAACACATTTTTAATTGGTTTGCATTATAATTGTGTTTGCATTTTGGCTCATCAACTGTTTATGTTTTAAATAACACTAATGATAGTTAACCCAAAAATATAACTCAAATGATGTGGCAAGTGATTTTTTCATTAATCACATCATTCCATGTTTTGTGTAGTGATGACGACTCACTTACTACATCATCATGGACAGACATGCAAGAGGGCTGACCCGGGTTGTAGCCGGGTCAGCTTTTTGAGAATTTTTTTCTTATCTAATACAATTAGCAAACCAATAAAACCTTGCATTACATCCATCACATCACCCATCCTTTAGTCCTCTCTCTCTTCTTTTTGTTATAATTTCCGGTCCCATACTTTTATTTTTACAAAATCCACACATCTAACATCTTCTTTCTCTTAAATGTTAATTATAAATTATAATTATAAATTATAAAATAACAATAAACCATCTTAGATCACAATTGAAGAAAAAAAAATCATTTATTCTTACTCTTAGAGGACATTTTTTAATTTTTAACTTATTTATAATTAATAAATTAGATTGTTATTTTTAATTTTGACTCCATATTTTATTAATTTTAATGAAACACAAGATGAAATTGATCTGGTTATAAACCCATTACACATGTACCATATGATTGTGGGTTCGAGTCATTCACCTAAAGAAACCCTAAAATTTTTATAATGCTTAAAAAAATGAAATTGATTAGTCGGTTGGTGGTGAGCTCTGTCCAATGGTTGAGATTTGAATGCATTTACAACTTTTAGATTAAGAGCACGTGGGTGGTTGAGATGTTGAAGTCTAATTTTTAAGTCACAAATTTATGTTGGTTTAGTCTGATCATATATATATATATATATATATATATTATTTTATCGAAAGTTTATGTAATTTGTTTAGTATATACATATTAAGAGATAAGGCACATTTTGTTTTCCTATATAAATGTATCTTCGCTTTTCAACCGAAGAAATTGTCTCGTAAAAAATTGTAGCTTTGTTTTAGCCCACCCTAGCAAAAAATCCTGGATACGCCACTGTACATCATTTGGACTAAATTTTTGATTGTCTAGTATTACTCTTTAAATAATGTTGGCGATGAGGGGCATGCATTATTATTTGTTGTTATCATTGTGTCCACATAAAAGGTAAAGCTATAGATTCTAATGCTTCAATCAATTTTAATATCGATATCCTTGTATATATTACTGGAAAAAACATTGTTCCTCTATTTCGATTAATTTGTGAAACGTGTCTTAAATTTTGGTTATTTTATTTATTATTTTTTTCATTAAACTTGTTAAGATGCAATATTTACCATCAAATTATATTGGAAAATGTAACTCGTGTCTCTACTCTCTAGTTAAACTTAATAATATGACACAATATTGATACGAGAAGCTGTATTGATTGTATTCATTCTAGCATATATATATATATATATATATATATATATATATATATATATATATATATATATAGAGAGAGAGAGAGAGAGAGATCGACTTGATGTATGATATATGATATATATGGAAATAAAAATTGTCAAACCATAATCTAAAGAGAACAAACAGACTCTGCATCATATAAGGCAGATTCTTATATAAGACATATCATTCTTACGACTGAGAAAATGATTTGTTGACTGATTTTTGGGAGTTATAATCATTAGATGAACCTGTCCTAATATGCCCCCGCAAGATTGGGGTTCCATCTAGAACACCAAGCTTGGAACGATGTGAGTGTAGCGATTGATGTGGGAGGGCCTTAGTTAAGGCATATGCAAACTGATCATCCGAATGAACATGTGAGACTCGTAGTTGTTGCTTGGTCACTTGGTCTCTGACAAAGTGGAAGTCAATTGCAATATGTTTCATTTGAGAGTGAAACACCGGATTGGCGCATAAGTATGTGCCACCCATGTTGTCGCAATAGATGGTAGGAGGTGATGAGCATGGTAGCTGAAGTTCAAGGAGGAGATTCTAACGATACTCATCTTTGGTTGACGATTGGGCCACCGTCTTTCGCTTATTCGAACTCCAGCTAATAGGATTAGCTCCAAAAAAGATAATATAAGCTGAAGTGGAGGCTCGATTGTCAGGATTTCCTGCCCAATCAGCATCCGCAAAGTCATGCAAGGATAATAAGGAGTGTCATCGTATAAATAATCCATGGCAAATTGTACTTTAAGATATCGAAGAACACGTTTCATTGCCGTCTAGTGTGTGATTGATGGTTGATGCATAAGTTGAGATAATCGATTAACGGCAAATGATATATATGGCCTTGTTAAAGATAGATATTGCAAGGCTCCAATAACCTGTCTATAAAGTTTGGCATCAAAAGGTGTTGTGCCGTCAAGGAGTCAAAGTGGTTCCGAGTTTGACATTAGGGTGGCAGCTTCTTTGGCTCCATTCATTTTGGTTTTTTCCAAGAGCTCTTGAATATATTTGTGTTGGGATAAGAGAATGTCATTCTTGGTAGAAATGGTTTCCACACCCAAGAAATAATTCAAATGCCCTAAATCCTTCAATGAGAATGGAGAGGCCAATGATGTAATGAACTGAGTGAGAGACTTGGAGCAATTCCCTGTGAGCACAGATCATCAATATAAACCAAAATAAATGGTTTAACATTGCCATGAGAATATATAAAAAGTGATGTGTCGGATTTTGAATTCATGAACCCAAAGGCCAAGAGAAATGTCTTGAGTTCATTATACCATGCTCGAGGTTCCTGATGGAGACCATAAATTGCTATATTTAATTTGCATACATTATTTGGAAAATGAGCATTAATGAAGCTATGGGGATGCTGCATGTAGACATTATCATAGAAAGTGCCTTGAAGGAAGACATTATTGACATCTAGTTGCCAAATAGGCCAATTATATGTCACTACAATTGTTAGAACAAGGCGTATTGTGATGGGCTTCACAACTGGACTGAAAGTGGAATGAAAATCAATACCGGGTCGTTGGTGAAATCCTTTGGCAACTAATCTTGCTTTGTAGCGAGAGATTGTGCCATCTAGATTTCTCTTGATACGAAATATCCATTTACACCCAATGATATTATGTGAGGGGTGAAGTGGTACCAGTTCCCATGTGGAGTTACGAGTGAGGGCACTAAATTCATCACTCATGACATGACGTTAATGAGGACTTTTGAGAGCTTGTGTAATGGTGGTGGGTTCAACAGATTCAGGTAGAGCATGAGAGGTGGTATGATTTATTTATTTGGGTTCAAATATGTTATTGCAGGAGCGGGTTATCATAGGAAGAGTGTGAAGAGGTGGTAGTAGAGGGTTAGAAGATTGAGATGAAGTAATCAGTTGACTTAATGAGTGTACCTGGTCCTCAGGAGTATCACTTGCCTTGGTGGAGCCTTGACCACATATATGAAATGGTGTCACAATGGTAGTATATTCAGGTTGCATGGGAGCTGAGTCATCTCCTGTTGAATGTGTTGGAGCTAATATAGGGATGGAATCATGTGATTGGTCATGTGTGGTGGGGTAATAATTTCTATTTGACACTGAATGTGAGGTACTTACAATAGAAACCACATTATGAGTTGGTGGATTAATTGATGCCCATTGATTTATTTGGGACTTGGTGACACGAGGTGTATGTATGTCTTGGGTGGCAAATGGGAATGTTGTTTCTACAAATTGGACATGACGTGAAATAAAATTTTTTGAGGTGGAATGATCATAAAATCTATATGAATTATGGGCAGTTAAGTATCCTAAAAACACGCACGGACGAGATCTGGTTTCCATTTTATGACTTGTGTAAGGCCGAAGCCAAGGGTAGCATAGACATCCGAACACACGAAGCTTCAGATAATTTAGAGGATGTGAAAATAATTTTTCAAATGGTGTGGTGTGGTTAAGGACTGGAGTGGGGAGACGATTTATTAAGTAGGATGCAGTTTGAAACGCGAAAGTCCAGAAATGAAGTGGAATGAGGCCTGATGTAATAAAGTGAGACAGGTTTCAACAATGTGACGGTGACGACGTTCGACAGTGCCTATAATTTCCAGGGTATAAGGAGGGGAGACAAGATGTTGGATATCAAATTTTTGGAGTGTGGGATGGAGTCCTTGATATTCACCTCCACCGTCAGAGTATATTGTGGTAATAAAATATTTTTCAACAATTACTTTGAAGTGGGAGAAAATGATGGATACATCGGATTTCAATTTCACTAGGTAAAGCCACATATATTTAGTATAGTGGTCGACAAAGACAATATAATAACAAAAATTATCTATTGAAGTGTAATGAGCAGGTCCTCAAATATCTGTATAGAGAACATCTAATGGACCTCTACTAGTGATTATGGACACTCTAAATGACATATTGTGACTTTTATTGCAAAGACAAGAATTACAATTGAAAGACAATGAATTGGAAATAGGAAGAGACTTCTGAGACACTAGTTTTTGTAGTATGCAGATGGAGGGATGACCAAGACGTCTGTGCCAATCATGTAGAGAGATTTTGGTTGTTACCATGGCTTATGGAGTATGATATGGTGATGACGATAGCCATTCATATATGTTGCCCCTAGTCCGACCCGTGACTAGCAATGCCCTTGTGCTCAGATCTTTTACCATAAAAGAAAAAGGAAAAAATTCAAGTGAGGTATTGTTATGTTTGCAAAAATTGGAAAACAGACAACAAATTTTTCTTAATAGAAAGTGCACATAAGACACTATGGAGTGTGAATGTATGTGATGCAGTATCAAGTTTATAAGTCCCCAAATGAGTGATTAAAATACCGGTACCATCACCTATCAAGATATTGTCTCAACTATCATATTCAAAGTGAATTGATAAGTTCTGGAGGTCTGAAGTCATGTGATGAGAAGTGCCTGAATCGATAATCCACCGGTTAGGAGAAGAACTTCTACAGGCAGTAAAGTTGGCTTGGGGCTCATGATGTTGTTGGTATCGATTACGACAATATTTGGCATTATGGCCACCTTTGTTACAGATTTGACAAATAGTTCTTTGTTGATTGTTGGAAAAGAATAATTGGTTTTGATGATGAGAGTTGTAACTATTACCATCATTGTGATTGTGATTGTGGTTGTTTGATTGAGGGTTGTAGCAAATATTGTCATCACTTCGATTTTGGTTATTGCCATGATTGTTGCCTTTCTTGAAGTTGCCTCATTTGAATATGTTGTTATTGGTGTTGTGTTGAGAAAACTGGGCAGTAATCACTGAATTCTCTTTTCGGGCAGTTTCTCGTTTCAAATAGGTTTCATGGTTAGAGTGTTTGTCATAGAGTTCCTCAAATGAAACTGGGGTGTCTCTGGCACGAACTGCAACATTTATTTCTTTATAGTCAGAACCAAGATTATTAAGAACATGAATGACAAGATCATCATTATTGAGAGGTGTACCAACGACAGCTAATTCATCTACCACGCCTTTAAGTGATTGCATATACTCTGCAATAGATTTGTCATCCTTGGTGATCTATGAGAGACGCTCTTCAAAATGCATGATGCAAGTTATAGACTTGTTTGCATACAAGTGTGTGAGTCGTGTCCAAGAGGGATAATCGACTCAGTTACAGATGCCAACATGGCATAGAGAAGGAGACTATTTTGTCTCTTCCAGATTTTATATTCTAGATTAGGGGAATCTTGATTCTGAGAACAGATAGTAGCAGGTGGACATTTGTGGGATCCAACAATATAATCGATCAGATCATAACATAGAGAAGAGCATGAAACTGTGCTCTCCATGATGGGTAGTTGCTACTTGTAAGTTTGAGTGGGAGTTGAGTGGTTGCGTTGATGGAAATCGGTTTGGTAGTTTGGGTGGGTATAGTATTAGTGGTGATAATGGTGGGATTTTGAGATGAATCAGACATATCATCAGCCATTAAGAAATAATAAAACTGCAGACAATAGTGGAAGTGGATAAGTGATTCAGAGAAGAAAAATAAACTCGTTAGAGTCTTATTGGTGCTCTGATACCATAATATGACACAATATTGATACGAGAAGCTGTATTGATTGTATTCATTCTAGCATATATATATATATATATGGAGTTGATATATGATATACATGGAAATAAAAAATGTCAAACCATAATCCAAAGAGAACAAATAGACTCTGCATCATATAAGGCATATTCTTATACAAGTCATATCATTCCTATGATTGAGAAGATGATTTGTTGGCTGATTTTTGAGAGTTATAATCACTAGATGAATCTTTCCTAATACTTAAAACATATATTGGATTTGTTAAGTCTTTATTCCAATATGATTTCATTCATTTTCTTATTATTTTTGTTTTTGTTTTCAGGCTTGGTGATAGTTAAGTTGTAACTTGTACTGTGATTCTAGTTGAGCACTTGGGGTAAGGGTTACTGCGGTGCAGGGCCATCACCATATATAAGACCACTGATCAAACTTCTGAGCAACCTTGTTGTGCATTTATTAAGAGCTTCTGCAATATTATAATTGTTGGGGTACCAACAAAATTGGCTGTATGATACAGCCATGAATAGTGATATAGTTGGTCAGTAGGAATAGTCAACAATTTGATCCAATGGTGTGCATTAATTTTAAAAGAAAGAAAAAACTAAATTTGAAAAAAACGTGTTACACTGGTTCCAGGTGAATTCTGAGTCCACGTTGAATCCATTTTCTTCATATCAGAGAAATTCTCACGATTTTCATCTTCTCACATCTTTCTCGGTCTTGGATTTCCAAATATGGTCTGACCAGTGACGCCGATTGATCCTCATCTGTTAAGTTTTAGATTTGTGTTGGTTTGATTCCATAACAAAACGCTCTTTGTTTGTATTGCTTAGTTGCTTAGGTGGTTCGTGATTAGATCGGTCTTCAATGATGGAAAGCGACTTCGCATGCAAAGTTCGCCTTCAAGAGGATATATGCTTAGTTGGATGCTAAGGTATCAAGATTCTTCCTCCTCTTGCAAGGCGTAGGCGCGCACACACACAATTCATTCATATGCGTCCCTGCTTAGTTGTGCATCATTATATGAGCACACATACACAATTCATACATTTGTGTCCCTGCATCATAGCACATCATTTGGTATAACATATTCACACACTTGAAGTTGAATGCTCATGCATTTGGTATGAAAGTAACATGTTTTGGAAAATGCATGATAGGAGACTATCTCTATGTAGTTTGCATTATTGTGTGAAATGTGTTTGTTTGTTTATATATTTGTATAACATGGAACTTGAACTTGGTTTTAGTCTTAGCTTATTCATGATTGAGTTCCGGTCATTTCGGTTACTCATACTATTGGTTTCAAGTTCTAAGTCAAAAGATACTGCACTTTCAACTCATGTTGTATACATTATCTTTGTCTTCATATAGTGAGTCGAATTCTTATTTTCTGGGTTGAGTATCTTATATTTCCATGTCCGTGAGGGAGTCCCAGTTTGTAATCTTCAAACGGATTAAAATTCGGAGTTTGGAGGCCAAAGAACAATCGAAAAATACGAGAGGAGCGCAAGGGAAGAGGTGCGATGGCACAAGCCATCACCTGGCACCATCCCGAGATGGCGCGTGGCCATCTCGGCCCCAAATCCTTGCTGCCCCGAGATGCCCACACACCATCTCAAGGAGGCACTAAGGTATGAGGGCTTTTTGGTCTTTTGGTTGTTCTCTCTTTAAAACCTCTCCTTCCTTCTTATTCAAGACAAGTTAGGAAAAACGAATTTGAAGAAGAAGTGCAGAATTTTTCTCTCAGCATTTTGATTTTTATTTTTGTGACAACTTCTTCATTTCAACTTCGAATCACTTGATTAAAAAACCAATTTTGAGTGTCTTGAAGAGTTCTACAAACCCCAAGCATTTCCAGAACCAAAGGATGTCTAGATCTTTCGTTGTGATCAGATCTTCAGTTCGTGATTTTCATCCTTGTTGGTAAAATCATCTTCTTCTTAGTTTTCTTCTTAGATCTTCTTATTGATTGATGCCTTTTGATTAAGAAGCATGACTAAGATGATTTTGATATCATTTTGTGGTTTGTTGATTTGATTTTTTAAGTTTAGCTAGATTTGTGATAAGTTGATTGATTTGTGTTAAACTTGATAAACATGAAATTGTTTCTAGAAATCTTTTGTTCTTATGCTTGATTTACTATTTCTATATTTAATTTCATTTTCTAAGAACTAGGTCTACATCAATTGGTATATTCATTTCATTTATTTGGTTCTTAGTTGATAACATGCTTAGGTTGCCTAGATACATTTGTGATTGTTCCTTGAAAGCATAATCTAGCTATCTAGTTGCATGTCCATAGAATTTGTTGATCATCATTTTCTATGTTGAGTGCTTGTTTGCGTTTTGCATTCATGATCACTTAGATGCCTTGTGAAGAGGTAGAAAGTCTCATATCTTAGAGTGATTCTTTGATTTGAGAAATTGAAAGTCTTAGTTAGAGTCAGGAGCACTTGGATAGCTAAGCAAGTGGAAGTCTCGACAAGAGGTGTGAGACCTCGGATTGTTGAGCAAGGAAGTCTTGACTAGAGTCGGAAAGACTCGAATAGTTGAGCAAGAAGTCTTGCCTAGGGTCGGGAGGATCCGGAAAGGTAAGCAAGGAATCTTTCTAGAGACAGGAGGTCTTGAATAGGAAGTCGGTTTAGTAGATCACTAGGTTCAAGGGTAGAGTAAGAGTGATAGCTTGGAGAGCATATGTTTATTGCTTGAGTGTGTAACTCTTGTTTGAAATAGTGGATTTGCTTTTACCGGTGGCTGTGGTATCAACTCGTGGATGTTTCCTCTCAGGAGGTGTTACCATGTAAATATCTTGTGTTGATTTTTAGCATCTTTAATTTCTTCACTTAGTTGATTTGTGTTGCTTAAACACTTGCTTTGTCATATATCATTTGGGATATTATGCTAAGTGTTGTATAAGATTGCTTGTGTTTTTAAAGAAGATTAAAATTTGAGCATATACTTATTCACACCCCCCCCCCTATCGGTATATTTTACACTATAATTGGTTAAGGGAATTTACAATTGGTATCAGTACTGGTGTCTAGAAGTAATTAGATAGGTCCATATTATAGTGTTTGTTGTTTTTATGCTATGGGTGATTTGTTACCGGAAGGTTCTTTTAGTGCTAGGGTTCCACTATTAAATAGTGGTAACTACTCATTTTGGAAAAGTATGATGAAAGCCTACATTAGATCCATGAGTGATGTGGAAAAGGAAAAGGAGTCCTCAGATATTCATGAATATTCTAGAAATTACGTTGCTCATGTGGCCATATATGAAAGAGGATTTGAGGATAGTAGTGAAGAATCCTCAAGTAGTGAGGAAAGTGAATACTCTTCAAGTAATGAAGATAGTGAATTCTCCTCAAATCATGATGAAACAAGCTTAAATGACAAGATCCTTCAACTAACTAGTGAAAATATCAAGAAGAATGATGAGAACAATAAGTTGAAGTTGATCAATGCCAATTTAGTGGTGATAATCAAAGCTCTTGAAAATGAGAAGAATATGTCTTTGGAGAAGATAAGCAAGCAAAGTGAAGTCATTAAGAAGCATAAAGAAACTATTGAAAAATATTTTTCAAAGATAGAAGAAAGTGATCAAGAGCTAGATGATTTGAAAGAAGACTTTACTATGAAGTTGTTTATCATGGAAGGAGAGAATAAGCAAAAAAAGAATAAAGAGCTTAAAGAAAAAATCCTTAGTCTAGAGAATAACTTGAAAGATAGTAATGAAAGACTAGGAATTTTGAAACAAGAAGTTGAGCAAAGAGATGATTCTCTTGATCGTGCTCAAAGACTTGAAAATGTGCTTAGAGTCAAAATTAGTAAGCATGAGTGTCAAGAGAAGATGCTTAGTGATAAGTGTTGACGTCGATTTTTGGATTATGCCAAAAAAGCCAACAAGGATCGGATTTCGGCTATTGAATTAAAGAGAAAGAGATGCAGAGAGAGTAATAAAGACAAGATTTACGTGGTAAAACTCTGATGGCCGGAGAAACATCCACGGGTGGTTGAAGGATCAACCAAGCCAAAATCCACTAAGAGAATAAGATGTTTACAAGCTCTCGATCTCTTTTTTTTTCTCTCTGTATTTACTATAATTGTTGTATGCTATGTTGCCTATCTCTTTTGGAGCCAGATTATGGGTCTATTTATATGCTTATAGAACCCTAATCTGCTTTGTACAAGTAATACAAGATCTTTGTATTTAATTGTGATTCGGTTACTTGCTTGAGGTTGATTTGTCTTCTTTCCTGTTTCAAAGTCTCTTATGGAAATCGAGTGGGATTCTAGTAGTGTAGTTCAATTTGGACTTGTTTCCTTATAAGAATGTGGTCTTCGTAAAGAAATCAAGTTATTTCCTGATTGGGGACTCTTCTAATTTAATGTTCCATTTTATTTGGGACTCCTTCCTGATGGATATCTTCACGTATAATGACTTAATCCGTGTGAAATAAGCATCAAGTTCTTACTCGAGTCGTATTTATTCCCGAGTAAGAGTTATACCTGATGGTCCCGAGTAGCACCGTTTGAGCCCAAGTGGAAGCGTTGTTTTAACCAGTCCCGAGTGTTGTTAACTGATCCCGAGTAGGTTTCATTCTATATATGCTTACTCGGGCTTTTCTTCTCTCTAATGATGCCTCGTAGGATATTTCTTGAGTGCCCATTTGGGCGTCCACCATGCTATTTTCTCCTTCCTGTCAATGACGTGTATGCTTGGTAAAATTCACATACGAAAATAAGCTTGATAAGGCTAACAAGATGATAGGTAAGATGTCATCTAGTGCTAGTAAAGTAGAAACTCTCATCAAGATTGGTAAGCATCCTAGTGACAAAAGAGGAATAGGTTATGTGAATGAAAAGGTTACACCTTCATCTAACAATTCTACTTTTGTCAAAGCAAGTGGTAAAGTGAATGTAGGTACTCTCTCTAACGGTGAAGTCATGGATGCAACCGGAGGTGCCTCAACATCAACAAGGAGCAACAAAGGAAATTCTCAACAAGGTCAAAGACAAAAATCATCATTTTCTCATGCAAAAGGCAAAGCATCAAGGAATGGACATCAAAGAGGTAACAATGTGAGAAGGTATGCTACTTTAAATGCTCAAGCTAAAGGTAACCCTCTCAAATTTGTACCTATTTGCCATTTTTGTAACATGGTAGGACATATAAGACGTAGATGCTATGAATACATTCGTAAATGTAAATATGAGAATGATTTGTATGATATGTCTTTGATGAATGGTCCTAGGCAATCATCCATGTATATATCTAGATCTAGACCTAGGAAGACCTTAGAAAAGCATGTTGAAAAAAATATTGTTGATGACTTGCTTGTGAAAAAACATGTTGTGCCTCATACTACTATGCATAAAAAGGTTGATAATACTTTCTTTGACTTGTTTGAAAATGTGACTAATAAAGTCGATTTGCATGATAGTAAGCCAAAGAATAATCAAAGCATGTTGTTAGTAGTAATGAGAAGTATGGTGTTAAGAAAATTTGGATTAGAAAAGGCTCAACTACCATTTCTTCCAAAACCAAAGACAAAGACAAGAAGAGCTATGGAACTTCTCAACCAAAGCATGCACACTCAAAAGGTATTTTTTCTAAATTTATTTCGGTTTGTCATTATTATAATGTAATTGGTCACATTAGACCTAGATATTATGAATATATTAGGCAATGCAAACTAGGAAATAATATGCATGCTAGTGAGTTGAACAAATCTTCTTTGAAAGATCTAAACATGATAATGGTTTTGATATTTTGAAAAATGTGCATATTGGTCATGATCATGTGAAGAAACTTACTAGGAAAGTTTGGATTAAAAATCATGATGTGAAAAAGGTTCCTAGTCATTCTTCTAAACATGTTGATATTGATAAATCTTTGAATGTTGTGTATAATAATGATAAACATGTGAAGAAGAATTTCAAGAAGATTTGTATGGATGAGAATATGAAAAAACATGATGGTCATATATCTTATATTGATGAAATATTTGTACGTGGCAATAACAATGAGTTTAAAATGAGTGATATTTTAATGAAGAAGATAGTTGATGATTTATCTTCTAGATTTCATATTGCCATGAGTAATGATCATGATGTTATTTGTGTCGGTTCACCTAAGACCAATATGGTCAAAGGTGAGTGCTCTCATACTTGATTGAGTAGCACATATGAGAATTATTTTTTTCATGTTTGATAAGAGTTCTAAGTTTGATGCTTGACTAAGTCATTTGTAATATGCTCGATTTACTATTCAAACTTGGTGTCTCTAGTCAATACATGGACTTAATATTCTCATACTTTTACTATAATGGTCAAAATTTGTTGGTTGACTTTAGAGAAGTCCAATTTTTTTAAATCTATTTGGTGTAAATTGTTAGGACTTTTGGTGAAAGTCATTTTATATGTTTGTTTGATTTGAGATGTTTAGTTTTTATTCTTTTGGGAAGACACACCAACAACTTGTTGTCATGAGGACAAACAAGCCAAGAGAGCTCATAAAAAGGGCGAAGACTTTACATTGATGAAAAAGCTTGCTAAGGTATATTTCTACTCTAAAGCTTGCTTTCTTGATTCATCTTTTCAACTCTATGTGTGCATTACATCATGTAGCATGTCATATTATAGAACTAGTATAGCCTTCGTATGGTTCTTGATGACATTTGCTCTCTAAAGTTCATTTAGTGATTTGTTAACAATGATCTTATATATGATGTGTGAAATCTTGTTTGATTGATGAGTGGCATATTTTTAAAAAAAATATGAGCATCATATTCAATGAAAGATACTCTATTGAGAAGTAAAGATCTTAAGTAAGTCTCTTTGTATTGCTTTTAGATCGTGTGCTTTTAAGCCTTAAAAAAATTGGTTTTCGAAAGTGCACACTTTGCTTCTCTCATATGTTTAGGTTGAGTAAGTTGAGTTTGAAGATATGTGAGTTATGGATGCACCTTGAAGTCTTTTGACTAGTACATTTAAGATGACCTATGGTTAGCAACTACATAGAACTCAACGAGCACCTTCATGAAAAGGGTTACACACTTTGGTTGTGAAGCCACCCAATGTAGGAAAGTGCTACACCATTGTTATGAGTGAAAGCCGTCATGAAGTGTATATTTTTATGTTTAAAAAAAATCAAAGAAGTGTTGTAAAGAATCAATAAAAAAAATCTTTGATTCAAAGCCTAAAAAGAAATTAAGGAAGGCTTAAAGGAGTATAGTTGAAAATTGTGATTGCTCGGGTTGAAAAACAGAAATGGGATTACGAGCCACATGCACACACACGCTCATATGTTGAAATCTATTCTCTTAAGAGCAAAAATTTCTAGATGATAATCGGTTTGACCTTTTATGGAAAAGCTTAGGATGAATAGATGTTGATATGGGTTGATGATCCAATTACTCCTTTATATATGTTTGAAGCAAATTCACACACACACTGATTTTGCTTACAAGTGAATTTGATTTGCTAGCAATTTTAGAAGAATTATAAGAGAGATTGAAAATCTTGGTGTATCTCTCATAGTTTGTGGAGCTTATTTTATTAAATTTCTTTAAAATTGCTTGATTGTGTGATTGTGTGGATATCATTATGAACATCCTATCTTAATCTTAGATAGAGCACTTATCAAGAGGGAGCATAGTATGCTAGACTTTGTTCTCTTTTATGATAAGTTCACATGATTTTATTTAGATAAAAACATGACATACTTGAACAATGAAAATGCATGTTACTTATCTCATATATTTGCTTCGCTCCCTTATTAAACCCTTGTTTGTCTCTTTGACTATTCCTTGACAAAAGGGGGGAGAAATGTATACCTCACCATGTGTTGAAGAAATGTACCTCTTTATGGATTATTGACATTCTTGTATTAAGGGGGAGAGTTCTTTTCTTAAGGGGGAGTACAGAATTCTTATATGCTGAGGTTAAGGAACTAAAGGGAGTGCTTTAAAGTGAACTTTTATATGAGATAAATGATTTCTTGTTTGATTTTTGTGGATATATCTCACCAATTTTCTTTGTAGAAGATCTCTTGTTTGTTTGGTTGTGCTTGTCTCATAGGTGCCTTGATGATTAAGGAGGAGAATCTTGAAGACTCATGAAGACTTGAAGATATGTTAGTTTAGGGTTCTCATTGTAATATAAGGATGTGAGAATGCAATCAACTATGAGTGATCATTGTATGGTGAGTTTGAGGTTTTGCCATAGAATAGCCAAAGGGGGAGATTGTTAGGTTTTAGATTTGTGTTGGCTTGATTCCATAACAAAACGCTCTTTGTTTGTATTGCTTAGTTGCTTAGGTGGTTCATGATTAGATCGGTCTTTGATGATGGAAAGCGACTTCACATGCAAATTTTATCTTCAAGAGGATATATGCTTACTTAGATGCCAAGGTATCAAGATTCTTCCTCCTCTTGCAAGGCATAGACGCACACACACACAATTCATTCATATGTGTCCCTGCTTAGTTATGCATCATTATATGCACACACACATACAATCCATACATTTGTGTCCCTGCATCGTAGCGCATCATTTGGTATAACATATTCACACACTTGAATTTGAATGCTCATGCATTTGGTATGAAAGTAACATGTTTAGGAAAATGCATGATTGTAGACTATCTCTATGTAGTTTGCATTATTGTGTGAAATGTGTTTGTTTGTTTATATGTTTATATAACATGGATCTTGAACTTGGTTTAAGTCTTAGATTATTCATGATTGTGTTCCGGTCATTTCTGTTACTCATACTATTGATTTTGAGTTCTAAGTCAAAAGATACTACACTTTCAACTCATGTTGTATACATTGTCCTCATCTTCATATATTGAGTCGAATTCTTATTTTATGGGTTGAGTATCTTATATTTCCATGTCCGTGAGGGAGTCCCAGTTTGTAATCTTTAAACGGATTAAAATTCGGAGTTTGGAGGCCAAAGAACGATCGAAAAATGCGAGAGGAGCGCAAGGGAAGAGGTGCGATGGCACAAGCCATCACTTGGCACCATCCCGAGATGGCGCGTGGCCATCTCGGCCCCAAATCCTTGCTGCCCCAAGATGCCCACACACCATCTCAAGGAGGCACTAAGGTATGAGGGCTTTTTGGTCTTTTGGTTGTTCTCTCTTTAAAACCTCTCATTCCCTCTCATTCAAAACAAGTTGAGAAAAACGAATTTGAAAAACAAGTGTAAAAATTTTCTCTCAACATTTTGATTTTTGTTTTTGTGATAACTTCTTCATTTCAACTCCGAATCACTTAATTCAAAAACCGATTTCGAGTGTCTTGAATATTTCTACAAGCCCCAAGCATTTTCAGAACTAAATTATGTCTAGATCTTTCGTTGTGGTCAGATCTTCAGTTCGTGATTTTCATCCTTGTTTTTAAAATCATCTTCTTCTTAGTTTTCTTCTTAGATCTTCTTATTGATTGATGCATTTTGATTAAGAAGCATGAATAAGATGATTTTGATATCATTTTATGGTTTGTTGATTTTATTTTTAAGTTTAGCTAGATTTGTGATAAGTTGATTGATTTGTGTTAAACTTGATAAATATGAAATTGTTTCTACAAATCTTTTGTTCTTATGCTTGATTGACTATTTCTATATTTAATTTCATTTTCTAAGAACTAGGTCTACATCAATTGGTATATTCATTTCATTTATTTGGTTCTTAGTTGATAACATGCTTAGGTTGCCTAGATACATTTGTGGTTGTTCCTTGAAAGCATAATCTAGCTATCTAGTTGCATGTCCATAGAATTTGTTGATCATCATTTTCTATGTTGAGTGCTTGTTTGCGTTTTGCATTCATGATCACTTAGATGCCTTGTGAAGAGGTAGAAAGTCTCATATCTTAGAGTGATTCTTTGATTTGAGAAATTGAAAGTCTTAGTTAGAGTCAGGAGCACTTGGATAGCTAAGCAAGTGGAAGTCTCGACAAGAGGTGTGAGACCTCGGATTGTTGAGCAAGGAAGTCTTGACTAGAGTCGAAAAGACTCGAATAGTTGAGCAAGAAATCTTGCCTAGGGTCGGGAGGATCCGGAAAGGTGAGCAATGAATCTTTCTAGAGACAGGAGGTCTTGAATAGGAAGTCGGTTTAGTAGATCACTAGGTTCAAGGGTAGAGTAAGAGTGATAGCTTGGAGAGCATATGTTTATTGCTTGAGTGTGTAACTCTTATCCTATGGTTGTGGTATCAACCCGTGGATGTTTCCTCTTAGGAGGTTGTTTTACCACGTAAATATCTTGTGTTTATTTTTAGCATCTTTAATTTCTTCACTTAGTTGATTTGTGTTGCTTAAACACTTGCTTTGTCATATATCATTTTGGATATTATGCTAAGTGTTGTATATGATTGCTTGTGTTTTTAAAGAAGATTAAAATTTGAGCATATACCTATTCACCCCCCCCCCCCCCCCCCTCTAGGTATATTTTACACTATAATTGGTTAAGGGAATTTACATCGTCGCCGAAAGATCACCACCTAGATTGGAGATCACCGCCACCGACAGATCGCCATATCGATTGCAGATCCCTACCATGTATTCCATTCTAGGTTTTGATTTCCACTTGTCAAGGTATGACCATCACTTCCATCGTCGCCGTCTACAGATCACCACCTCCTTTGCAGATCAGCACCGTAACTTCCATTGTCAGTCGGCACCATGACTTCCATTGTCAGTTCTGAGTTCCAGTTGTCACGTCTGGACCATAACTTCCATTTTGTCGCCACCTCCGCCTTCTGGGCACCTCCGCCGTGGCCAACTGCAATGCCACCACCATCAGTTTCATTCTTGCGAGTTTTGAACTGGTAATTTGTTTCCAGATTCTGACTTCTTGCTTTTTTGGTTATAATCTAATTTTCATGAATTTTTGCTTTGGTTTAAAATTAAATCTACACCTTCCGAGTTGTTAAGAATGTGTTGTGGTGTTGGTTTTATTGCTCAATTTTTGGTCCCGTATTTATTTATTTGTTTCCATTTTAGCTGAAATTGATGATGCAGAGTAAGAAGTGAGGTTGCTTGGTTGTTTGTGTGAATTGATTATTTAGAACATTATTTGGTAATGTGGTAGGTTTGTGGATGTCTTCGGTTTTGACATCTGCAATTATATTCCCACCACCACCACCTCTTTTTTCCCTTTTATTTTCTTGTTCTTGTTTTTCTCTTCCATGGTTTTTTTTTATCTCCATGACTCCCCCACCTCAACTACTTGCAAGCTCTCTCTTAGTCCTTGTGTCATCTCTATATATGTTTATGTATATGTAAATCCACAGTTTATGTAATTTCTTGATGTAGGTTATCGAGATTTTGGCTTGTCAATGTATGTTTGTATTGATTTTGAGTCATGAAGTGGTTAAATTTGGTTATAATGATTGGTTGTGGTATTATCTTGTACTAAATCGATGGATCTATCTGTAGATTTGACTGATTTTTTTTTTTTGCTTCATTATAGTAAATTTACCTTTTTAATTTTATTTTATTGGAATATATGCTAATTTAATGCAAAAAACTCTGTGTAAACATTCTATGAAATGTATGAACCATGATTATCAAAGGAGAGGGTTAGGACTTTGAAGAAGGGTGTGGTGTGTGTCCTTTGTTGGGGTCATGAGTCCCACTTAAGAGAGAGCTCACCAACTTAGCAGCCTAGTAATTGGACAAAGCATCTGTAGAGTATGTACCACAATGCCAATGTAGAAGAGCTAACTGTTGTAACTAACTTACAATAAACAGAAGTACCATTATTATTGTTTCATGATTTATGTGTACATGGTTTTGTTTTATGTTTTTTTATGATTTTATTATTGCTTTTCTTTTTGTGTGATCTTTACGTGGTTGTGAGAATCCATTGGAAAGGAGTGTGTGGTAAAGTTTGATCTCATTTTAGTTTTTAGTGTATTTTCATAATTATATTTTTCTTTTTTTGGGATTTTAAAAAGGTGTTTCTACTCTTTTGGTTCGTATTGTTTTTCTGTTTTAATTGGTGTTGACTGTTGAGAAACCGTAAGAAAATAAAAGGAAGGAAATCACAATCTGGCTTCTATATTTTGCAAGTGTTTCTAATGAAATGTGAAAAGCTACATTATGGGTACACGATATTTTCATTATTACTTTGCTTCATTGTTATAATGTATCATTTTTGTTTGGGTTCCGACTAATTTATTTAGTGAGATTTGTTTTTATAAGAGATTTTGGGTTAAACCTCAATCACACTGAGCATTGAGAGGGTTGGAGTTCATTTGACTAGTATTATTATATAAATACATGAATTATTATTATTATATTATAAATTGATTAAGAATAAACAAAAATATAAAACATAAACCTATAGAAGAGAAGAGATAAAGAATAGCTGAAAGAGAAATATTTTATTCATCAATTGTTCTTATCACAAAAAGTGCATATATAATATAATGGTTTAAGACCCTTTTTATAGCCTCACAATCCCACATTACATTAAGTATATATAAATTACATTATAATGAATCATAAAATTGATCATTATGATAAAGCTAGTGGGAATACAAAATGATGGAAGTTTCTTCCAAGGATTGATGGATATTTATTCATATATAATTGTATTATATTCATAACACTCCCCCTTGAATTAATCTTCATCAATCATACAGTGAATATGTCTCGTTAAAACCTTTACTAATAAAAACCCGATGGGAAAAAAACTAGTAAAGGAAAAAGAGTACATTATTCATCTGTATCTCAAATTAACCATTAATGGTAATGGGGTTGCAAAAACTGCCTCATTAAAACCCTACTAGTAAAAACCCGGTTAGATAAAAACCTAGTGAAGGAAAAAGAGTACAATTGCATTGTATTTCCTCCAAATCGTAAAAACCCTTGATAAATATGTTCCTCCTCATTCTTATGTGGATGCTTTAATATTTTGCTAAGATATTTCTATCTATCACATCCCAACCTTTTGGAAATCATGTATGAAGAACTTTACTAATGTTGCTTTTCAAATTGGTGCAACCTGTTATATATAACATTATGTTATTTTATAATAAAAAAACACCATTTGAACATAGATTTGGTACTTCAAGACCAAAAGGTTCTTCATTATTATTTTCATTAATGAAAGAGGATTATACATCACTTTAATTTTATGTAATAAGGATCAAGGTATCCATCCAATAAGTTTTAGCTATGAAAAAAAATGCTTCAAGACCTTTTCTTATATATGTTGATTCATGTATTATTATGCTAATTGAAAAACACTCAACACGGCCATTAATCGAGACTAAATATCATTTTCCAAGATATTTTTTTCATCTTAGAAATTATTTCTTATAAACGTATAATTTGTAAACTCATCGAGAGTATTAATACTTCTCAAACGATCAACATATATTTCTTTGGAATCAAATTTGTGGATTCTTTCAACACAATATTCATAAATGCATATGTACTACATGCATTTTGTTATATTAATTCAATATACAAAATGTACTATCAAATTAATTGCTTTAGACATTTAAATCCTTCTAGGATTTTTATTCATTGTCAAACTAGGTTTATGCAGTAAACCTTTTATCATAATTCGTACAAAAATAATTATATTCAATAAATTTGATGTCATCAAACATTTGAACTGCAGGTCCAACATTTTCAAATTGAAAATAAGTATAACTCTGCATCTTGTTTTTTTCACCACTATGTCAACATATATACAATTTATAGTTTAAGACCATCATCATATTTTCATAATACGCGGAACAATATATGATCTCAATTTCTATATTATCAATATAATTGATTTATATTTCGTATTCCAAGTGCCTCTTCAGGGGTTATTCTATATTATCAATATAATTGATTTATATTTCGTATTCCAAGTGCCTCTTCAGGGGTTAATGAATCCTCTTTAATATTCAGTACACATGCCTCTTTATACAAATATTTCTTTCGGAGAAATATAATCTCTTTATTTCTAGTACATGTGTCCCCATTGGAACAATTGAGATTTTTCTATTTTCTACTTCAAGAGGCTCATTGGGGGATTAAGATTTCTCTATGTATCTTCAGGATTTTATTTTTTACTTATGAGAGACTAACTCTTCGGGAGTCTTTGATGATGATGATTTAGTTATCAATTGAGTTTTATTTTCACTATGTTTATGATATTTCAAATGCCACTTCTAGGGAACCTTATCATTTGAACTAAATTGTCTTTCACTAACAGATGTTTTTTTTTGTCATTTCATAAATTGTTCTACGAGAACAACCATCCGGGTTTGTTTATTGGCAGAATGTAATTTTATTATTTTTTTTGAATCATCTAAAAAAATATCTGCATGCTATGCAAATCACAAGATGATGCATACAATGTAATTTCACGTCGTTTATCAATTTATGACAATTCTCCCCCTAACGACGATAAAAATTAAATTTCAAGGAAATCTTCTGCATCATCGTAATTTTCTACATGATCTCGTTTATTCTGTCATATTGTACTTTAAGTACTATCGTCTTATGTCCTTCGAAGACATTCAGTAGCAAAAATATTTTTCATTGAGGAAAAATATTTCAATATTTCGATACATCATTTTCTTTAATTGAACTTCTAATTCATAACATAATATTAATCATATGATCTTATGACAGGATAAACTATAAAAACAGACATGCTTCTGGCATGTAAAATATTTTTTATTGACACAAAATAATTTATTTGTTCATTGATCTTCTAGATCTAATAAATACAAAGTATTTTCATGTAATTATTTTTCACTTTGTATAAAAATAATAGCTCTCGTAGACCATTCATTTTTTCTTGTTAAAAATCAACAAAATATTAAAATTTACCGTATGTGCTCTTTTGTCCTTTTATTTAACACATAAATCAAGCAAACATATTTTATTATTCCTAAAAGGTGTATTCAAAATGCTTTCAAATTTTCTTGCTTTATTTTGGTGTTATTCCACTTCTGGTGGATTGAAATGAATTTCTCATAGTAATCACATTAGCTTCAATAATTATTTCAACTATCTATATTTGCAATCACAACCATGACATTTTGAAAGAAACATCATTCACTTCAGGGAATGATATTAATCCAAATATTCTCAAATTACTAATCTCAATATTGCTCCTTTAAGAGCAGTTTAGAAACATGTAATTATCATAATATATATTGTTACTTCAAGAACAAATATTTGAGTCACGGCGTGTAATATATTTCAATCATGTCTTTTCTTGGTAATCAAATCCTTCATCTTATCGAATCGAAAGGACTATTGGATCTTTACCATGAAATACTTATATTTCAACTTATCATGAATAAATAAAAACATTGATACAATATAACAAATCAATATGATTTTGAGTAACAATTTAAATACAAAATATATCTAATTTTAATAAGAATGCTCGATATCAAAACAGTTATAAGTATATAATATATTAACCAGTAAATATATTAATTGTTCATATGTATCATGTATATATATATATATCAAAATATACATATGACAGTAAAATTTATATCATGAAAAATTTGAAAATTCATATTTTCAATGAAAATTTTAGTACCTTTCATACATCACTAAGAGAAAGAATTATGGAAGAAATAACATTATTTTTATCATAATTTTTTTTAATTAGAGATGGGAATTAAAGTAAAATTTAATTCATAAAGCACAAGTATTAGGATAAATAAACACTGAAAGCAACTTCATGTTATGATAATTCAAAACTACTAAAACAATACAGACACTTAATTTTAAGACCATGTGAATGCAAATTCACTTCATAATAAAACCATCAATTTTAAAAATCACAAAATTCGAGAATCATAAAACTAAATATCGCACGGTGAATTCATAGACCAATGAATGAATAATAGAAACAGTTTTTGACTAATAGATGTGTGAAATACCAAAATTCATATTGTCTTGTATGTGAAAATATAATCTTTTACACTCTACATACCGTGATAAGAAGGAGCAATCACATTGTTGGAGTCTTTTCATATGAAATATAAACAATGAATATGAGGTAGAAATATCATAACAGTAAGAAACTCAAGAGGTTAGGAAAATTAATTTTGAACCTACTTATATCATAACTTTATGATTATGATGTACAAATTCAAAACTTTAAGTTTAAAAAAAATTCATATTCAATTAAAATTTTGAGTTTCATTAGAACTTCAAGTTCATATATAAATTTCATAGATATAATAAAACATATGAATTCAGAACTTCAGGTTCCAAATAATAATCACATAAATTGAAATTCAAAATTTTAAGCTTTAATTTGATTTAAATTCGGAATTTCATGTTCTGATTTGATTATAATTCATAATTAGATTGAGCTCTGGCTCTTCAGGATTAACATCAAATTGAGATTCAACTCTTTGATTTTGCAATCGTAAAATCTCACATTTGCTTGAGTTTTAATTTATGCAATCTTTAGGTTGTAAGACGTTCACTACAGTTTTGCAATCTTCAGGTTGCAATATAATCATCTAATTATTTTCATTTCTTCACAACCCAAAACCAAAATAATGTGAATAAAATAAAAGAAATAAAAGAAAAACATCTTTTGAGATAGAGAAAGATATACTTTACAATTTGTTGAAACTTTTGATCTCACCATGAGGTTGTGATTTATTATTTCAAGATGATAGGTTCTTAATAAAATCATATTACCTATTGAAACTTCTGGTTCGTCGTCAAATTTAAAACTTCACATTCTCAATTTGATTCAAATTTGGAGCTTTTAGTTCCTAATTGGATTTGAATATAGAACTTCTGGTCCATATACATCGATCAATTCCAATCACAATATCAAAATATAAACCGCTGAAAATAAAAATAAGTTTATTTTCTGTTGTGAAAGACCCAATATAGTGGTAATCATAAAGCATACTCATAAAAAAAATAGTTATATAAATAAATTAAATATAAACAACAATAAAGTAAATCTTATTAAAATACTTGGATCATGCTCAAAATTCGATCAAATATATGTACTTTTTTTTCAAATTTCGAACTTTATTTTATAGTCCATATCCTCTAAAGTAAATCACAAAAGTGATTGCACAATATCTATTAATAAATAGATATTTGGTTATAATTGTATCATACTATTAAGTTCATGATTTTCTGTTTCGAAATTTCAGGTTCTTAACAAAAATCACATTTGATAGAAGTTTAAAACTTCATTATGACTCTACATGCATATATAAACATCGAGTATATATTTTAGAATAATAGTTTTTTGGAACTTCGGATTCCAAAAATAATTATTACTTCAAGTGGAATTTATAATTTGAGGTTCTGATTCAATGTATATTCATTATTCTTACAATTTGATTTGATTACAATCGACAAATTCCATTAAGATTTTTTATTATCATTATGTTAAGATTCAGGCTTTTTGTTATTGCAATCTTAAAACACTGAATTGGTTTCAGGCATATCAAGTTTCAGGCTTTTTGATTTAACAATGGTCAAATATATATCAAATCAAACTTCAGGCTCTTTGTAATTTCATTTTTGCAATCTTCCAGTTGCAATACAATTATTTAATCTTTCCTTTCTTAGCAACCTAATGAATATTAATAACAAAATTAAGAAGTGAAATAATATAAATATTTTTTTCTTATCCCAAAATTAGAGGAAGAAATACTTTACAATTTGTTTTGGATCTCTCGGTCTCATCAAGAAGGTGTTATCTCTTATCTCGTGTTAAATTTGGATCATATGACGTCTTGACTACAAACAATAAACTTTCATATCCGAAACCTGAAACATATAATGGTTAGAGATTTGTGCTGATAACGTATTATAAATTGATTAAGAATAAACAAAAATATGAAACATAAACTTATAGAAGAGAAGAGATAAAGAATAGCTAAAAGAGAAGTATTTTATTCATCAATTGTTCTCATCACAAAAAGTGTATATAAAATACAATGGTTTGAGATCATTTTTATAGTCTCACAATCCCACATTACATTAAGTATATATAAATTACATTATAATGAATCATAAAATTGATCATTATGAAAAAGCTAGTGGGAATACAAAATGATGGAAGTTTCTTCAAAGGATTGATGGATATTTATTCATATATAATTGCATTATATTCATAACATATTATTATTATTATTTGATTAAGAGAACTATTAGTATTCTTACATTTATGTGCTATAGAGTGCTTGTAATATGTGATTGGCAAAGATTGAGGACACAACAGAACTGGTCGAAAAGAAGCTTGCATTGGAGATATCGAAAATGTCGTTAAAGGAGGCACTGACACTTGCTCGTGCATTTAGTCATCACAGGTAAAGTTCTTACATTTGCTTAATTCTTCTTGAGTCCATGTAATCAGTTAAGTTTACAAATTCAGGACAGCTATAAGAGTTCAAAGATAAAATAGGGAAAATCATTGAGATGTGTTTCTGTCTGCTATTTCTTTTGCTATGTAATTAATAGCAAGGGATATTAATTTCTTACATGGTTTTGTAGTTCTTCTATTTATATGAAAACTTGCAAGACTTAGGATGTAATGGTTTTACTTTTTTTCTAGATAATCAAGGAATATGAGGCTTAAGTATTTTATGTTCTATGCTCTGTAAATCAATTCAATATAATGTTTTTAAGAATCCAATTTGTTCTGAAACTCTTAATGGAATCAACTTCCTATTGTTTCATAGCATTTTATCATAATTTCTGTCAAAAGTGGTAGAATTTTTTTGCCAATGCACCAGAGCGCTATGGAAATTCTCATTGCTTTATACAACTTTTATAGGACTATTTTAAATTTTAAATTTCAAACACCTTAGTATTAATCTTCTAGATAAAAAATACTTCTTGCAGGGTACGTAAGTCATGAAATATTGCTCTTTTGTCGAAATCTAGTGATAACATCTTCGGTAAGCTAATGCAAGGTGGAATTTCTCCAGATGAGCTTTACAATACAATTTGCAAGCAGGTCTCTTTCTTCTTGGTGTTTCCGTTTCCATATCATTTTTAATGCTTCAATTTGTTCCCTACAATAATTACAAAAGTAAACATCATTTTCAACTCTATAATTTGGATTGAGTTTTCTGGAAAATTTTGAACTCACTTCATCAGCTGAGCCAAAATAGTGTATTAGATTAATTGAGTTGAGCTTCTCTAAAGTCAAATAAATTGTAAACACGAATCCTACTTTACCTCACCTTCTACTAAGTAACCATAAGCAGCACAATATTAATGAAAATATTAATTGTAGGAGTTTTATGAATTTATTCAGTTTCTAATGTTCTGGTTAAATTCATATAAATGCAGGAGGTTGAAATTGTTCTTATTGCACATCCAACCCAAATTAATCGACGTACCTTGCAATATAAACACATTAGAATCACCGTAAGTTGTTAATGGATTTCACATCTCTTTGATTATTGAAATTTTCCCACATAAATGTTTTTTGTTAATGCTATGTCTTCAAATACAATTGTGTTTTTTAGTTATATGAGCCTTTCCCCCTTCCATAACCGATGAAGCTATATTAAACCTTATAAAACGGTTTATAGGGAATGGAGACTAGATTGAGTTGCTATTTGATATCTAGAAAGATACTTTATTACAAAAAGCTACCTAAAGTTTTCATATTCTCATGCCCTTTATTCGACAATTGCTTCTTTTTCTTGCTAAGGTTGTTGGACAAGGCTTTGTGTTGCTGTGTTTTTTTTTTGTTTTCTTCTGGTGGGTTTGCCTAGTCTTGTTTCCCAGTTGTGGTGTGTGTCGGTTGGACTATTCTGGCCGCAACTGGGGATTAGTAGTTGTTCGTTGTTTGCTCTATTTTGTGGCTTGCTCTGTTTTGTTCTTCGCCTATTGGGTTGTGGCTTGTGGCCGGATTTGTGTGTTCCTTGTTTGGTCTCTTGTTGGCAGGATTTGAAAAAGGTAATTATATCATCAGTGATTTATTCCTTTTCTTTGTTTGTTTTTTCTGCTGTGAAACTGGCTTATCTTATTGTGGATGTAAGTTGGATCAATGTGATGTTCCTTCATTATTTGATGTCTTTCGATAACTGTAAATCTGTAATTTAGTTAGCTGTTTCACTTTTTGGGGTCAATAATAGCGTCGAGACTTATGTTGTAGTACCATTTTGGTCCGCTCTTGTATTCCAGAGTCCATATATGTAACATTTATTTATTTGGTTATGTTAGAATGGAATAGAAGAAACTATCATGCACATCAGGAGTGAATATCATCCCATGGTAGAGAAGAGTGAAAACAAGTGTATGATAGAACAACTTCTCATGCATGAGATCTTCTCGTGGTAATTTGATCTTAGGTTCTTTGTATCATACTTTTGGATTTTACTTGATTGTTGCTTCCTTTGATCTTTTCTTTTATCATTGGTTTGATAGGTGCTTGCCTTTTTAATTGAGTTCAAGTTCAAAAACCGTTCTAATATATGTTTCCGGTTGGATACAATAATTAATTTTTTTGGACTTATATGAGCTGATCTATTCTAAAGTTTCTTAGGACTGTTTCCCTTATTAAATAATTATATCTTTTATAAATGTTTTGACTCGTACGTTTCAAATGGATGCTTGTGTTTGACTAGGGAAGAGTGTGATAGATTGATAAGATTATTAAATCAAGAGTTATATATAGCCACATGATTGGGGATACAGAGAATAAAAGTTGAAGTGAACTACCTAGCGGAATAATTCACAGTGGTATTGATTTCTTAGAAACCTTTTGAATACATTTAATTTTTAGAAATCGAACTCTGATAAGGATATTGACCGCTGCAATAATTATATTTCAGATTCCAACATGCCTAAGTTCTGCAATGCAGCTGTTACAGAGGCAAAAAAATGGTTAGAGAAGAAGAAGTCGGGATCAAATTCAAAGTCAACATTGGACCTTGCCAGATGTCAGTAACTAATTTTTAATATCTCAGTGGTAGAACTTATGGTTGTTGTAAACCACCTTCATTCTGTCATTAGATTAATAAATATCAGTTTATATTAGCTTGCTAGTTTGTTGAGATTGTTAAAATAGTAATTCAATAAATTATTTGTTTCATACTGATGACTTCGCGGATTTCATTTTTTCTTTCATACAATTTACTGAAGATGGAGGTGAAGCAGGTTCTCCCGTGGATGTAGCCAAATCATTTATGCAAACAATCCTTCCATGGGCATCTCCATCCACAAGCTATATTGGATACAGATCCCCATCACCAACAGAGACTTAGCTTTTTAAGGAAGAAACACCATATTCACGTGGTTGCTCTTCTTCATCTGCATCAAAGGTCATCTTTCTCTTTTCTTTATTTCCTTATTTTTCGTATGCTATGGATAGGAATTAGACTTTGATGCTAAAAACTGATGATGTACGATAGTGATTTGATAATGTTTTGATATTTTTCATGGTCAATGATGTAGCATAATTTTCTTGATTGGAAAAATAATGGAAGGAAGGGGAGACATGTGGGTTTATTTTCTTTCCTACAAGCTATCTTACTTTTATTTTGTTCTGAAACTTAAATGCAAATGAAAAAGGATTCTTCTACCTCTACGAAATGAAATATCTCGATTATACATTTTCTGATCATGAAGCTTTCATTCTTGATTATGCATTTAGCTTTATGCATATTCTTTTCTTGTGAGATCGAAAAATTGTAAATGTTGCCAAAAATATTTAGAGATGATTGGTTATTGTATGTAAGTTCTACATGCCATTTTTGCTGGATCAATTTTAATGTATATTTTCATTGAGAAATTAAAACCTAAAGCCTTATAAATTTGAATGAGTAAAAATTTGTATGATTTTTTTTAATGTAATTGAATTTATAATATTTTGAATTTAGATTGCACTTACATACTTTGAATATAACTGATTGCATGCATTGATTGATAAATATTGTAAAACTAAAGGAAATAAGGGATTTTAATTCTAGTTTGATAAATATTTAGACTATATTTGAAGTAAAAGTACTTTTGAAATTAATTATCCAAACAATGTATAAGAATGAATGTAATCAAGAATGCTTTCATGGCGATAGAGTAATTAGAGTATCCAATCGTTTCAAAAGTACCTTCACATTTGATTATTATTATTATTATTATTATTATTATTATTATTATTATTATTATTATGATCTTTTCAAATATAAAAAGAATTTCAATACCTTGTAGTCATATACAAGCCAGAAAAATGACAACTCAGTTTTCTCTCCCTCTTTATCATCTTCATATTTGATTGTACATTTTTTTCTTACTTTTGCCAGACCTCTAAGATAAAACGGCCAATAAAATGTCCTTGATAAATGCGACCCTAGGTTCAAGTCAGGCTCTATTAAGACTTATCTATTCAATTAACTGATTAAGTGTGGTTTAGAAGCTTCTCTGGTGAAGAAGAAAGGTCTTCCCTCCCGTCTCCCATTCATAAAAGTGAAAGCAAAAATTCTTGCAAGCATGTATAGCACAAACCTTCGATATGGGATAAGCAAGTCCATGTAAACACACATATAAAAGGAAAAAAAAACGGATGAGAAAATTACATATTTTGCCAACTGACATTAACTTCTGCAACAACAAAAGTTATATTACAGAGAGTTAATAGAATGATGAAAATATAATATAAACCTTCACTTTCACCATGTAAAGACAAAAAATAAAACAAAACTCTAAAAGATACTTCACTTTCAGCTGAATAAGATTATTGGAGCCGCAAACATGGTTACCATTGCTATGGTGACATTTTCTGATAAAATTGTTGCAAGCCTCTTCTTGTTGGGGCTCAAGTTAAGAGCATGCCCACAACCATAGTAAGTTCGGAATCCAGACACTAAAGATGATAGACAACTCCCAGAGTCAACCATGGCAAAGACATCAGCAGTTGCACATGTTATAAAATCCAATGTTGTCATCTGCATCCATAGCAATTTTCTACCATGTCAGGGAACACATACTTCCCTAATTAAACAAAGTTAGTAACTCTAGCATGTAGTAAAGAATCTGTTATGACTATAAAAGAATAAGCTATGACTATACTAATTTACCTAAGATGAAAGATTTCTAAAAGGTTCGAGTTCATTCGGTGTAAGTAGTGTTTCCTTGGTAACCAAATTTCGATAAAAGCTTGTTCAGGGATGCATCCGTGATTTTCCTCCATGTATACTATAGCAGCCAAATAAATGTAAGTTTCAATGCCATGAAAATGGTACCATCGCCGTGAAAATGGTTACAAGTCAAAATATCAAAAATTAAAAATTGGTTACCAGAGCTGTAAAATGATTACCGGAGCCATGAAAATAGTTACCAATGATGTGAAAATGGTTACATATCAAAATTTAGAAAAATTAAAATTTGGTTACCTGACCCGTAAAATGGTTACTGGACACGTGAAAATGGTTATCATCACCGTGAAAATGGTTACAAGTCAAAATTTAGAAAAATTAAAATTTGGTTATCAGACCCGTAAAATGGCTACTAGACCCGTGAAAATAGTTACCAATGCCGTGGAAATGGTTTTACTATTTAAAATATTAAAAAATATAACAAAATCTGTAAAGTGGTTACCAATGCCGTGAAAATGGTTACAAGTCAAAATTTCTTAAATTTAAAAATGGTTATCAAAGGCGTAATATGGTTACTGGAACCGTTAAATTTATTACCATTGCCATGAAAATGGTTACAAGTCAAAAATTTAAAATATTTAAAAGTGGTTAACAAAGCTGTAAAATGGTTACTATAACCGTTAAAATGGTTAAAATCGCTGTGAAAATGATTATAAGTTAAAAAATTTAAAATTAAAAAGTGGTTTCCAAACCCGTAAAATGGTTACTCGGGTCGTACAAATGGTTACTCGGGTCGTACAAATGGTCACAAATCAAAATTTAGAAAAATTAAAATTTGGTTACTAGACCCGTAAAATGGTTATCATTGCCGTGAAAATAGTTTTACTATTTAAAATATTAAAAAATATAAAATGGTTATCTAACCCGTATAAACGGTTACCAAAGCCGTAAAGTGGTTACCAATACAGTGAAAATTGTTACAAGTCAAAATTTCTTAAATTTTAAAGTGGTTACTAGAGGCGTAATATGGTTACTCGAACCGTTAAATTGGTAACCATTGCCGTGAAAAAGATTACAAGTCATGGTTTTCAAATTTATAAACTTGTTACCGATGCTATAAAATGGTTACTCAAGCCGTGAAAATGGTTACCAGTACCGTGAAAATAGTTACAAGTCAAAATTTTAAAAATTAATAAGTGGTTACCAAAACCGTAAAACGGTTATTGTCGCCGTCAAAATGGTTACCATCGCCGTAAAAATGGTTACAAATTAAAATATCAAAAATTATATAAAAATATGTAATTAATTAATTTATTTTAATTAAAAAATATATTTAACTTTTTTTTAGGTTTTATTTTAATTTTTAAAATTTTGTAAACAAAAATTTAAAGGAGTTAGAGAAATTTTTAAAAAAAGTTTTTTTTTAATGACAACCGGTTGAAAACCGACTGTCACTTTATTTTTTTAATATTATTATTACCACTATTCATGGCTGTATGGTGCAGCTAACTGTACAACAGCCGGTCCCTCTAATTGTTTAGTTAATTTTATAGTTATTAGTGCTAGAATCAGAATTTTGATTTGATTTCTTTCACAGTGGAAGACTTCAGTTTGGGATCTTCTCCTTCCCGCACCAGGTTCTTAAAAATATGGTTTTCTTTGTCCCGACAATTGGGTTTGGCATATTATCTATTGACTACTCTGTCCATTTTGGTCCCCATTTGTTGAAGCCCATGTTTTGTAACTGGATAGAACCTTAAATGCTTGCAGGCCACTTAAATCCCTTCGGTTATAAATTTATAATATTAAAAAAAAAAGTGACGGTAACGATGAACCCTTAAAAACAGTATTTCCATCCTTAATCACACAGATCAGAATTTAAAAATATATATATAGTTTATAAATAAACCTCATTTAATGCCAATAATAACATTTTTTTAGGAGTAAATATCTTTTTTTAGTTAAAATTAGGAGGTTTATTAAATTTACCTAGAATTAGTAAATTTCTTGTTTTAACCAAACAATTCACCATGGAGACTAAAATGTCCCTCATTTTCCTATTTTTTGTTATTTTTACCAAAAAATTAACCGTAGAGACTAAAATGTCCCTTATTTTCCTATATCTCATTATTTTCCTTCTTTTTTCTTTTTATCCAAAACTTATCTCTTCTTCCACATCTCTTCTATCTCCTCTTTCAAGCACTAGTTCTCTCTTTCTTTTTTTCACGTCTATTATCATCTCTTCTCATTTTTATATCTCATTTTTATCTTGAACACCATATTTCTCTCACATTTCTCTCATGCTTGTCATCTCTCTAGTCTCTCATTTTTTAATACCATCTTTCTCTCTCATTTTTCTCAATTTAAATTCATTTTATTTGTAATTCACACAAAACCCATTTTATTTTTCTTCTCCAGATTTGTTCTTCTTCTTCTTCTTCTCGAGATCTTTTATTCTTCTATTTTTTTTGTTTGGTCGGCGATCTTCTTCTTCTTCTTATTTTTTTTTGGCTGACAACCTTTAATGGAGGTCACCTCGAATCATTTAAACATAAAGTTTTTTTTTATAATGATTGGTTTTGTACTGTTGTACTGTTGTTGCTGGGGATTGATGATGAAGATGTTGTTTGAGATTGATGATGAAGATGTTGTTTGAGATTGATGATGATGATTAATAAAAGTTATTTTTTTTTCTTCTGATCTCTTCAAAGGTTTTTTAGTTTTTTTATTACTTTTTTCTGAAGAGATCTAAAAATTCATCCGGATCTCTACAAAGGTTTTTTACATTTTTTTTTATTTGAGAAAATCTAAAAAATTTCCAAATCTATTCAATCTGAAAATTTTTCCAGATTAAATTTTTTGAAATTTCCTTAAATACATCATGCCAACCAATTAAACACGCCAGATATAAGCTAATTAAACACATCAAGACATACCAATTAAACACATAAGGACATCATCAGGTGCAAATCAAATAAACACACTAAGGGCAACCCAATTAAACACACAATGACAACCCAATTAAATTTTGAGGTTTATGCTTTAAAGCTTGTAATTTGTAAATGTGAATGAAACATTAATAAAAGAAGTGGTTTATTCATTCTATATTCTCATCGCATACATTTATATCATGTGTACTTAACATCCAAGATTGCCGGATGTAATCTCTAACTGAGTATATAAGTGTCATATACAAAGATATTCAGTTTGAGATGGCCAATCTAAAGAGTCCGTAGATACAAAGTAAAGTTGAGTACTTTATTTGTGGTTAATCTACATATGCGTTCCATTCCGTAAAGTACGGTGGTCTTATCCTAGACTATTCATATGGTGATATGAGAATGGAGACACCTTATATGATGTGATCATATAAGACTGGATCATGATCTATATGAATCTCTCACAAAGATCCGTTACAAGATGAGATTCATATATATCATCAAATGATGGCTATATATGGGTGATCTTAATCATGAATGTCTTATCGACTCTTTCAAGTTAGATCGTGGTTTTCGATATACCATGGGTGAGATCGGAGTTACATTCCCGGTTAATAACTTCATCTGTTAGATTCACGGTTTGACTTGTGGTTGAGAAGGTCTGTGCACAACAGTGGAATCCACTCCTTCTTGTGAGAAATGGATGGTAGTTTCCTTAAGGATCGATTCGGGGGTTGAACAATATAAGCACTCTCTTTCTTCCGTAAAGGAACTTAAGATTTATTGTTTATTAGAGAATCAATGGTACTTAATGGAAAAGTTATAATTATCGAGGTATAACGGATTTTATGACCTAGCTCTAATTATGAACTGTTTATAGAAGATCGTACCGTATGTAATAGTTATATCAATGGACAACTGTAATTTTGGTTTGTGTAATACATATATCTACAGTTATAAGAATACAACCTTGGGTTTTTAGTGGAATAATTTCAAGGTTAATGATCATGAAATATTAATTTAAGAGTTTAATTAATTATTTCTAAGTATTATGGGAGCTTAAACATGTGGGTTCATTAAGTCCCCTTGCTAGCCCTATTGATTAGAGGTAACAAGGGTCACGATTAATTAATTGGATTGTCTAATTAATTGTGTTACGTAAGTAATACATATTTATTCAGGGATTAATTGAATAATAAGATTATTTAATTAATATATTAATAATTAAATTAATTAGATAATTAGATTATTTAATTAATAAATTAGTAATTATGAATTATGAATTATGAATTAATTATTAATTATTAATTGGAGGTTACATATTCAAATCTTGACTGAAACAAAGATAAAATAATTAGATTATTTTATTTTTAAAAAGTCAAGTGTTTAAGTTCAAGTCAACTATAGTTATATGGGAGTTGTAATCATACTCAACCTAGGACCCTTAAATACTACTTATCCTTTTAATATATGAAAATTTGTTTGGAAATGGATTTTTGTCTAGTTATATATATATATATACATCTTTACATAACCATGATACAAAAGAGACTAATTGTGATTCTTTGAACCAAAAACATAAAAAGTAAACCCCTAGAAATTCTAAGAAGATTTCGACAAAAAAAAAATATCATTGCTTGTGGTGGCCGAATTCGTCAAGAAGAAAAGAAAGAGTTCTATTCTTCAAGCTTTTGCATCCTCTTATACGCTCTTTGAAGATCGTGACGTGCCCACACATAGTTACCGGATTGCGGGACATAGCGAGGAAGACTTGGCGGTTCGTAATCGGAATAAAGCTTAAAGAAAAGAAGGAGTTAGCATCAAGGGTTTGATCTAAATCCATCTTTATATATTCTTATCTGTTGTATATGATATACAAGTTACATAAAAAATTTAGAATCCCGTTTCCGCTGCATAACGTAAATCCGGGTTCCTATATTAAACACATCAGGACATACCAATTATACACACCAAGGCACACCAATTAAACACACCAGGGCAAGACCATGTTTAAATCAATTAAAACACATCATGAAAAGTCAATTAAACACATCAAGGTAAGGTTAATTGTAAATCAATTAAACACACACAAGGGCAAAAAAAAAATTGTAGAAGAAGAAAGATGGAGGTCCGAATAGAAGAAAAAGCGGATGGAGGTCTGGGAAGAGGAAGAAAAAAAAATAGAGAAAAAAAGTTTTTTTATAAAGAAAATTAGTCTTTAAAAATAAAAATAAAAAATAAATTATTCATTTATTTTGGTTGAAGGGTACTTTTGTCCCAATTGTGGATTTTTTGGTAGAAACAATGCCCCTATATATATATATATACATATATTAGTCTATTATATTTTTATAAGTACACAACATCTACATTTATTATTATGTTATTTAATAAATTTTATTATTATTTTAATTTTTGTTTTTATTTTTAATTCTTTATCTTCCAAAACTTTTTCTCTCAGTTTTTTTTCCACAAAAGCAGACTTCATTTTTCTTTATTTTTTTTCTCTATCCTCATGTCAAACGACTCTCTCCATTTCTTCTTGAATTTTATTTTATTTAATTGTATTGTATTTTTATAAGTACACAACACCTACATTTATTATTATATTATTTAATAAATTTTATTATTATTTTAATTTTTGTTTTTATCTTCCAAAACTTTTTCTCTCTGTTTTTTTTTCCACAAAATCAGACTTCATTTTTCTTAATTTTTTTTTTCTCTATCCTCATGTCAAACGACTCTCTCCATTTCTTCTTGAATTTTATTTTGTTTAATTAAAGATTGTTTTCCTTTAAGCAACCACTTTAAAGCTATAGATTATAATGCTTCAATCAATTTCTTCTCTATTTTTTTTTATTGTTTTATGTCCACAAAATCATTATAATTTGAGGTTTTTCTAATTGGAGATCCACTTTCAGTTTGTGAAAATTATAGGGATGCAAAGTTTTTGTCATGTTTCAATTGATTTGAAAGTAGAAAAGTGTTTGATCGGAAAAAAAATCTAAAGCTTGTTTGAAAGAAAAGTAAATAAGGATATTAAATAGAAAATAATGCATAATGATTTTATTATTCTAATAATATAATAAAATTCAATTTTTTGATATAATAATAAAAAATAATTTAAACATACTTTTTTCATAATCAACTTGATTTTGATTCATTTTCCACACTTATCAACAATTTTGTATTTCTTTAAAAGAAATTAAAATATAATTGAGTATTTAAAGAGAATTTGGAGTTTAAAATGAAAAGAGTTTTTAATGATATATATTATTAATATCAAATCATTATTATGAGACTTTCTTTTTCACAAAGATTAAAATAGAAAATTAAATAATAATTATTAGTACGTGTACTTACAAACTATTTAATATTATTTGTAATTTATTGAAGGATATTATTCAATTTTTAAAAATATACTAATTTAAGATATATATATGACTTTTAAAAGGTTTAAATATCGATACTCTATCTTAAACATATTAAGCTATGTTGAGTGTCTTAGCTTGTTCAAGAAACCTCTTTGGGTTCTACAGCCAAGCCCAAGTCCAACCTACAACTTAAAACACCCATAAACAAGTAAAACTATACATGAAGCTTTTACAGTAAAATGTATTTGTTTCACTTTTGAATGATTTCATTTGTAACCAATATTATACATATTTATAATGTTCATGACTAATAAAATTTTAAACATTTGGGTGTACCCAAATGTTTTGTGAGAAACAATTTCACCCGTCAATTGGCAGTATTGCTGACCCTTTACATGGAGAAAAACTTCCATGTTATTTAATATCTCATGTTGGTGAGACGGATCCAAAGAGAGACATTTGTCACAGCTTTTAAAAACAAACCTTTACTTTTTATTCACCTGTTTGATACCGACACCTGGATAAGTTATTAAAAAACAAAAAGTTCATAAACCTTTCCCTCCCTTATTTCCCTTACACCAGTCAATCTTATCATCTTCTTCAACAAATTTCACTCTACTTCTCCACACTTTCACTCAAGAAATTTCACTGTCCACCTCCATCTTTTCACTGCTTTAAAGATTGAAGACATTTAATGGTAAGTTTTTATAGTTATTAATTATTATATAATTTTAATTACCATTATTTGAGATACGGTAAATAAAAGAATTTAAAATATATATATATATATATATATATATATATATATATATATATAAAGTAATATTAAAAAAAATCATTTTACATGTTACACGGGGATGGCACTGTACTGCTATACTGTAGGTATTTTTTTTAGTAAACATGCTTTTAACAATCAATTAATTTTAGTTACAAATTTGTTGGCATATTTCAAGGACCATGTATGCGGAAGTGTGTTGCTTAATATTCATACATAACAAATAATAACGTCTATAGTAGAAAATATAGATGAGAGAAAATAAAGAAATCACAACATAAGATAGACCTGAAAAACCCAAATCGGGTAACAAACCACGGGTCGTCAAGACAACGGAGAAAGTTTCACTATATGATATATTGTTATATCCATATATTTCAGGATTCTCTCTCTAACCTCAACACCAAAGAGCCTTACCAAGTTTCTAAACTCACAACCGAGCTTTACATCATGACTCTCAACTCGGAATGCTCACAAAATCCTTATCAAGAAACCCCCCAATATCCCTTAGATCTCCCATAAATATCACACACGGATCTCTTACTTGATCCACTGACATTCCTTAGATCTCTCCCCGGATATTCAATGGAGTCTCCCCTCTGATCTCACAACTCGCTAATGTTACAAGTGTGTTTTTGCTCCTCGCCCTTACATCTAATAACATAGATATTAGGTCTATTTATATTAGTTAATTGGGCATGCAAAGAGTATTCTTTTTCCTTCAAGCACAAGAACTTTCTAAAAAAACACTTTCCTTTTCCGTTCTACACATGCTTAAGATCGATTGACTACGATTCTAGTCACGGTTGCATACCCGCTTCCTAAATAGTTACAAGTCGCTTGAAATTACATTGTTCAGAAAACCGTGATCCATATGCTGAAACAAACCTGAAACTGTTGTCCAGCTGTAGCACCGCTATCCTCACCACTGTTAACCCACATCAGTTCAAGCAGCGGTTACTTACTATCCTTTGACAGTTGTGGGACTGCTGCCAATTTCCGCAGCTTCTCATGTAGCGGTCTCACTCCAATCTTTTGATTCTTCATACCTTCGTTACACACCATTTTCAACTTTCATACATTTTCCCACATCTCAAGAAAGTTCCACATCATGTGAGTCTCGTTTGGTTCAATTGAGTTCACTTGAGAATATGAACCAAAACCTAATAAAATTTAGGCTTTATACTTCTATAATAATTTTATGATTCGGTTCTCTACTGTATTTTTTTTTTATCAATTTTGCCAATTTTATAAATAAGTCTAGGTAATATAATAGTTTTATTATTCATTATTATTCTTTTGATATATTTTTTAAAATTATTTGGTTTGTTTTATATTCATGATGAATTCAAAGATGATAAAGAATTGAAAGTGGAAATGCAAGTGCACTCGGATGATGAAGCTTAGAACTTATGCAATACAAATGCTTCGAGTAAGGTTTTTAGCATTCGTAAAGGGCATTTTCGAAGAGATAAATCAAACAATATTCGACTACGTGATTTCTTATGCTCAAAAGTGGGATTTCAAACAGATCAAGAGGTATGTCCAAATAAAAAGATAAATAGGTTAGATACAAGAAAGGGTTATCAAACTCTAATACGATTCATTATGGAGAATGGAATATGGAGTATTTCTCATATCAAACTTGATTATAACTGTGAAATGGATAAACCTAAAGAGAGACAGTTTTTAAGATTAAGTCGAAAAGTTTGTAAGATTTGTGGGACCGTCATGAGTTCTATGGTTGATGTTGGTTAAGGGACCATAAAATCATATTTCTTTTTAAAAAATGAAACGGGTGGTGCTGAAAATGTTTGGTTCACTAAAAAAGATGTAGGAAAATATTTGCAAATGCAAAAGGATAAAATGATGGAAGCAAGGGATGCACAAAGCTTACTAAATCATTTCAAGTATAAACAAGATAAGGATCCTAATTTATTTTATTCAAATCAAGTAGAACAATATAACCAAATGAAAAACTTTTGTTTTGGAGAGATAATACATCAAAATTGGATCATGAATGTTTTGGTGACGTTGTATGTTTTGACATTACATTTCGAATGTATAAGTATAATTTGATTTGTGCTTCTATAGTTGGATTTAATCATCATTGGAACTAATATTGTTAAAGAAAAGTTAACATAGACATTGAGGTTACATGACTAGACATGGAAACTATTAATTTGACCAAAGGACAAACAATGCTAGGTTGAAGAGTAACTTAGAAAAAAGTAAGAGGAAAGCAACAAATGGTATGAATATGTATTATATAGTATATGTACGAATTTGTTTTTAAATTGTGATTCTTAATCCATGATTCTTACCAATTTTTTTCATTTTATATACAGGAAAACACAAACAAAAATTACTTTTGGTTCGTCTCATCAAAGTGCTTCAGCTTAACCAGCAACACTGACTCCATCATGTTCTCATTCTGGTCCACCGGTATTAAATGTGTCTTTCAAAAGTTCTGACTTTTACTTTACTAGACTCTTGAGTGAAATAACTTAATACCTCACTTTAGTCGGGTATTTTTTGTAAGATGTAAACTCTAGAGGCATTGAAACAATTATGTTGTTTAACTATTATATTAATTATCAATATTTATAGGATTCATCACAATCTCAAGCTATGAATTCCTCATTTGGACAATGGCCTCACACATTTGCACAATGGCCTCACTCAAGTCAGGTTTGTGTTTCCTTCTTGTCAATTGTATGTTTTCGAATGAGAACAAATTACTTATAATTGAACTACTATTATTAATTTATGATGCAATGATCTTCATGGTTGTTCTCTACTTTCAGTATAAACCAGTTGTTTTACGGTTTTTTGCTCAAATTATAAACTAGCTGTTACAAGTAACTAGTTGTAATTTTTACTTTCATGCTAATTATATATAAACTAAATGTTAAAAGATTAAACTATAGAATAACTGTTATAAGAATAAATAGTTGTTGTTTTGTACAATTGCTATTTGGAATATGCGTTGTGAATCTCAATTTACATTTACTGCCTTAGAAATCTCAATTTATAGCTACAATTCCTTATTGCATTAGGAAATCTCACATGCAATTCAATTTTTTGTATCAACAGTTGCAAAATTTTAAAAAATGTTATTTCGATTTTAATCTTTCAAAAACCTATTTCAAAAAGATATCATGTCCGTCTCAAAACCCATTTGTATTATTTAGATTCAATTGCAATATTTCAAAAAATACAATTGCCAAAATCATATTAAAAAAAAACATCATTCACTGTCAATCTATTCTTAACCAACCCAAATCACTAAATCTATAGTTTACAAACACAAACCATTCACTACCAATCTATTCTCAACCAACACAAAACACCAAATCTGCAATTTACAAATACAAACCATTCACTACCAATTCATTATCAACCAACACAAACCAGATAAAGGCATTAAACCCAATTGAACATATAAAAGAAATAAATTTACTTAAAATCACAATTATGTAATTTTTTTAAAAAAAAAACTGTATCAATTGTTAAAGACTTACATTGTACAAAATTACAATGTATGAAAATGAAATAAATTACATTTTCAATTAGTTGACAAACCCTAAAAGGAAGGAAGACAAAAAAAAAGAAGAAGATCTACTATATAAAATTCCTTCAGCAAAAGTGTTCCTCAACTCCTCCAGCAAAGGTGTTCTTCAACTCTATGTTCTATTTCTTCCTCCTTGATACGGTATTATCAGTATTCAATTGGAGTATGGATACTCTTGAATGTTACAAAACATAGATTGAATTTTGTAGAATATAAATAAAAGAAAACCCAAGCTGAAATTTGTTGTAGGAAACCGATAAAAGTTATTTTACCTTGGAATCTATCGAGATTTTACATGAACAGATGGTAGTATATAGGAGAGAGACGGCATTTTTTATTGTGAAGAGAGAAAGAGATGAACCGATCAAAGTTCAAAAATAGGCTTAGGCTATGTTTGAGATTGTTTTGCTTAAGAAATAATTAGCTTACCAGATAAGTTGAGAGGTGTTTGGTAATTGACTTTATAAATAATCAACTTAAGAAAAAAGTAAGGAAAAAGTGTTTGGTAAACTTTAATTGATTATTGAAAATGACTCAAATAGGTATATATTGTTAAAATAGAATAGGGTTTTTAGCAAAACTGCCCTATTTTAGGGGGCCATTTGCAAATCTACCTTTAAACCCAAATTAATTGTAAAAATCCCCTGAAATGAAGCTGTTACCCTTATTTTAAAAGAAAAACCAATTTCACGCACATTTTCCCTGGCATCCCAAATCCTCTAGTCACCCCATCCTGATCCCATTCCATCCCGATCTCACTACATTTCGTTGATGTAGGACAACTATCCTTGGAGTTTGAAGAAGAGTTGGATAGAAAATTGGTAAAGAAAGAAATAGGCACGACTAAAAGAGCTGATATGAAGAAACGGGCATAACTTTTAGCTCGGTTATCCGATTGTCTATTATAATATGTTTTCAGAAAGGGGTTTTGGAGATCTACATTGTGGCAACCCGGGTTCCCTAGTTGAGGTCGTTTGTACCCTCAAAATAGCTGATTAAGGAAGGCTGTCCGGTATTTGAAGTTTTATTTTAAATTTTAGTTTTTTCGTTTTAGCTTTTTCGTTATAGCTTTTATTTGTTTAGTGAATGTCCAATTTAGTCTTTTTGCTTTTACTTAGGGTTTTTAGAGACTATTTAAACCTGTTGTTATTTGTTTTGAGAGGACAATAAAAAATGTTTTAGCTAAATTTCGAATATCATTTTCTGGTGGATTCCGGTTTTACGTTTTTAGAGCTTACATTGGTAAACCCTTATACTTCCGTTATGCGTCACTCGTTCTAGCCACCATCGCCGACATCACCATCGAGTTCCCGCCAGCCGTTGTCATTGGTTTCGTCTTTGTCAATGTTGTTTCTAGTATGATTTTAGGTCATTTGAGATTTGAACCCTAACATTTAGGATTTTAATGTTTTGAGTTGAAATTGTTGTTTGAGTTTTCAACTGTTGAGTTAGATTGGTTTGATTTTGGGGATTGATTTGGAATTTTATGGCTAATGAGCTGAAATTATCTAATTTTCAGTTTTTAAACCCTAACAAAATAAAGATTTTGAGATGGTGATATTTATGTTGTTAATTATTTAGTGATATCTACATTTATCATTATTTGGTTTTCAATTTTCACCATAGTAAGTTGTTAATATCTATATGTTGTTGTTGTTGATGATGATAATATGATGTCTAATAATATTATCCAAATTGTTAATGTTGAAGAATAGAGTAATAGACAAACAAAAAACTCTTTTTTATTACACAATCTTTGAATACAACACTCACACTTGTATACACTTATCTATCTACCACTCACACACTCACATATCCACACAATCACTTGTGCATACTCACTTGCACACAATATCACCTCAGTTTGACTTAAACACTCTACCACAAGTGTTTCTTACTTGATTGCTTTTGGCTTTCAACTCTATACACTATATGCATCACACACATGTATTTATACCTCTTCAAGTTGGTTTGCACCCTTATGTCGGTCATCAAGAAGTTTCTTGATTTGTTGTGTTTGAAGCTAGTGTTAAAGCTTCTAGAAATCTTTCTTCATCTCATGTTTGTTTCTAAATCTTCTGGAATGTTGGTGATACACCAATATCTCTGGAAGCTTATTGAAGTTTCTAGAGAATTCTGGAGAAGTGGATGAGGAAATTGTACGTTCAATACATTATTGATAAACGATAACAAGAACACATGGTCTGTTAAATCATGTATTATTATTGTATTCCCCACTCGGATTTCTTTAATAACTTTTTATTGTTGAACCTCTACAGCATGAACATTGGTTTACTTAAAGCAAAGCCTGCTTGGCTTGAAATGTTGCTATCTCTAGACGGGTGGTTAAAGGGAGATGTAAGTTATACACCTCATATGCAATCATCATGACAAAATATGGAGACATACTGTAGTCTAATGCGGTAGCTTACCTATTTATATCCTCAATTATATAACTAGAACGTTATGTCATTGGATTACACATTCATGGTATTTAAATACACTTATGAAAACGTTTATGATTTCTTTTGTGCATTTACCAAGTATAACCATATTTGATAAGTTTTGTAGATTAAAATTAAAGGAATGTGGTCAACTGTAACTAAGGGGAAAAAACAATTCAAGAGTGAAACCTACAAATGGGACAATACAATGACAGGCTATGTGATTAGAAATCCTCGATGCATGCTTAGGTATATTGGCGGCAGTCAACGGTGTAAGTAATTTTAAAATTAACATGTTCTTATTCAACTAATAGTAGATATTCTTTAGACTATTGCTTGATTCTTCAGATTTTTCTTCCTGCGAACGTGAATGGAAATCATTGGGTTGCAGTAAAGGTCAACTTGAAGGAGTGAAACATTAAAGTATACGACTCATACTCAGATGCCATTAGTGTTTATCAAAAACTTTGGTGGGGAACTTGTCTTAGAAAGATGTTGCCATCTTTTTTGGTGCATGTGATGCCAAATACTTTAAACCGATCCTTCATCATTTGTTGTCGAAAGACCCAATAAAGGCATTTCACGTCAAGAAAATAAGTATGCCTTAGTTTATTGGATGGGTATAGTTATAGTTTATGTCTGACATGATGGTTTTTATTAATTTTTAGTTTTATTGACATTGGTCCGATTGTAAGGATTTTACTCTCAAATTCTTGGAGTACTTATGGGCCGGAAAACAATTCAACTTTGAAGCACAAGATGAAGCAACCTTAAGAGTTAAAATAGCAACAAAAATATTCTAAAATTCAATAGAAATACCTTGCGTAAATGATGAAACTTGATGTGTAATAACAGGTACATTAAATATTTGGGATATGCATTTTTATATATTGTGGAGGTGATTTGTGTGAAATGTTTAAGATGTGTGGATATTAGAAGTGTTATACTTGCAGAGACCAAAAAAGTTATGGATTTGTTGAAATTTCAAATGAAACTCTGTCAAAATTTTGTAAAACCAATTCATGTCAATATTTATGATATTTAACTTTGAGTTAATTATATATCTAATTTAGAGAAAACATTAGGTTCAAGAGAAGCATGTTCCTAGTATTTCTAAAAGATCAATTAGGTCTTTTCTTGGGTTGTAACGAGGTCATTGGGTGACGGTTAAGAAAGAATAGGAAAGGATAGCAAACAAACCTAAGATCAAATCGAGAAATTCTTTGACAATCTTCATACTCAGCCAAATTCCTTCAAATTCTTCATTCCAATTGCATCCAGATAGATCTGGCAATTCGTGTTCGTGGGTCGGGTTGGATCAAACCCAACATGACCCATTTAATAAATGGGTCATGTCAGGTTGACCCATTTATTTAAGGGTTGAAGTTTTCAAATCCAATCCAACCCATTTAATAAACGTGTCACCCAACACAACCCATTTAACCCATTTTCCTAACGGCTCCAGTCATCCAACCCGATTGGTTTTACTATATTAAAATTTATTAAAAACTTACTCTAAATATAATTTAAACATATCCTTCAAAAATACAAACATAATAAGCAACTAAACCACAATTTCAAGATAAAGTTTAATATATTGTAGTAGTCAAATTACAAATATATCCCCTGTTTAATTTTAAATTACACATATGCTTTAACTAATTGTGTCAACCCGTCAACCTATTTTACGAAACCCGACATAACCCGTTTATTAAATGGGTTAAATGGGTCAACCCATTTGCCAACCTGAACCTATTTAGCTTGACCCGACCCAACCCAAATTCATCGAGTTCATGTCGACCCGTCGTGTCGTGACCAAAATTGCCAGGCCTACATCCAGGCTTCTTCAACAGTTTTCGTTCATCCTTCTTCTTAAACACTTCATTGTAAAGCTCTATTTCGTTTCACTTTCATTTGTTTAATTCATCATCTCATTTATTTATTTTTATTTTTTTTCCATCATCTTTTTTTTATAAAAAACCGTTTTTTTAGATGAGAATTTGTACATCAATTACATAATTCTTCCACCACCTTCTTTGCATTTGATCTTCTTGCCTTGCCTTGGTACATGCACATCATGAGTCACCTATTTCAAACTCACTTCAATCATCTTCATCACCTCAATATGATCCCAAGCTATAAAATATGGCTAAATTATGGCTTTGGGGTTAAGGTTAATATGGGTGATGAAAGAAAAAAAGATTATAGTGTTTGTCTTTAAATTTGGCTATGTAGCGCACACACACATAAGGTATGAAATATTTAAGGCCTTTTAAGCGATTTCAAACACACATCGCCAATATCACTTCTTATGGTTCAACCAAAACAAGAGTAAAGTTCATATGTGATATCTTTTATGATGAATGTTCTTTAATACCCAATCCATAACCTATTGAGATCAATTTTCATTGCTAAGAACCTAAAATGTGTTTAGGAGTAAAAAAAAAACAAATCCTCTATAATGATATTTATGTACGTTTTTTGGCTTAATGAACTCACAATGGTAGTCACCATTATTAATCATGGCAATCCAACTAGGCATTATATCCACCCTCACATCAAGAGCATGTCATAATTTTTTTTTAAAAAATAATGCACTTGATACCCGCCATTCTGTTGTTAGGGAATTGCGAATCCCAAAAAGATATTTATAAAAAGTTCTCACGTAATATGTTCTATAGTTATGAAAACTAGCAAAGTGGCAAGCGAGGGTATCGTTCCACCGAGAGGTAGGATTAATCGATCGTTTCTAGCTCTAGCTATTATTACAACACGCCGAGCGAACTCCTGTGTTTTGTGTGCGAAAAAGTGAATAATAATATAACTAAATAAATTAAATAAATAATATATACAATGATAGATGGAATGAAGAGATGTATGAAATGTGGTTACACTAGGGAAACAACTCAACCGTGACAATCCTCATAATAAAACACTAGACTCACCTAGTCCCTCAAATGTGTAAGTATACGTTATAGGCTTGTTCCCCTAAATTTATCACTAATCTCTCTTAATTCCTTAGAGATCACATCCACACAAAGCATTGATTCATTAAGTGTCATGGAACACACAAAAAGAGCCATGTATGCCAGCATAGTGATACTCTCACTTTCTGATCATATACACAGAACGTTTAATTGGGCATGTAATGCGCAACCGCGTGGGCCATACTATAATCAATAACTCATCCACGAAGCTAACCAATACGAGATGGCAACCATGTGAAAGCATTAAGAATACGAGATACCTATACAACACGTATGTTATATGCTCGTGTCCCCTTAATTAATCTCTACCCTCTCTCGAGCGCATAGAGATTGCATCCATACATAAGCATGAATCCATTAAGGATTATAGGATACACACACGAGCTCTACATGCTAGCTTACCTCATCTCTTGCTTACTGGTCAAGTGTAAAAGATATCACACTAAGCATGCTAATATGAACCACGTGATATATAACACATAGCCTATATGTCATTCATAAGGTGGCTAACTGAGTGAAAGCCTTAAGCACACTAAATATCCATATTACAACACAAGCACAAAAGGAATTTGGTTTATCTTTACTTCTAAGTCAAGGATTCGGCTTTATCAATCTCACTATGATGGCTAAAAAATGGAAAATAAGTTCACCTAACACTAATGTACATCAATGCAATTGTTGGAACATTAAGTACATTCAGTTTAGGTTAAAGGTTTATCCTCTTGATTTGAGAATTTTTTCACAATCAATTCATCACCTAGTCTGGCTAAGGATGAGCAAATGTGTCTTAAAAAGACCCATTAAGCACAAGGATATGAAATAAAGCCAATTTAGCAACTATATGCATGTACTAGCATTTGTTACTCTTTGGGACAAAAATCCCCAATCACTCAAATCAATCAATGCATGACATTTCAAGTCATCCATCAATCAATCAACAATCATGAGCAACTAAATTCCTACTCTAAATTACAACTACTCCTTTGAGGTACGAGCTTAAAACACATAAATCAAAGAGCAAAACAAAACCCAATCGAATTTATGAACAAAATAAATATATATATCACATGTGAAGGTTTACGGATTTCCAAATTTGAGGTTACATGTTAAAGAAATGAAAATACAAAGAAATAAGTAAAAAGGAGACAACCTTTGAAGACAAGCCCTCCAAAGAAGCTCCTTGCTTTCCTAGCTCGGATTTGGTCCTAGAACCCACTCCTATTTCCTTAAAATTGATTCTAAAATAGATGGTGTGTATGGTGATCTCCCATGGAGGTTTTGGTGATATCCCATGGAGGAAAAACCTCCATGGGAGCTTGATCTCTCCATATTTGGTAGAGAAGATAAAGAAAATGGGAGATATTGGAAGAGAGAAGAGGTTTGGGCATGAATGAGAAGGAAGTGGGGAAGAGAAGTCTGAATAGAGGTGGGAAATAAGGTATTTATAGAGCTTGGAAGTTAGGTCATGAAAATGGGGTTAAAGGACAAGATTGCCCTTCAAATATTGGCTGAAAATGGTTGAAAACAGGTCCGTCTGTGAGAGGGTCCGTTTGTTCTTCCCGTGGGGACTTTTTCAGTGGAAATTACTGCCCGAAACTCTGTCTGGTAGCTTCGTCTGGTCCTCCATAAAGTTTCCAGTAAAGGGCAGTTATCAGCTTCGTGCACTGTTACGAAAATAGTCATAACTTCCTTCAAAAGCCTCAGAATCATGATCTGTAAAAACCGTTGGAAAGTAGACATTCTGGGCTTTTCGAAAATATGTAATAGGCAATGTATTTTGATAGAAAGAGAGAGATATGACCCTTGAAAGTTGAGTATACTATATAAAGATTGCCAATTCCAGCCCTTCTAACTCCAAAACTCTTCAATTTAACTCAACCTTTTGTTTTAAGGGACATAACCTACACAAGGCTCACAAAAGACGTTATATCACAAAAACGCTTAAAAATAAGAACAAAAGATAGGTAATGATGGCCTCAAATAGGTACATAAATCATTCCGATCAGTACTACTCTAAGTGTCAAGACATAAGTTTAAATTTAGTAAATAAATTAAAGCATACATTACAGCTCTTAAAGCACACAAAATAAGCATCCAAAAATGGAAGACAAATATTTCAAAAACTTGTGACTTTCAAAATCAACCTATGTTAGCTTTTTAATGCATATCTCTCAAATTACGCAATAAAAGTTAACAAAATTTTAGGATAAGAAACTGGATTTGTAAATTCACACTTTTTATTTAGAAAATATTTCAAAATTCGAATCAAAAAAAGGAGAAAATAGACGTCGAAAGTAGTTCAAGTGTAGAATTTTAAATGCGTGCATTGCCCACGACCTTTGGTCGATGAAACAATCAAAACTTTTAAACCACCACTCAGAATTTTACGTTCTTTATACCGTTAGATTCGTATCAAAAAACCAAAGAACACAACATTAACAGAAAAATTTATTTCCTCTCCAATGAACACGGTTTTAACGAAACTTTTTCCTGAATTTTTTTCAAAACATGACACCTTTTCTCAAATTTGATAATGAATAATAAAAACTAAACATGAATTCACACCCCCAAACCTAAACCCAACATTTTCCTCAATGTTGAAATTGAAGTGCAAGATAAATAGGGAAAAGATTCGGCAAAGTAACAAAAAGCATAAACATGTAATTTGGAAATAGAAATAGAATCATACCTTGGTTGCTTGAGATTAGAGATGTTGAAAGAAAAGGGTCAAGAAGGAAGAAAAGTTGAAACTTTGACGAGGATTATATAGGGCACAACTGTTGTGTAAACCGATGTAAAACATGCAGTGGTTGCTTGATGGTCCAAACACACCGTTTTACTTAAGGAGCCGCAGTGTAAACCGAGACAAAGTCAGTTGTTCCGAGAGCAGTACATCCCACGAAAAATTTCAAAAGAGATACTCGATGTGAACCGTGGTGTAAACTAAATTTCCCTTTATCTTTATAGTGTAAATATAACTATAGGGGGTGAATAGGTATATTTTCAAATTTTCATCTTCATTTAAAACAATGCAATTTTAATAATGCTAAATGAAAAGTGCAAACAATGACACAAGATATTTATGTGGTAAAACTCCAAAAAGAAAACATCCACGAGTTGATACCATAACCACCGGCAAAAGAAAATCCACTATTTCAAATAAGAGTTACACAATCAAGCAATCAACTCATGCTCTCCAAGCTATCACTCTCACTCTTACTCTACCCTTGAAACTAGTGATCTACTATGCCGACTTCCTATCCAAGACCTCTTGTCTCTAGGAAGATTCATTGCTCACCTATCCAGATCCTCTTGACCCTAGGCAAGACTTTCTTGCTTAGTTATCCGAGTCCTCCAGACTCTAACTAAGACTTCCTTGCTCAACAATCCGAGGTCCCCTACCTTTTGTCGAGACTTCCACTTGCTTAGCTATCCGAGTCCTCCCAACCCTAGCTAAGACTTCCAATTGCTCAAATCAAAGAATCACTCTAAGATATGAGACTTTCTACCTCTTCACGATACATCTAAATGATCATGAACGTAAAAAGCAAAAAAGCACGCAACATAGAAAATGATGATCAACAAATTCTATGGACATGTCATTAGATAGTTAGATTACGCCTTCAAAGAATAATCACAAATGTATCTAGACAACCTAAGCAAGTTATCAACTAAGAACCAAATCAATGAAATGAATATACCAACTGATATAGACCTTGTTCATAGAAAAAATGAAATTAAATCTAGAAATAATCAATCAAGCACAATAACAAAAGATTTCTAGAAGCAATTCCATGTTTATTAAGTTTAGCACAAATCAATCAACTTATCACAAATCTAGCTAAACTTGAAAATCAAATCAATAAACCACAAAATGATATCAAAATCATCCTGGTCATGCTTCTTAATCAAATAGCATCAATCAATAAGAAGATCTAAGAAGAAAACTAAGAAGAAGATGATTTTACAAACAAGAATGAAAATCACGAACTGAAGATCTGATCACTTCGAAAATTCTAGACATTATTTGGTTCTGTTAATGCATGGGGTTTGTAGAAATCTTCAAGACACTTGAAATCGGTTTTTGAATCAAGTGATTCGGAGTAGAAATGAAGAAGTTATCACAGAAACAAAAATCAAAAGTTGAGAGAAATTATGCACTTGTTTTTCGATTTCTCAACATCTTCAACTTCTAAAGAATGAGAGGGAATGAGAGGTTTTAAAGAGAGAATACCCAAAAGACCAAAAAGCCCCCATGTTTTAGTGCCTCCGCGAGATGGCTTGTGGGTATCTGATGCAGCAGCCTTGTCATTGGATTACATTGAGGGGTTGGATCAGAAAAATACAAAGAAAAGGGGCAAATCAATCCTACTAGTCCGAGCGACGAAGTCGGAATGACGTGAAACTTTCACAGTTAATGCAGATCGGCTAGATCTTCAAAAGTCATGACCTTTGATCGTGAGGCATACCCTTTTTTAGCCGAATTCCTTCATTTAGGCCTCATAATTATCGTTTTTGCCATTTTAGGAAAGTTTTAATTTCGCAATTACTTTATTTTTCCAAATCCGAATCGACTTCCGTCAATTCAGGTTTGCTTAGAATCTTTAGATTTATTTTTTTCCGTATATAACTCAAATTTTCCATTTTTGGTAATTTTATTATTTTGGGTTTTTTGGGCTCAACAGGGTTTCAAAATTAGGGTTAGGGTTTGGGTTTGTTTACTTTAAATAGACATGTAAGCCACTTTTGTTGGGCAGTTTTTAATTATTAATAAAATTCAGAGAATTATTTCTCAACTATCCAATTACACATCCTTCGTGCGTGAAGATTGTTGTATTTGAAGCCTAGTATTCTGGCATACATGCACGGATCAACAGAATATTAGTAGGTTGTTTCTAATTGTTTCTTGCAAGTTTTTCTCAACAGAGCTTCAGCTACACCAGTTGGTATCACAACCGTGTTCGTTCGGGACGACATCAGCATGCCGCCAAAGAGACGACAACCAAACCGGATCCCTGTAGAAGAGGCCATCGAACGTGACCGTACGACACAGTTGGAGCAACAGATTACTCAATTAACCGAGTAACTCGCCGTGTTAATCGCCAACCAAAATCCTTTCCCATCATGAATCCCTCGCGAGAGTGGTGATGAGGAGGAAAGCGATGATGAGAATTACGAGGAAGTAGAGGTTCCGCAGCCTAGGCGACCAGCGCGAGACCCTGAAGAGAATCAACGGTGGGAGACAGGGATGAGAACAGAAGTTCTGAAGTTTTAAAGACTCCTGCAACCGGAAGAATTCCTCGAATGGCTAGAAGTCATCGAAGAAATTTTAGAGTTCAAAAGAGTTATGGAGAATGCAAAAGTAGCATTGGTGGCAACTCGACTTTGGGGCCAGGCAGCCGTGTGGTGGCAGCAGCTCAAACTCACCTGACATCGCTCTGGAAAGACTAAGCTCACCCATTGAAAAAAGATGAAGATGAAGAGGAAGATGCGAGCAGAATTTTTACCCCATAATTTTTAGAAATTGATGTATCAGAGGTTGCAGAATTTAAGGCAAGGAATGCGAACGGTTAATGATTATGCTACAGAATTTTATCAGCTGGTAATGCATAACGATATTCAAGAAATCCAAGATCAGTTGGTGGCCAGATATTGCGGGGGGTAGAAGTGGTGAATCTTTTTGACCCGATCACAGTCTCAGATGCACACCAAAGAGCCTTGCAGATAGAAAAAACCCTATCTCAAAGAACTTGAGGGGGAACGTTTTCAGGAAACAATGGAGGAACGTTTGGTAAAACCAAGGCCACCAGCAGCAACACGGGTCTGCAATAGCGGATGGTAGCCAGCAGTAGCGGAGGCGTTCCGCATCCGAACATCAACTAGGTACAATCACCGAACAACCAAGTTTTGCCAAGAACAGTGTCTGGTGGGCTGCGATGTTTTAGTTGTGGCAAGGCAGGACACCGCCTATCAGAGTGTCTAAAGTTGGGAAAGAGACCAGCTTTGTTCAATGACACAGACGATGCCGGAGAGGGGGATATAAAGGTTGGAGAAGAGGCTTGATTTGATGAGGAAGGTGCTATCGAAGAAGATTTTTTCGGAGGTGATTCTGGTCCATTGTTGGTATACGATGCACTTTCTTGACACCACGAGCTGACGAAAGTGATTGGCTTCGAAACAATGTGTTTCAGTCGACTTACACTATTTTAGGTAAGGTGTGCAGATATATTATCGACGGTGGTAGTTGTGAAATTATCATGGCCACTGAAGTGGTTCAAAAATTAGGACTTAATATGGAAAAACACCCAAAACCGTATAAGTTGGTGTGGCTGTAAAAAGGCGGAGAGATAACAGTGTCGGAAAGAGTTCTCATCTCTTTCTCGATGGGAACCAACTATAAGGACCATGTATGGTGCGATGTGGTCCACATGAGTGCATGTCATCTGCTACTCGGAAGACCATGGCAATATGACCGAAAAGTGAAGCATGATGGGTTCATGAACACCTACACTCTACGATTCAACAATACTAACATAGTGCTATTACCTGGTAAAGGTCCAGAAAAAAACAAATCACTTGATAGTACAAATTTACTTTCTTTTGCTAGGTTTAAAACAGAGATGGAGAAAGCAAAGACAGTGTTTGTGTTGTTGAGCAAAGAAAAGTTAGCCCCAGTAGAAATCCATCAAGATGCTGTTCCACTAATGTCAGAATTCCTGGAGGTGTTTCCTGACGAATTGCTTAAGGGGCTCTCACCCCTGAGAGACATTCAACACCAGTTTGACTTGGAACCAGGAGCGATACTACCTAACCGTCCTCATTACAGAATAAGTCATTTGGAGCACAAAGAGGTACGGAGACAGGTAGAAGAATTGTTTGCCAAGGGTCACATCTGTGAGAGCCTTAGCCCTTGTGCAGTACTGGCCCTTCTAATTCTAAAAAAAAAAGATGGGTCCTGGAGAATGTGTGTGGACAGTCGTGCGATCAATAAAATCATAGTGAGATATCGGTTTCCTATTCCCCGGTTGGACGACTTACTTGATCAGATTAGTGGGGCAATTATGTTCACTAAACTGGACCTGAAGAGCGAATATCACCAGATCAGAATTTGACCTAGAGATGAGTGGAAAACTGCGTTCAAGACGCGATAGGGTTTGTATGAAAGGATGGTCATGCCCTTCGGTTTATATAATAGGCCCAGCACATTCATGAGAGTAATGAATCAAGCTTTGCGACCATTTATCAGAAAATTCATCGTCGTATACTTTGACGATATTCTGATCTATAGTGCACACCGTGAACAACACAAACAACACCTTCGTGAAATGTTAACTGTCCTGCACACACATAAATTTGTTATAGCCACAAGTAAGTGTGTTTTCATGACATCCAAAGTGTTATTTTTGGGTTATATAATTTCAGAGGAAGGATTACAGGTGGATGAGTCAAAAATTGAAGCCGTCAAGCAATGGCCTCGGCCCAAAACTGTCACGAAAGTCAGGAGTTTTCATGGTTTGGAAACCTTCTATAGGCGCTTCATCTCACATTTTAGCAGCATCATGGCTCCCATAACTAACTATATAAAGAAAGACAAATTCGAATGGACTCCAGAGGTGAATTAAGCCTTCAAACTCATCAAGTTACGGCTAACAACAACCCTTATATTAGTCCTACCATATTTTTCGCAGCCTTTCGAGCTTCAGAGTGATGACTCTAAGCTGGGCATAGGAGTCGTGTTAAGTCAAGCTAGCAAACCAGTGGCATTTTTCAGTGAAAAATTATCAAGGGCAAGATCGCGGTATAACATCTACGACATTGAGTTCTACGATGTGGTTCAAGGCGTGAAACATTAGAGACACTACCTTTTCCATCGTGAATCCATCCTCTTTACAGATCACGAAGCTCTAAGACATCTCCACAGTCAAGATAAAATTTCGGCTGGACATGCAACTTTGTCAGCTTATCTATAAAAGTTCACATTCATTTTGAAACACAAAGCATGTACTTCTAATAGAGTTGCAAATGCATTAAGTCGACGAAGTAACTTGTTGTCCACTATGAGTCTTTCGGTACCAGGTTGTGAATTATTCCGTGAGACACTTGCTACGGACCCGTATTTCTCAGCCATTCTAACAGCTTTACAGTCTGGAGAGAAATCAGAATTTTTATTGGTAGATGGATTTTTGTTTAGGGGAAATCAGTTGTGCATTCCCGACTGTAGCTTACGACTGTAAAACATTAAGGAACTACATGGTGAAGGGCATGTGGAATGAGATCGTACACTCCAATTAGTCAATGCAAGTTATTTTTGGCCTACGATTCGAAGAGAAGTGGAGCGTTGTCGAGTTTGTCGAGTTTGTCAAGTTTCGAAAGGGAAGGCCACTAATACAGGTCTGTATTTACCGCTTCCAATACCGACTGAACCATGGACAGAAGTGAGCATGGATTTCGTGCTCGGGTTACCAAAAACTCAATGTGGTTTTAATTTGATTTTTGTTATCATGGATAGGATTTCGAAGATGGTTCACTTCATTCCGTGCAAAAAGACCACGGACGCAGTTAGTGTTGCTCAACTTTTTTTTCGGGAAGTATATCGTTTGAATGGACTGCTTAATTCCATCTTGTCCGATCGAGACACCCGTTTTCTCCACCACTTTTGGCGTAGCCAGTGGAAGTTAGTGAAAACGCGGCTTGATTTCAGTAGTGCATATCACCCACAGACCGAAGTAGTTAACAGGTCTCTGGGAAATTTATTGCGAAGCTTAGTAAGTGAGAATACTCGAGCTTGGGATCAAAAGCTCAACCAGGTCGAATTTACGCACAATCACGCAATAAATCTGAGCACAAGTTTTAGTCCTTTTCAAGTGGTGTAATTGGTCATCCCTCGTGGTCCACTTGACTTACTACCTCTTCCAAACAAGACTCAGATTCATAGGAAAGCTGAGGATTTCGTTCAACATTTGCAGGAAACTCACAAGCAAGTTCATGACAACCTGTTAAAATCCACAGCAAAGTACAAAACCGCAGCTAACAAGAAACGCCGCCTGGTGGAGTTCGAGGTGGGGGACTTTGTTTGGGCTATCTTGACTAAAGACCGTTTTGTAGTTGGGGAATACAACAAACTTGCGGTGAAGAAGGTCGGTACTTTTGAGGTGATTGAGAAGATAAATCCAAACGCATACCGATTAAAGCTTTCTAGCCATATTCTTACAGCTGATGTGTTCAATGTGAAACATTTGGTGCCTTATTGTGGTGATTTTGAGGAGGAGGATACGACATCGAGGTCGACGTTTTTCTACCCTGGAGGGACTGATGCAACAGCCTTGTCAATTGATTACATGGAAGGGTTGGATCAAAAAAAGACCAAGGAAAAGGGGCAAATCAATCTTACTAGTCCGGGCGACGGAGTCGGAATGACGTGAAACTTTCACAGTTAATGCAGATCGGCGAGGTCTTCAAAACTCATGACCTTTGGTCTTGAAGCATACCCTTTTTTAGCCGAATTCCTTCGTTTAGACCTCGAAATTATCGTTATTGCCATTTTAGGAAAGTTTTAATTTCGCAATAACTTTAGTTTTCCAAATCCGAATCAACTTCCATCAATTCCAATTTGCTTAGAATCTTTAGCTTTATTTGTTTCAGTATATAACTCAAATTTGCTATTTTTGGTAATTTTTGTTATTTCGGGTTTTTAGGACTCAGCAGGGTTTCAGAATTAGGGTTAGGGTTTGTTTACCTTAAATAGACCTGTAAGCCACTTTTGTTGGGTGGTTTTTGATGATTAATAAAGTTTAAAGAATTATTTATCAACTATCCAATTACACATCCTTCGTGCGCGAAGATTGTTGTATTTGAAGCCTAGTATTCTAGCATCCGTACGCGGATCAACAGAATATTAGTAGGTTGTTTCTAATTATTTCTTGCAGGTTTTTTTTCGACAGAGCTTCCGCTACACCAGCATCTCAGGGCAGAGCAGCTTTGGGGCCAAGATGGCCACTCGCCATCTCGAGAAGGTGCTCAATAATGGCTTAAGCCATCACACCTCTTCCATTACGCTCCTCTCGCTTTCTTCAACCGTTCTTTGGCCTCTGAACTCTGAATTTGAATATGTCTGAAGATTAAAAACCGGGACTCCTTCACAATCATGGACATATAAGATACTCAACCCAGAAAATAGGAATTCAACTCGATGTATGAAGATAAAGACAATGTATGCAACATGAGTTGAAATTGTAGTATCTTTTGACTTAGAACTCGAAATCACTAGTATGAGTAACCAGAACTCAATCAAGAATGATTTAAGACTACTATAAAGCTCATTATCCATGTTATACAAACATATACACAAACAAACACATTTCACACTAGAATGCAAACTACATAGAGATAGTCTCCGATCATGCATTTTCCAAAACATGTTATTTTCATACCAATGCATGAGCATTCAACTTCAAGTGTGTGAATGTGTTATAAATGGTGCGCTACGATGTAGGACACAAATGTATGAATTGTGTGTGTGCGTATTTAATGGTGTACAACTATGCATGGATACATATGTATGAGTTGTGTATGTGTGTGCGCGCATTTAATGGTGCATAACTATGCAGAGACACAAATGTATGAGTTGTGTGCGTGTTTGCGAATACGCCTTGCAAGAGGAAGAAGTATCTTGATATCTTAGCATCCAAGAATAGAACCAATCTTCTTGAAGACGAACTTTGCATCATGAGAAGTTGGTTTTCTTCCTTGAAGTTCTTAGCATCACGAACCACCTAATCAACTAAACATTACAAACAAATGAAGTTTTGTTATGGAATTAAGCCAACACAAATCTAAAACCTAACAATCTCCCTCTTTGGCTATTCCATGATAAAACCTCTACCTCACCATACAATGATCTTTCATAATCAATATTGATTGCATTCTCACATCCTCACATTACAAAGAGATATCCCTAGACTAAAGTGTCTTCATGAGTCTTCAAGAATATCTTCACACATTCAAAGCACCTGTGAGACAAGAACAACCAAAAGCAATCTTCTACAAAGAAGATAAGTGAGATAAAGAAACAATATACGAAACAAAACAAAAATTCTCTTATCTCTTCTTATCTCATGCAAATGAGAATTCTTTCTCCCCCTTAATGAATTTTCTCCCCTTTTTATCAAAAGTAAGTAACATGGTGAGTAAAACACTTTCTCCCCCTTTTTGGCAAGGAATAGATAAAAATATATTACACGACCTAGAGAGAGAGGTAAAAACCAAGTGAAAATACCTACAAGGTTATAAGGGATGCATAATAAAATCATGAGATAATGAGCAAACAAGTTGTATAGAGTCATAGAGAACTAAGTTAAACAAACTAAGCTCTCCCTTCACCTATTAATAAGCAAGCAAACTTGTTCACAAGGGAATCAGTCAATCACACATTTCAAGCAATAAAAGAAAGTAAACCATTATTTTTCAAAATTAATAAGAGAATCATAGATTTTCATTACTCTCTCAAAAATAATCTCTCATTGCTAATGAATCAAACAAATTAAGCAAAAAAATATGTGTGTGTGTGTGTGTATGTGTGTGTGTGTGTGTGTGTGTGTGTGAAAATGCTTCTAGCATATATAAAAGGAGTAACTGTGAAATCAACATGCAAATCATTTCAACACCTATCCATCTAAAGCTTTTCCAATTAAGGTCAAATCGATTATCACTCGGAAATTTGCTTTAAAGAGAATAGATTTCAACATATGAGCGTTGTGTAAGCATGTGGCTTGTCATCCCATTTCTGTTTTTCAACCCGAGCATTCACAATATTTTTCAACTATACTCCATTTTAAGCCTTCCTCCATTTCTTTTAGGCTTTGAACCAAAGATTTTTTTAAATTATTCTTTTTCAACACTTCTTTGTTTTTTTTAACATAAACATTTACTCTTCATGACGGCTTTCGCTCATCACAATGGTGTAGCTCTTTCCTACATTGGGCGGCTTCACAACCAAGGTGTGTAGCCCTTTCCATGAAGGTGCTTGTTGAGTTCGATGTAATGCCGAAGCAAAATGGATACTAATCATTGGTCATTTAAAATTACTAGTCAAAAGACTTCAAGATGTATCCATAATAGGCATATAGTCAAACTCAACTACTTAAACTTAAACGTATAAGAGAAGCATTTGTGCACTTTTGAAAACAAGATTTACAAAGACTTAAGTGCATGATCTAAAAGCAATAAAAGCTATTTTATCAAGATCATTACTTCTCATATGAGTAGCTCTCAAAGAAATAGATATACAATATAGTTTTGCTTATCAAGCCACTCACAACCACACACAAGCATTAATCAACACAAATCAGGCCAATGGATCTTCTACGAGATTTAATTCTCTCTTTATCTAAGGGCTTTGTGAACAAGTCCGCAAGTTGACTTCTAGTAGGCATATTCTCAAGAGTTACTATTGAATGTTCAACAAGTTCTCTAATGAAATGATGTCTAATGTCTATATGCTTTGTGCGTGAGTGTTGAACCAGATTCTTTGAGATATTAATCGCACTCATATTATCACAATATAGAGTCATGTTACCTTGATCAATCTCATAATCCTTGAGAATTTGCTTCATCCATAGAAGTAGTGTGTAAGCACTTCCGGCTGCAATATACTCGGCTTCGAATGAAGAAAGAGAGATGGAATTTTTCTTCTTGCTTTGCCAAGCAACCAAATTATTCTCCAAGTAAAAGCAACCTCCCGATGTGCTCTTACGATCATCAATGTTTCCTGCCCAATCCGTATCGCAATAGCCAACAAAAATATCATTAGTATCAAAGGAATAGAATAAACCAAGATTATGTGTTCCTTTTATATATCTAACGATTCTTTTAATGGCTTTCAAGTGAGATTCTTTTGGATTAGCTTGAAACCTAGCACACAAACCAACACTAAAACAAATATCTGGCCTACAAGTTGTTAGATAAAGAAGGCTACCTATCATGCTCCTATAGAGACTTTGATCAACATTTTTTCCTTTTTCATCTTTGTCAAGTTTTAAGGTAGTACTCATAGGTGTTTCAAATTCTTTTCCATTTTCAAGGCCAAATTTCTTAACAAGATTTCTAGCATATTTAGATTTAGACAACATGATACCATTGCTAGATTGTTTCACTTGCATGCCAAGAAAGTAATTGAGTTCACCTACCATACTCATTTCAAATTCTCTTGACATAACATTCACAAAATCATCAACCTTGGTTATACATGTAGACCCAAAAACAATGTCATCAACATATATTTGTGCAACAAAAATTTCATTATCATAATGCTTGACAAACAAAGCTCTATCAATACCACCTCTCCTATATTGGTTTTCAATAAGATATTGAGTCAACCTACCATACCAAGCTCTAGGGGCTTGCTTAAGGGCATAAAGAGCCTTTTTCAACTTAAACACATGATTAGGAGAGTGTGGGTTGTTCAGCATACACTTCTTCTTGAAGATATCCATTGAGAAAAGCACTTTTGACATCCATTTGAAACAATTTGAATTTTTTAATACATGCAATGGACAACAAAAGTCTAATGGACTCAAGACGTGCAACGAGTGCAAAAGTCTCATCAAAGTCTACACCTTTAACTTAAGTGTACCCTTGAGCCACTAGTCTTGCTTTATTTCTCACTATTTTGCCACATTCATCGGTCGTATTCCTAAACACCCATTTTGTACCAATCACATTGATATCTTTAGGTCTAGGAACTAAGGACCACACTTCATTCCTCTCAAATTGATTTAGTTCTTCTTGCATGGCATTTACCCAATATTCATCTACAATTACATCATTAATATTTTTGGGCTCAATTTGAGAAGCGTAACAAGCATAGAAAATTTGGTTAGCTAGTTGCCTTCTAGTTCTAACCTCTTCATTCAAATCACTTATGATGTATTGTTGATAATGCATATTCCTAAGCCTAGAATTAGAATTTTCAACATCTTGTTGGTTATCATTCAAACCATTTTTTAACTCTTGACTTTCTTCTCTATCAACACTATCATTATCATCATTATGACTAGACTCACTTTCATCTTAACTAGTCACATCAATATGTGCTTTAGTGTCATTCAACAAATGTTCTTTAGGTTCATTGACACCATTATCATCACACACCAAGCATACTAAGATCATCTATTTTCACATTAATATACTCCATAATAGTCTTGGTTTTCAAATTGAAGACTCTATATGCACGACCATTATTAGCATACCCAAGAAAAACACCAATATCACTTTCAGTATCAAACTTTCCTAAGTGATCTCTATCATTCAAAATAAAACACTTACTCTCAAAAGTGTAGAAGTAACTCACACTGGGCTTCTTGCCCTTCCAAAGCTCAGAGAAGGTTTGTTTTGTGGCAGGCCTTCTAAAAACTCTATTAGTGACATAGCATGCAGTATTGACCACTTCGGCCTAAAGATTTCTAGGGACTTTCTTGCTATTGAGCATGACCTTAGCCATCTCTTGCAAGACACGATTCTTTCTCTCAATAATACCATTTTGTTGAGGAGTTCTAGTAGCCGAGAACTCATGTGAAATCCCATGATCATCACAAAACTCAATAAATCTAGCATTTTCAAATTCACTCCTATGATCATTCCTAATGCGACATATTTTCCTAATACCAAGACATTTTTCATTTTGAACTTGATTACAAAACTTCTTAAAGTAACCAAAAGTTTCGGTCTTGTCTCTAAGAAAATACACTCAAGCAAACCAAGAAAAATCATCAACACATACAAAAATGTATTTCTTACCATTTATGCTTTCGGTTTGGATTGGTCCCATTAGGTCCATATGCACAAGTTCTAAGGGCTTCTTGGTAGCAAAATTAGTGTTCTGTTTATGAGACACTTTAATTTGTTTATCTAATTGGCATGGTTCACAAACACCATCAAGCTTTTTACCAAGACTTGGAAGACCTTTAACAATGTTATATTTCTCAAGCTTTTTTAAATCTTTATAATTCATATGGCCCAATCTTTCATGCCATAATTCAAGCTTGTTGCACTCATGTGCCATATTACATGTTAGTGGATAAATCTCTAAACAATAGCAGTTGTCTGAAGACCTTTTGACTTTCAAAACAATCTTGCTCTTTTTATCGATTATTGTGCACACATCCTTGTTAAAGCTAACTTCTTTAAAAATTTCACACAAGTGAGTGATGCTTATTAGATTAGCTTGTAGACCATCTATATACAAGGTGTCACGAAGTTTAGGCAATCCGAGGATACAAATTGTTCCCTTTCCTAGAACCTGCTTTTTGGTGCCATCACCAAATGTAACCCATCCACAATCTTTCATAACAAGATTCTTAAAGAATTCCTTATTATCGGTCATATTCCTAGAGCAACCGCTATCTAGGTACCAACAATAGGATGAATTATCTCTTAAAGTATATTGTGCAACCAAACATTGTGTTGTGTTTTTCTTAACCCAAACTTTCTTGACAGGTTTCTCATTCCTACTATTATTAACATGCTTTGACTTGTTTTTAGGCACATTGACTCCATTAGTCACATTTTCAAACAAATCAAACAAAGCATTATCAACTTTCTTATGCATGGCAGAACGAGGCACAACACAAGATTTAATAAACAAATCATCAACACATTTATTTTCAACATGCTTTTCCAAGGTCTTCTTAGGTTTAATTCTAGATCCATACATGTATGATTGCCTAGGACCATTCAAAGACATATCATGCAAATCATTGGCAATTCTACATTTACAAATGTATTCAAAACATCCAGGTCTTATGTGTCCTACCATGTTGCAATAATGACAAATAGGTATGAATTTGAGAAGTTTACCATTTGCTTGAGCATTCAACTCATTTTTCCTTCTCACATTTTTACCTCTTTGGGGTGTAACAATTGATGTCTTGCCTTTTGCATTTGATGATGACGTAGCTTGTCTTTGGCATTGTTGAGTCTTTTCCTTGACCTTCATTGTTGATGTTGAGGCACCTTTAGTACCATCCATGGCTTTACCGTTAGAGAGTGTACCCACATTCAAATTGCTACAAGCTTTAACAAAAGTAGATTTGTTAGATGAAGGAGTTGATTTTTCATAAACATATCCTAAACCTCTTTTGTTGCTTGAAGGCTTTACAACCTTAATGAGAGCTTTCACTTTATCAGAGCTAGATAACATCTTGTTAATCATCTCTTTAGCCTCATTTAGTTTGTCATTAAGTACTTTCTCTTGATTCTCATGCTCATTAAGGTTTGCTCTAAGCACATTTTCAATTCTCCTAGAACGATTAAGAGATTCATCTCTTTGCTCGATTTCATGTTTCAAAATATTTAATCTATCATTGCTATCAATCAAGCTTTTCTTAAGATTAAGAATTTTTTTCATTAAGATCATTAACACATTTTGAGATACAATCATGATTTTCTAACTTCTTAGTGAGATACTTATTGATCTTAAAGATCCTTTCATTTTCTTGAATAAGATCTTTGATCTTTTGATCATCTAAGTCAATAGACTCACCTTCAACAAGAGAAGCCACAAAAGAATACATTTCTTTAATCATGATGAAACAAACAAAAGAAGATAACACACACTACAAAGAAGATCTATCTAAGTGCGTCTAGACACCGGCTCTGATACCAATTGGTATAGACCTAGTTCTTAGGAAAAATGAAATTAAATCTAGAATTAGTCTATCAAGCACAATAACAAAATATTTCTAGAAACAATTTCATGTTTATCAAGTTTAGCACAAATCAATCAACTTATCATAAATCTGGCTAAACTTGAAAATTAAATCAACAAACCACAAAATGATATCAAAATCATCCTATTCATTCTTCTTAATCAAATAGCATCAATCAATAAGACGATCTAAAAAGAAAACTAATAAGAAGATGATTTTACCAATAAGGATGAAAATCACGAACTGAAGATCTGATCACTTCGAAAATTCTAGACATCATTTGGTTCTGAAAATGCTTAGGATTTGTATAACTCTTCAAGACACTCGAATTCGGTTTTTGAATCAAGTGATTCGGAGTAGAAATGAAGAAGTTATCACAAAAACAAAAATCAAAAGTTGAGAGAAAAATTTTGCACTTGTTCTTCAATTTCTCAACATCTTTAACTTCTAAAGAATGAGAGGGAATGAGAGGTTTTAAAGAAAGAAGACCCAAAAGACCAAAAAGCCCCCATGCTTTAGTACCTCCCTGAGATGGCGCATGGGCATCTCGGGGCAGAGCAGGTTTGGGGCCGAGATGGCCACATGCCATCTTGGGAAGGTGCTCAATGATGGCTTAAGCCATCACACCTCTTCCCTTGCGCTCCTCTAGTGTTCTTTGACCGTTCTTTGGCTTCCGAACTCCAAATTCAAATCCATTTTAAGATTTTAAACCGGGACTCCTTCACGATCATGGAAATATAAGATACTCAACCCAGAAAATAGGAATTCAACTCGATATATGAAGACGAAGACAATGTATGGAACATGAATTGAAAATGTAGTATCATTTGACTTAGAACTCAAAATCACTAGTATGAGTAACCAAAATGACCGGAACTTAATCAAGAATGATTTAACACTACAATCAAGTTCATTATCCATGTTATACAAATGTATACACATACAAACATATTTCACACTAGAATGCAAACTACATAGAGATAGTCTCCGATCATGCATTTCCAAAACATGTTATTTTCATATCAATGCATGAGCATTCAATTTCAAGTGTGTGAATGTGTTATAAATGGTGTGCTACGATGCAGGAACACAAATATATGAATTGTGTGTGTGCAAACATTTAATGGTGCACAACTATGCAAGGACACATATATATGAGTTGTGTGTGTGTGCGCATTTAATGGTGCATAACTATGCAGGGACACAAATATATGAGTTGTGTGTGTGTGCGCTTACGCCTTGAAAGAGGAAGAAGTATCTCGATACCTTAGCATCCAAGAATAGTACTAATCCTCTTGAAGACGAACTTTACGTCATGAGAAGTTTATTTTCTTCCTTAAAGCTCTTATCATCACAAACCACCTAAGCAACTAAACATTACAAATAAATGAAGTTTTGTTATGTAATTAAGCCAACACAAATCTAAAACCTAACATTGACAAGTGACTTAAGGATGGTATGTCCCATGAAAAAATTCAAAAGAGATATGCGATGTGAACCGCGGTGTGGACAGGTGACTTGAGGAGTAGTTTGTCCCGTGAACAATTTCAGAGGATCAGTGTTATGAGAGTCGCAGTCTAGATTGGTGTGTCTAAGACGTGATACATGCTACGGAAGTGTCGAAAATTTCAGCTACAAACTTGTTTTGTCCAACTCAGACATGCACACATTAAAAAGCGTAATTCTAAACATCAAACTAAAATTTTTGCACACCCCTAAACCTGAATTCATTATTGTCTCTGAATAAAATTCAAAGTTATTATAGAATAATATCCAATTCTAGCTAAATGGTGCTACAAACTCGTACTATTTCAAGACTCAAAATCAAAATAAAAAATCAAACAAAAGTAAAGAAAGGAAAAATTATACTCTGGTGGGTTGCCTCCCACCAAGCACTTTATTTGAAGTCTAGATGAGACGTATGAGAGCATTACGGCTCTTTGAGCTTGATCAATTTCACCATCATCGAGCTCTCTACTGCTGATGGTGAAGTAACAACTACGTACTTATCATCACTTTTCTTTAACTGAATAATTCCACCACGCTCAACTCCTCTAAGCTCATCTTTTCTCATCCACACTTGCCTTACCCAGTTACTCCCATGATTGTAACTCTCATTCCTTCATTTCTATTGTTTTATCTATTCGAAACACTAAAGGCAAATGTGACCCACATTGTCGTAATGGCAAACGAAAATGAAACTTATAAGTTCACCTTGTTGGTAGACATTTTTCAAGAGTAAGGCTCGCACCTTCTTTTTGTTTCTTCTCTTCCTTTTCGTCTAGATTCAACCTTTTGGGTGATCGAATCATTTGACTCAGCGGTTAATAACTTGATCACCTGCTCAACTTTTGCTAGCTTTGTAATGTGTTTAAGCATCTTATTCCTTATGATCTCTAAGGCTTTATCCTTTGTTCGATCTCGGCCTTCATTGGTCTCATATGTAGAGCAAACTCATCTTTGAGTTCTTCTACCTCTTAGGAGAATTCAGCTAACTTCCATGAATAAGATTCTTTTCTTCCATTAGCTCATTGATCTTGGTTGTCAAGTCAGAATTAAGTGTGACAACCATTTGCTTGTCTTCTTTTAGTTGCTCAATCATGTTCTCATAACCTAAGCGATCATGTTATAGAAGTGAGGCATTGCTTCTTTTGCCATCTTGAATTTTTAAGAGACCGGGAGATGATTCTGGAGAAACTTCTAGATTTATTACTTGTAAAATAAAGCAATCAAGAGCACCTACATGATGTTTCAGGGATTAAAAAACATAAACATTGATTGTTTTATCAAGCACTGTCATAGAAACCTTACCATTATGCACATCTATAATAGCCCTTATGGTTGACATGAATGGTTTTCCAAGCAAAATGGGTAAGTCTTTCGAACTAGTACCTTCTTCTTCCAAATCCAACATGATAAAACCTGAAGGTATGATGAGATTACCAACTTGGACTAAAACAGCTTCCACAATTCTTCACTGATACCGTATAGATCAATCGATAAGTAAAAGCTCCATGTTGATCGGTTTAAGGTCACTCAACCCTATCTCCTTATACACAACATAGGGCATCAAATTAATGTTTGCCCATAAGTCCATTGTGGTTCTCTCCTTTCTTGTTTCTCCCATTGTGATAGTGATATTAAAACTCCCAGGAACCTCGAGTTTATGAGGCAATCTCTTTTGGAGTACCACACTTACTTCATCTGGAACTAACACCGTCTTATGAGTATCAGTCTTCCTATTTCTCGAATTGAGCTCATTGAAATACTTTGCATATGATGACATCTTATGGATCACTTTCATTGTTTGCTTTCTGACATTATCCTTTGATAAGATGTTATAGATCTCCGTGAATGATTGGTTGAGCTTGTTCCTCTGAAGTCTAGGTAGAAAAGGAACTGGGGGCATATAAGAATTTGAAGACTTATGAATCTTAGATGTATCCCTGGACTTTTCCATCTGCATCTCCTCATTTTCTACCGGTGCACTATTTTCTTTAGAGAAATCTAAAACATTAATAGAAGTTTTAATAAGTTCAGCAGGTTTATCATTATTTAAAACCTTACCATTCTAGAGAACTGTGATCGCCTTTGCTTTCTCAGTATGACTTGGAAACTTTCCTAGTTCACTCTTTTGAATAGATTCAGCTAATTGCCTAATCTGCAGTTCCATCTATCGTATTGAAGCATTCATGTTTTGCATTTGCATATTGTTTTCCTTGAAAGTTTGTTGAGTAAATTGCATGAAGCTATTCAATGTGTCCTCTAGTGATGGCTTCTAAGGTTAGTATAAGGATTCTGCTAGGCACCGGCATTATAGTGTCTCTGACCATAATTGTTGTTATTTCCCCATTGGTTCCCATTGCCTTGATTATTTGTCCAAGGGAAGTTTTGAGGATCTCTCCAACCTAGATTGAAGTTTTTCATTGCTTGTGCTTCTTCTAGGTCATTAGGTCCAAGACCTCCTGTTTGATAAGCTTCTACAACATACCCCGGTTGTTCATCTCTCATGCATATCAACTTACTAATTTTTCCATCCTGGTTGGCGAGAGCTTTTATGGACTTTTGCATCTGTGCCATTTGTATTGAATTTCTTGTGTTAGCATCTACTCAATAGATCCCTTTCATTCTCCTAGAACTCTTCTAATAAGAATTATTGGAGAGTTTCTCAAAGATTAAGTACAACTCATCCGGAGTTTTATCATTCATGAATCTTCCACAATCATTGTTTTCCAAAACTGTCGAAACATCATTTAGACCATCATAAAACCATTGGAAAATCCGGTGCGTCTGATATCGATGTTGAGGGCTATGAAAATGAAGCATATTGTAGTGCTCTCAGGCCTCATAAAACGTCTATTGGTCCCCTAGAAAGATATTAGTAATTTTGGTTATGATCTCATTGGTTTTCTGCTGTGAGTAATACTGAACTGTAAGTTTTTCTACCACCTCATCTCATGCTCTCAATGATGCTGACAGTAAAGCCATGGGCCACGTCTTCACCTTTTCCTTTGGAGCATGTGGGAAACATCTTATACGCAGCTGGCCTTCTATCACCCGATTGTTTGGAAAAGATTCTATCACAGTGTAAAATTCTCTAAGGAATTAAAGCACATATTCATTGGGAAGACCATGAAAAGTAGGCAACAAGTTGTAGTGGAAACTTTTCAGTTTATAATTCCTTGATGTTGCATCTAGCACAATACATAAAGAATGATTGCCAACAATTGGACTGTTGTAGTCCTTCATAGTTCTATTAGGTACAGCTGGTTCAGCTGGATCTTGTTGGATGATGGGATTCTCAATCTCATTGTCTGCCATTATTGCTTGTTTGATGTGATAGATGTGATAGATGTTGTCGTTGAAAGGTAATAGTTCTCCTTGAAGAGATCTTCTACCTTACATCCACCGTTGAGATATGAAACAAAAGACAAACACACAGTAAACTACGAAAAAGAAAATAAAGTAAAATAAAAACCAAAAAACTAAAAATTAATGACTTGACTGCCTAAACAAGAAAAAATATACTAAATAAAACTAAAACTAGAAATAATCAATAAATTCAACTAATCCCTGACGATGGCACCAAAAACTTGATGTGAGGAATTGTGTTATAAAAACTAATCTCGTAAGTGCACGAATCGTGAAGATAAGTACAGCTAGGGATGGCAGGGGGTCGGGTTCGGGTGGGTATTGTAAAATCCAAACCCTCACCCGTGAAAATTTTCCTCACCCACGCCCGCCCTCAAACCCGCATAGGTAAACGGGTTCGTGAGCGGATTTGAACTCGAGTGTTTTCACCCATACCCTCACCCGCGAACCCACAAAACAATGAGGGTTCATGGGTGGATGCTTCACCCGTGGGATACCCACGAACCTGCGAACCTGGGATTTGTCATTTGTAAATTTCCACATGTAATCACCTATTTGATACTTAATTGAATTAAATTTTCATCTATAATTCCCTACTTGGTACATTACAAAACAATAATAACCATAAAAATAAAACGACCAAAAGTAATTCAAATATCCATGTATGTTTATATACAAGTATTTTATTTATACGGGTTTACGAGTCCAACTCGCTGGTTAGTTTTTCCAACCCGCACCCACCCACGAACCAATCAGGGGGTTTTTCATTAAACAGGTTTACGGACCGTGGATCACAAATTCACCATCCACACCCGACCCTACAGGGTCGAGTTCGGGCGGGTGCGGGTCAAATTGTCATCCCTAAGTACAGCGGCAAGTATAGATCGTTCCCACGAGGGAAATTGTTTTAATGGTTATAACTAATTCTAATGAAAGTTAAATTTAAAAGAACCAAGTTGTTTGATGATGATCTGATTAAAAATAAATTAAACTACGAAAGCTATTAAAAACATTGGTTATGATCAATGGAGAGAAAGAACTAGGTCGTCAGTGATCCCCAATTATAAACACTTAATGTATGAAATTAACTTATAAACAAAATTCAATCAATTCAAAAGTTCACTCTTTATATTTATTATGACTATTACCCTACGATCGCGGGATGTGAAATGTGTTCCCAACCATTATTTACTCTTTGATCTATGGTGTGAACAACGATCAAAAATCTGTTAAGTACAAGAATAAAGATCCAAAAACTAAACTTTGCTTTGATCTATGCTAAAGATAAATTAAATTTATTCAAATGAATATTAATCAAGATTAGGTTTTGATCTATACTCTAATCCTAATTCTTAGATAATCTTAACCCTAAATTCATGCCAAATAATCATCCACCCTTTGATCTATGGTGTGAATGAAAATTAAAACTAATGAGGAGTCAAGAAGTTAAGCACAATGAATAAATCAAGAATTGAATTGATAAAATAATAATTAATCCATACACAAGCATTCACAAAAGGTTCACATTGATTCCCTAATTATGAGATTAGTTACACATCATAAAAATAATAAGACAAGAGAAAGATAAGATAAAACTCGTTGAGGCCTAAGATAAAACTCGTTGAGTCCTCCAATGAATTCTTCAGATCTTCAATATTGAAATCTTCTTTGTCTTGTAAATCTTCTGTGTAAAGATGGATGAGAGAGAATTGTGTGTAAGAGAATGGTATGATGTGGTTATCTTGTGAAAGTAGGATTAATAATGAATAATGAATCCCCATTCTCTTTAAGAAACTTACGGTATTTATAAGAGAATTCTCTTTGTGGATTCCATATTAGCTTTGTTGTAGGAAACTCACAAAGTAGGAAAGTAGAATGAAACAAGGAATGAGAATCATTTCCTAACTTGGATTTCTTATTTTGATGATTGACTCTTACTTTGAGTTTAGAAAGTTTCCCAAATATGTCTTGGTCTTCTAAAGTCATTGGAATTTGATTTGGGAAGTTTTGGAATAAAGTGAGACCAATTTCTGAGTGGTTTTTAGCTAAAAATCCGTCCAACCATAACCTAAGTCGCTCTGTAGGCAGACCACTATCCAAACCCTTGGAATTTCTCTGATGGTTTCCGCTACTTAGGTTGATATATAGGTCATTATGCAAGAACCACCGTCAAGCCCGTTGTTGACTTCTACAACTCTGAAGTTTGGTTACTAAATTAGGCATAGCTTTTTATAAAATTATCGAAATTGTTATTCGAAAAGTGTGTTGGAAACTAGACTTCTAGGGCTTTCCCAAAATAGGTGGCACCTAACCCAGTTTAACCGGAGGAGAAAGATATGGGCCCCGTAACTTGAGTGATTTGCACAAGCCGAAATTCATCATTTTACGCATTTTCTCCAAAATAACATCCAACACCTTTTCCATGGAATGTAGCCTACATATGCTCAAAAAACACATAAAACAACTAATTTCGCTCTAGAAAATAGTACAAATAATAAAAGGTGGGGACTTAAAATATGTATAGAAATAGACCGACCAATTACTTCCTCGCCAAATGATAGAGTGCGATTCTTTTTAGGTATTCTAGAAGGAGGACGACCTACATGTGAATAAACAACTTTTGATGCAATATCCTTAAGAACCAACCATTTGTTGGGTTATCCCATGAGATGTATTTTCGCACTGTATGCTGCAACAAGGAACACACTAGAGTAATAAGGGGAACAATAATCAACAAATGAAAATCCATATAACTTAATGCATATGCACATGGAATTTGGTCGATATCAATTCCATTTAGGTACTGAGTTTTTTTGTCAAATCCACATTTCCATCTAAACCCTCATCTTTAACAAAGAATATGCAAAATTTGATGGAGTAGATCCGCATAATTGTGTTTCGTCATCTTTAACACCTATGGGAACATTCTCAGTTGTTGTCAATTGAGTCGTAAGCTTAATTGCAGTTGTCCATCGATCATGGAACCAACACTGTAGGACCTTTGTGATGTAATAGGCAATTCCTTGCATTCTTTAATTGCATTAGTAATGGCCTCTACAATGTTGTATGACATTATGTTATACCTTTTTTCTTGGATTGTATGTTTACACCCAACGCTTAATCCTAACATCCTTAACATATTGAGCTGCTTCGAAATTAATATTTGTTATTTGTCCCATACATTGCTGGAATTGATTTTCCTAACACACCCTGGCTACCCGTCGGAAGTATTGTTTAAGTGTCTTATTCTTGCCAAAGGATTCAAACATGTTTTGTTCTAGATGTACCGCTCATACGTCACGGAATGCATTTGGGAACACTTTTTCTAAACTGATAAGCTCGTTTTTCATGCTTTACGTACCCGTCATTTTATATAGTTTTGCTCTCGTTTTCTTTGCAAACTCCATCTTTTGATGTTCTAAGTGCTTAAACAGGTCCTCTATAGCCAGGAGTTATCCCTGTACGAAATAGAGAGCTTTCGGAGTAAAAAGAAGGTTTTAAGCTCAGCATAGAATGAGAAGTGAGGTACACGTACCATACTAAAAGAAAGTATGTACCGCACTTCGTACCGCACAGGAGAGCAGCAGAATAGGTGCGATACGCGACGTAGAAGCGAACCGCATCACGTACCGCGCGAGATGGTAGAGGAAATTATATAAGGCTTCAAGCGAAGTATGCGAACCACGCCAGAAGGAATCGCAAACCGCATCACGTACCATGCAAACTTCCAGTAACCAAAATTAAACTGATGTGCGATACGCGATGTCGAAGTGAACCGCACTTCGTACCGCACATTATAGCAGATTGTGAAACCTCTGTTTCACAAACAGAGAAGTGGCTTTATCGTGGGACCCTCTCTCTTATCTCTGATTAAACATTGAGGGGGGATATTCCTAGAGGATGAGAGGGTGTCTATGGAACCCTCCTACACAAGTAGAGGGGGGGCTTGTTGTTGCCTATAAAGTGAAGAGATAAAGGTGAGAGAAAGGGGATCTGAGAATTGAGGAACACACCAGACCAGCTCTGCTCTTGGACGATTTTGGGGTTCTCTCTTCATTTTAAGACCTAGTTCTTCAAGGTTTGATAAGCTAGGGCTAGGTTTGGTTGATCCAAGGAAGCTAGGGAAGCTCAAGCTACAAGAGATTGAAGCTACAATTTAGTTTTATCTCTTTAACTCTTCTCTTGTTTCTTTATTTTGATTCATGATTTGTATTGATGTTAGCTCATCTATGTTTATTTTGTATAGAATGATCTAATTATTCTTATGTTAGAACAAGATGATGCTTAACCCTTGATTCATATGTGATAGACTCTTTGATTTCTCTAGTTTTGTGCTTGTGGAGCTATATGGATGTTTTGAATGCTTAAGGCTTTTACTTAATTGATCATTTTGTAATCGATCTATGGTTGGATGCTAAGTACCGAGAGTAGATGTATTTGACAATGCTTAGAGAAATGTTCACTATGCTTGACTAGAAAGTGATAGAACCACTAGGCTAGTGTATATGGTTCAAATTGTATTCTAAGTGCTTAATGGGTCTATACATATTGTCCGGATTGCTTGAGAAAGATTCTGGGTATGTATAGATACGATCTCTAATACATCGAGAGAGGTTAGAGATTTGTTTAGGGAATACGAATCTATAGCCTGTACACGCAAGAATTAGGATTCAAAGAAGTCGAAGTGTGTTATTAGGAGGGTTAAAGCGGATTCGAGTTCTAACATGTTTTCCACACATTTCTACAAGTGTTAAGTTTGATAATTTAGTTTGTGTTTGAGTAGTTTACTTTATTGCAATTCTTGACAACTCATGTTTTATATTGTTCAATTAGTTGACAAGCCTTTGAATTCCAGTAATCATAACCTTTTTCCCTGTGGGAACGAGATCCCTACATTGTCACTATACTATCGTTGCGACCTCATGCTATTGCGAGAGTCAACAAGTCTAGTTTGACATGATCATAAAATAGTTATGATACTATTTTTTTCTATCAAAAACGATAACCAAATCATTAACTTTGCCAACGACTTTATGCAACCTAGTTAAAAATCATTCTCAAGCTTCATTTATCTCCGAATCACCAATACCAAAAGCTAGAAGAAATATTTGTTGATTGTCATCCATACACACAGCTACAAATAAGACCCAATTATAAGAACCTTTGCAAAAATGCCCCGTCAATAGCAATAACCGGTCTAATCGAAGATAGAAAACCATATATACAAGCTTTTTAGTAAAAGAACATATACATGAACCTGTTACACGAATCTGTGTGGAAGTCTGTAATAGTCTCATGATTTGTTTGCTCCAACATGTACAAGAATGAAGGCAAAATATTTTATAACTCAACCGATCTTCCTTGAACATATTCTAAGGCAATATGTCTAGCTCGGTACCCTTTCTGGTAGTTACAAGAGATGCCAAACTCCATTGGCATGTCGTTAATAATTTCCTTAGGCTTGTATAAATGATGATCACAGAATTGCTCTTTTAACTGTTCCTTTTTAACCCGTGTGCTTGCTTGCGCTAATGAGAAAATCGTTCCTCTGTGGAGCATGTGCGCTAATTGTCAAATTTTATAATATAGAAATAATGTGAGTTTTGAATCTTAGTCGCACACAATCACCAACTGCAATCCTTAACAATGCATTGAACTTGATAACGTGTTGATCGGACTTAAACACCCTAATCTGGAACCGGTTGGCTAGGGTAACTACCTAATTACGATTGTATTTGTTGCTTCCTTGGAAACAATTCACCCTCTTCAATATGTATAATAACATATTTGGGTGCATGTTCACTAGAATTAGTATAATAAAATGCACATAGAGGTGGAACAAGCCTCTAGACATGGGCAAATTGCTTGTCATACCGATTAGGTACTCGATCACAATTGTAATTACACTGTGGTTCTATTTCATCAAGCTTAGTAATGTGTTGGTTCCCCGTCGTATCTTCAAAACTAAAATGACGATAAGAAAATGTATCAATATTTGTAGTTGGTGTAAATCCCTCTCGAATATCATCCAAATGGGCATCAATGTTAGGTACATCTGAGCTTTAAAACTCACCCATATTATTGACTTGTATATTGCTTTTGTGTGTATGATTAAATTCATACCGAAGAGTTGCATGATGTTGGTTATGAAAGGAATCTAGTGGTTTATGTTTTATTTTTGGAGACTCATGGCCAATTTCCTCAATACTGATGCAAACTAATGGGTCAACATTCTCTCAATGAAGCAACAGTGCAACATCTTCATCATCAACAACCTCAATAGGCATGCTAAGATAAAAAAAGGTTTGTACAAGAATTGTCATATTAACCTGATAATTATCTCTATCAATTTCAATGATGTGGTATACAGTATCTAACAATTGATCATAATTTGAATCCCTTGGAAAATCGAACGTCTTTACTCTTCGACCTTCATAAAAACATTCACCATGATGACTTTTCCATTTTCCACCCCAATTGAAAACCAATTGCACACTTGTCATCTTCAATCCTGAAAAATAATTCAACAAATATTATCATCCCATAAAATCGTCAATATTTCAAAGAACATAAGTGTGAAAATTTTGAATTGAAAAAAAATTCCATGAAAAAAGTATCAGGTCAGGGTGACTCGATCCCGAAGTTTTTAATCCTCAGCCGATGCTTGTTTTCATGGCTTCGAAGCAATGAAAAAACTCATTGGGTCAGGGTTACCAAGTGTTGGGTCACCATGTCCCGAGATATTTATTCCTCCGGACAAGGTGGCCCTATATCGGGTTACCTTGACTCGATGGTTTTTTACATGATTCGATGCGTCCCTTCGAAACCATTAAAAAAGGTCTCGGGATAGGGTGACCCAATGTCGCTGAGTTTTTATGGCGTTTTAATCTCTATTAGATTTTTTCTAAATAGAAAATCAAAGATATATGTGAATACCATCAACACACTCCCGTTAGCGGATAAACTCAACTTGGCAGGCATGATAAATCCATTTGGAAGAAGAATATATTTGGCAGAATAGTTTTTCAGGTTACCCATCCAAATATTGATTCTATGGTCGCGAGGAAACAGGTGAAAGTCGGCGATTACTTGTTATTCAAGTAGCAAGGAGCAAAAAGCAGCGCGACAATGCAAGGTGGTAGGTGCCTCAATGTTGCTTCTTCCTTTCTAAGATAGTAATATATATATATATATATATATATATGTGTGTGTGTGTGTGTGTGTGTGTGGGATGAATTCATAAAGATCCAAAAAAATTATAAGTTTATTGTTTTTACCCACCAATTTTTTTATTGTTTTCATCACTTTTTACCACTTTTTGATATAAAAGCCCCTAAATTTGAAATTTTTTTAAAAAGGTAAATGTGTGGTAAAAATGAGTTAGCTATCAGTTGTTTTTGTTAGGGTTACAGTAATATCAAGTAAAAAATAAGAAAGAGAGAGAAAGGAAGAGAAGAGATAGTCCTTGTTGCCGCTCACCATCGCTCGGACCTCTCTCGTTATCGCAGCCGTTCACCATTGTTGTTGATTGCCATTGCCTTACACCTCTCACGCCGTCACTGCAGAACGAGAGAGAAAGGAAGATCAGAGATCACTGCACCTCTCTCACCGTCGTTGCTCACACCAGAATGAGAGAAAAAGGAAGAGAAGAAACCAGAAAAAAAAAATCATCGTAGTTGTTACTGTTGTCATCGTCGTTGCTGTTGTCGCCGCACCTATAGCCATTGCTAACCTCTGCCCGTCACTCACCTCTCGCCGTCCTGCACCTCGCGTTGTCGAACACATCTTGTCGTCGCACACCTCTAGTTTTAAGTCTGGTAATTTTACAAACTCTTATTTTGATTTTGATTTTGATTTGTGTCTAAAGTTTGATTTGTGGTAATTTTGCCATTCTGTATCTCATATTTCCCAGCCCTATAAATCCAACACTTTTTGTACATTAAAAACAAATAAACATAATCGGTTAAGGAGAAAACTTCATCATACAAAAATATATGAAGAAAAAACTTATTTAAGTTTTCATTAATTGATTATGAAACATGGAATTGAGGCCCAATTTATAAGTCAAATTTATATTAAGCTGGGCATGAGTATATGTATATATTATTCATTAATTTCACTATGGGAGCAAATTGAGGTCTCAAACTTCTATTTAAATGCAAAGACGAACTCATTTAGGTTAGTATGGAAGACTGGAATTGGCATAATTTTTTAGGATAATATTCAAAACAATTCAAATTGAATAGCTAGGTTGCATCCTGTAACTAGACATTAAAATTTAAATATAAAGTTGACGAACTAAAGATCCACAACTTTCACAAGCAAATATCCAATTTCAGGTCTTTTAATTTTGCAAACTCATATTTTGATTTTGATGTGTGTCTAAAGTTTGATTTGTATCTTATTTTGATTTTGATTTTGATTTTGAATCCCTCTTATTTTATATATATTGGATTGCTTATTAGTTGCATGTCATGTGTTATTTCACAAGCAAAATTTACTAAAATTAGTAACACGGATACACACATACTCATGTTTTTTACTAATCTCCTTAACTAAAGTTTGACAAATTTTGGACATGAAATGTTTCTTTGTTCATTACAGTTGTTTTTTTTTTCAGTTTTTAATGATATTGCTGTAATGGATCTATGTTGAATGATTGCACTTGTCATTTGAATTGGATTTTCCATCCATGTAACTGGCATGTAACATGTTTGCACTGACATGTAAATTTTTGTACCGGCATGTAACTTGTTTGGACTAGCATGTAACTTGTTTGTACTGACATGTAACTTGATTGTACTGACATGTAATATGTTTGTACAGGTATTTATCATTTTTGTATTGGCATGTAACTTTTTTGTATCGGCATGCAAATTTCATAGACACTAATGCAATATATTTTGTGAATTTATTAATGAAAATTTTAAATTATGAGGATTTCCTCATAAAACCAAGGAGTTTGTGGATAAAAAAGTCTACCACCAACTTGTATTGTAATTTGAATGGGATCCTAGATATTGTGAAGTTTATCCGAAAAGTAGGAGAATTGAATGAGTTACGGACCATCTGTTTTTGGCAACTACTTGCTATCGCTAAAGAGTTGACTTTTTCTACAGGCGTACTTCATAATTTGTTGTTAATGCAAATACGTGTACCTAGAATCATTGGAGACAACGAGTTTCACTTCTTAGTTGAAAGTATTGTTAAGCATGTTATAAAATCAAGTATATTGAAAGTTAACAATTGTTATTACTCCTTTCTTACAGTTATTGGTTCCTTGTGCGGTTGGGGATCCAGTTAGTCATTGGATCTTATGTGTAGTTGATTTGAATAAACGAAATGTTTGTATTGATGATCCATTACACCGGACAACTGGCATTCCTAAACATAGGAAGCAAATCGTCCCACTGTTGCGTTTAATTCTAGCAATTTTATATGGATCCGGATATTTTCAGCAGAAAAGTATACCACCTAATGGGACTATGTTTGGTGTTTAACAATCAATTCCAAAGAAGTTACCAACACAATTAGACGATTATAGTTGTGGTGTCTTCACATGTCGGTACACTGACATGTTGATGCGTCATCGTTGTTTTTGGGGATGAGGGACCAAAAAAATCTCTGGGTTTAGGGAGGAAGTGGCACTAGAAATTTTTACAAACAGTTTACCAACATATTTATAGCTTTGTTGATTAGACATAGTTGTTTTGAAAGTGTCTGAATTGTATGAAGTTGTTCTCTTTGTCATGTAATTTAATTATCAACTGTGATTGATTACTTTGCTAATGCATCATAGTTGTTTTTGAAGTTTATAAAATGAAGGATACTTGATTTTGAATGTAACTTTTGAATGACACTGGCATGTAACTTCTAGATTGTAAAACTACTAGAATTTTGTTTTGAAATCAGCCTTCCAAATATGGTAATTAAATAAACTGACGTGTAACTTCATTACCAACCGGTATGTAACTTCCAGCATGTAAAACAACTGAAATTTTGTTAAATAAATTGGCATGTAAATTCATTATTAACTGGCATGTAAATTCATTATTAACTGGCATGTAACTTTATTACCAACTGACATGTAACTTCTAGCATGCAAAACTACTAGAATTTTGCTTAGAAATCAATCTTCCAAATATGGTAGTTAAATTCATTCAATACTTATAGTAATAAATTATATAAGTATTTAACCCATACATATAAGAATTAAAACGTCATTGCTAATATCTAAGTAGTACCACCAACTTTCAGTGCCAATTGACATTTCTATGAATTGTGGTCTTCTTCTCCATATTTCATGCACATGTAGGGTCTACGTGGTCGCTTTGATGTTGCTGATGTTGCAAATGGACACGGTCGCTCCTGCAAAGCATACATATGCAACGTTCACTTAAGATCTTTCTTGCACTGAAATAGTCTACCCTTGTAATACCAACCATCACCTAAATTTGATTACTCCATGCTATTGGGTTTGAACGAATAACTTTCAGATCTAGGAATAATCCAAGCTCGTGGGGTTGCATGTTTACAACTTTGATTAACACCGTCACCCAATCTTTCTTCTCCATAGAAAACACTGTCACCCAATCCATCCTCTCAAAATGAAACAGCACTAAATGTAGCAAAACCAGATGGACCAGTACATCCACGTCCTCCATCACTACTAGAACCAAAACCTACCCCATGATTGCAATCTTCATCTTCGTGACTACCTCTATCAATGTTGGGTATCGACCTATCATCCGTGTTATCGGTGTCCAACGATTGATTGCTCTCTTGATCATCAATGCTTTCATCAATTGGGTCTAATAATGGAATGGACCCACATGCTACCAGTTGCTCCATAAAAGGGTTATGGAGTAGGTTGGTTACATTATTGAAGAAACGTTGACTATAATAGGTTGTCATCTTCCTCCAATATAATACCATTCTGCACACAATCTGCTGCTACCTTTTTTGAAATGGTAAGATAAACCTCAAGTAATAGCTTATCTTCATCCATCATACATGACACGTCATTGTCATTCTCAAATCTCGGACGAGCAGTACCACTATTTGTAAAGGCCAACGAGCATAATTCTAGGGTGTACCTATCAGTATCAACTTTGGCAACATCTTGTACCAACTTCACCAAGGCATCATAAGTCAAACCTCTAGAAACATGGACCCACTTTATTATACCACCCTCGTAACAATTGGCCACCCAACTTCCACCATGATAGATTACTAATTTCTTTGCACCCATATTCCTGCATGTAAAGTATTTGACATGAAACATTTTATATGGCTGGGAACTAACATGTAAAATTAAAAATAACTAGCATGTAACTTTAGATTGAACTGACATGTAAAATTTAAAATAACCAACATGTAACTTTAGAATGAACTGACAACAAAACAATAACTGATGTCATGTAACTTCAAAAATAACTAACTGACATGTAACTTATAAATAAACTACCATGTAAAGTCTATAATAACATGCATCTAACATGAGTACCAAAAATTACAGTACTTACAAATTGACATGCAACTTACAAATAAACTAGCATGCAAAGTCTACAATAACATACATATAACTCTAAAATAAATTAGCAAGTAACCTGGGAACAAAATATCACAGTAGTTGGGTTTCACTCTAAATCGAAACCGATCTCTTATTCTTCATATCAAACATAATGATCCTTGTAAAAAAACAAGTGGGTAAGGGATACATATCGTTAAAAAAAGTCGTTTAACCCCGAATCTACTTCACAAGAGAGAGAGAGAGAGAGAGAGAGAGAGAGAGAGAGAGAGAGATCTAATTCATGAGACACACACACACACACACAAAATTTGGGTTTCGGATCTAAATGAGTAGAAATGTTGAAATATTGACAAGTAGAAATTTATTCTTCACAGTAGAAAATTTCAGATGGGGATTGTCTTCTTCACGGTGGTTTTCTTTGTCTTCACGGTGATTTTCTTCTTCTTCACAACAAAAAATTTCAGTAGAAATTTCGTGTGACTTCTTCTTGTCGCCATCGTTACCACTTCGTCTTGCCTAGAAACCAACAGAAATGAAGTTGTTCTTACCCAGTTCGTCTGATTTCAACATACATAGAGAGAGAGAGAGAATATCTTAAATGAAAAACAAAATGGAGGGATTTGAAAATAAGATAGGGAAATTTTGGGTGAAGTAAAGACAAAAAGAATGTATACTTGTCAGTTCAAATCTAAAAAAGAGAAGTATAATAAAAAATAAATATTTGGCTAAAAACAATAAACCAATAAACTTTATGATCATTTCTTGCAATTCCATACATACATATATATATATATATATATATATATATATATATATATATAATTTTATATCTTTTTGTGATATTTTTTTGAAACCTCTTATGACTATTATTATTATTATTATTATTATTATTTCCAGTTTTCTTTTTCTTTTTTACATTTTTTTTATGATTTTATATCCTTTTGTGATATTTTTTTGAATCCTCTTGTGACTATTTTTTATTATTATTATTTCTATTTTTCTTTTTCTTTTTCTTTTTTGCAGTTTTTTTATGATTAATTTTCCAATATTGTTTATAATAAACTAGTTAAAAATAAAACACTAAGTCAACTGAGAAAAAAAAACCTAACTAAGTCAACTCAGACCCCTCATCCCTTCACACTATCAAGTCAACTCAATTTCATTCTCCATCAACACACTCAACAGTCAACCTCTGCATCTAGAATTCCATCTGACGTCGACCTCTCCATTTCCTCCCCCCTCTCCAGCTCCCACTTACCTAGTAATCAAAAAATCAAATTTTGTTTGCCTTGGAAAACACCATTAACATCATAAACCGAGCACAGGCCTCCTCTTGGATTCACAAAATATTTATGTCTTCAGTCTTTAGACGAGTAAATTTAGCTAGGGCATGTTTGATGGATTGTGATACTCTTGACTCGTCTTTATTTTTTTTTATTTTCTTGAATAAGTAAATGTCGAATGTGGAACACTCATTTATTTATTTATTTATTTATTTATATTTTATTTTTTGAATTCAAAGAGTAATACATTAAGGGGTCGTTTTTTTTTTTTTTTGGTCTAAAAATTAAACTGTCCTGAATTTTTCTAAAGATAAGATAAGTACTAAAATCTGAATTTGAATGACATGTATGTTTTTTTTCCTCACATCTGAATGTATTGTTAACACGTTTGTTTTTTAAAAGTAAAATTGTCTGAAAATAAGTAATTTTACATTGATATCATTGTTAAACAATTATACATATAATATGGAATAAAAACAATCCAAAAATAATAATTATAAATTAACACATATGATCATGATCTTCTTTTTCAATTACAAACAAACTTCATTTTTACCAAGAAAAGAAAAGGTTTTTTTTTTCAAAAAATAAAAGAGGGAGCAAAAAAACTACAGAAAACACTCTATATAAAAATAATATATAAATATATCACCATAATATCATAATAAAGTATTGATATTAAACATCAATATGAGATGTGATTATGGTTCTTTTTTATTTTTTAAACTATTTAAAATAAACAATATATTAAAATAAAGATTTCTATACCATATATAATTATGATGAAATTGAAAATATGTTATATATGGAATAGTATTGGAAGAAAATATTTCAGATTGCATTTAATGCAAATATGTGATTCAGTGATTTGCAATTAAGTGAAAAGTCATGATATTTTGCTTTTTATTTTAAGTTATTTTATTGTATTTTAAAGTTATTTGAACACTTAAAAAAATAACTTAATAATTATGATTCAGACTCATTAAATTTTAAGTGGAAAAAATAAATAACTCTTAATTGAGTATTTAGTATGGCTTTTGTAAGGATCAAAAACATTTTTTTAATACTAGAAGATATTTTAAAGTTTTTTTAGTTGTTTGAAAAAACTTAAAATAGATTTTTTAATATATGAATTGTCTCAATTACCCTTTACAAAAGCCATTTTATATCTATTTAGAGAAGCCTAAAATTTGGGCTTTTTCAAAAAACTTTTTTTGAGTTTTTTTTAAAACAAAAGAATTGTCTCAATTACCTTTTATAAACTTTAGATATTTCATCATACAACTCTTTCATTATAAATACATTGTCAACATTCGTTTTATAATTCATACAACCAAAAGCTTTTTTAAAAAATACATTGTCAACACCTTTGTTGTAATTTGCACAACCAATTTTTTTTTTCTAGAAGCTCTAGTACAAAAAGATCTGCTCTAGAAACTCTACTTGAAAATTCATACCAATTCAAACACACTCTAAACTATTTCATAGAATTTTGCTTTCAATTTTTTTAATGTATTATATGACTATATTTATTAATGAATAACATAATATAATTTAGGCTTGAAACTGGATCCTATATATTTTTCCATAATAATTATCAATTGCAAAGACGGTATGAGGTTGGTCTGATTGTTAAACCATTCATATCTATACCACGTGGTTACGCGTTCGAGTCATCCCTTTCTAAAATAAATAAATTTATATAATAATCAAATACTTCAAAAAAAAATATGAAGTGCAAAATATTGTATTTTAAAACGATTTACAAGATGTAATTAACTAAAGTACAATGTATAACAAAAAAAAATGACATTTTGCACATGATGATTATTAGTAATCGATAATCCCTTTAAAATGAATGTTATTGTTTTCAAGACTTTTGCATTGTGATTGGTGTTATTGATTAATTTCATAATGTTTTAATTAGACTATTATATATGTAAACTAGTTTATAAAAAATAATATTATAATAAAAAGATATTATAATTTTTATTTTTAACAAATTATAATCTTTGTTAAAATGTTTAAATTATTAAGTTTTGTAATAATATGATGTATGAGATATAGTTACTTTTACGGTTTTAAAGATTTTATTTAAGGGTAATATTGAAATTTAAAAAAAAAAAAATTACTTAAGGTGTATATACAATTTTACAAAGTGGAAATGGTAAGGATTGTTACTTTTTTTTCTTGTGTTGTGATGATGTCACCGGTTTAATAACTTAAGTTTAAAAGGCATATATTATGGTGAACTGTCCAAAATGCCCTTAAAAGATGTCTTTGCACTTCAATCAGCTCTTACTTTAAAATTTTCGAAGATTTTATTCTTTCATCTTCTTCATAGAAGTCTGTTTAACAGACCTTCAATGGAGGTCAAACATCATAACATTATCAGTGGAGGTACGCAGACGCATTCGGGGGTCAAAAAGAATCTGAAATATAAAAGCTCGGAGCTTTTATAAAAGCTCGGATAGAGCTTTTAAAAGCTCGAAGCTTTGATACAAAAGCTCGATCCGAGGTTTATATAAAAGCTCGATCTGAGCTTTTATATTTTATAAAAGCTCGAAGGTTTTATAAAAGCTCGGAGCTTCTTTGTAAAAGCTCGAAGTTTTTATAAAAGCTCGAACCGAGCTTTTATCTTAAAGCTCCGAGCTTTTGTATAAAAGCTCCTAGCTTTTATTCGAGCTTTTATAAAAGTTCCGAGCTTTTTCTTTTATACAAAAGCTCCGAGCTTTTATACAAAAGCTCGATCCGAGCTTTTATAAAAGCTCTGAGATTTTATACAAAATCTCAAAACTTCTGTATAAAAGCTCGATTACATATCAAAATCTCGAAAAATATAAACTTGAATGCAAATAAAGCTCGATTTCATCTTCCTCAACAACTTTCAACAAATACAAAACCCTAACCTAACCCATTTTCATTATGTTCAACTCTCCAGATGACACTGGTTTCCATGTGTTAGGTTTTGGCTCATATTCTCAAGTGAACCCAATGTGAACCAAACAAGACTCAATTGATGTGGTACTTCCTGGAGACGTGGGATAACGTTTGGAAGTTGAAGATGGTGTTTGAGGGAAGTTTGAAGACAAAGAAGAACTGAAGAAACGAAGTCTGGTGGGTTACGCGGTGCAAACAGGCGTCTAGACCGCGGCACAGAGAACGGTCGTGTCCAGGCGATCAAGCGCTGTGAAGGCAAAGACATGTACCGCGGCACAGAGAGCGATAGTTGACAGTGGCTTTTCGCGGTATAGGAAGCAGGGTGCACACCTCGACCTAGACCACAGAAACGGCGTATCTTGCTCAAATAGGAATGTCTCGTGGAAATAGGAAAGTGTTTTCTTTTGGAAGTTCTTGTGCTAATCAGAAAAGGAAAGAGTTTGTCTTCATGAAGAATAGGAAAGTCATGTAACAAGAAGACTTGTCATAAATAGGAAATAGTATTTATGTGGAACAAGGAACAAGGAACAAGTAAGTCTTGTACGTTTAGGAGTAGAATTTCCTCTTATGTTAAACTCCCTGTAATTAGTATAAATAGACCTTGTATCTAGGTTATTTTGTGTGGAGAAAAAAGAACATCATGTAACATCAGAGAGTAGTGGAGAGATCGGGGTGAGAGACCCGTGGGAATATCCGTGGAGGGATCTAACGGAATATCAGTGGATCAAGTAAGAGATCCGTGGGTGATATTCAAAGGAGACCTAGGGGATATTGTGGGGTTCTTGGTGAGGATCTTGTGAGCGTGGTTTACGGTTTGGGTGTGAGAGAGAATCCTGGAATATATGGTTGTAACAATTTATCATATAGTGAAATTTTCTCTGTCGTCCTGACGGCCCATGGTTTTTTACCCGATTTGGGTTTTCCATGTAAATCTTGTATTGTGATTGGTTTATTTTCTCTCATCTATTTTTTTTTCTATTAACGTTATTAATTTTTATGAGTTATGGGCATATATTAGGCACGACGATTCCGCGATCATCAGTTCCGAGAAATTCTCCAACAATTGGTATCAGAGCCTGGTTCGATAATGACATTTTTTCAAGTATTTACGGGAGTTCGTATGAAGGACTTGGTGGTATTGGGATGATGATGATGATTGTCTAGTATGGTTTAGTATAGAAGATACGTCTTGAAAGCGGTTTTGAACTCGGTGGGTTTGATGAAAAGAAAAAATAGATATGAAGGAGAACTTTTTTTTTTTTGGCTTGTTGTGGCAGGTACAAGTCATGGAGATCCAATATGGGTTACACAAGGCATTTATTGAATATAACCAAAAAAAATGAACGCTCGAAGTCTCTGGTGATGGTGTGGGGCTTATCCGGTAAAGCACTCCCCGTACTGGTAGCAAGTCTTTCACCAGGTATGTGATGCAAGGACGGAAGGTCTTTCACAGGATTAGGTTATGTAAAGACAGGTTTATCCTTTTGGCAGTTTTCCCCATTGGCCATGGAAGAGGATATGTTGCTGCTAGTGGTCCATAATTGTGCACAAAGCATTGGTCAGAAAGTGATGCAAGGTGTATGGTGGACAAGGATGTCGATGGCTGACGAACTCCCTGGTAATCTGACGTAAGGAGTTGCACCACAATTTCAGTAGGTTACTTTTTGACATGGTGCCGGAACAACGAACACAAATAAAAAAAATCTTAGGATGGTTTGTTCCTAAGTGATTATACCTTGTGGTGGGGTATATTGATTCTTGGTGATGAGAATCGTGGTTGTGGACAAAGGTCTTGAGAATTCAAGTCAAATGGGAGAATTGTTAGGTTTTGGCTCGTATTCTCAAGTGAACCCAATGTGAACCAATCAAGACTCGATTGATGTGGTACTTCCTGGAGATGTGGGATAACGTTTGGAAGTTGAAGATGGTGTTTGAGTGAAGTTTGAAGACAAAAAAGAACTGAAGAAACAAAGTCGGGTGGGTTCCGCTGTGTAGACCGTGGTGCAGACAAGTGCCTAGACCACGGCACGGAGAGCGGTTGTGTCCAGGCGATCAAGCGCGGTGAAGGCAAAGGCATGTACAGCGGCACAAAGAGCGGTAGTTGACAGTGGATTTTCACGGTATAGAAAGCGGGGTGCACACCGCGACCTGGACCGCGGAAACGGCGTATCTTGCTTAAATAGGAATGTCGGTGGAAATAGAAAAGTGTTTTCGTTTGGAAGTTCTTGTGCTAATCAGAAAAGAAAAGAGTTTGTCTTCATGAAGAATAGGAAAGTCCTGTAACAAGAAGACTTGTCATAAATAGGAAATAGTATTTATGTGGAACAAGTAAGTCTTATACGTTTAGGAGTAGGATTTCCTCTTATGTTAAACTCTCTGTAATTAGTATAAATAGACCTTGTATCTAGGTTATTTTGTATAGAGAAAAAAGAACACCATGTAACATCAGAGAGTAGTGGAGAGATCGGGGTGAGAGACCCGTGGAAATATCCGTGGAGGGATCTAAATGAATATCAGTGGATCAAGTAAGAGATCCGTGAGTGATATTAAAGGGAGACCTATGGGATATTGTGGGGTTCATGGTGAGGATCTTATGAGCGTGGTTTGCGGTTTGGGTGTGAGAGAGAATCCTGGAATATATTGTTGTAACAATTTATCATATAGTGAAATTTTCTTTGTCGTTCTGACGACCCGTGGTTTTTTACCCGATTTGGGTTTTCCACGTAAATCTTGTATTGTGATTAGTTTATTTTCTCTCATCTATTTTTTCTGCTATTAATGTTATTAATTGTTATGAGTTATGGGCATATATTAGGCACGACGATTCCGCGATCATCGGTTCCGAGAAATTCTCCAACACCGTGTTCCGCTACCGTCACCGTGAAAACGAAGTCGTCGATTCACTTTTTATCTCTTTATTTTCTCTCTTTCTTGATAATGACAGTGATGACATGGATATTTTCATCTCCACACTTTAAATGGTACATTTTAAACATGATTTATTAATTTTGTGATATTTTTACAAAAACCCCACTAAAAGGTGCCGCCCTAAGTCTTTTAGAAACCGTACTTAACTTTCTCACCTAAACCATGCCTACAAATATTTGATACGGCGTACGGGCTAGCAAGATGGCCACTTGAAGGAGAGATGTGCAAGTGCTCACTTTGTTCAAGAGTGGCTTAAAGTTGAAGAATGCTAAATATACTCAATTTTATTATTATATTTGTAGATGTAAACGGTAAGACTGTAAGAGTAACTATATTTATACTCTGTGAAAATTATATACATCCTAAATTTATATTTTTTTAAATTCTAAAATTATTCTTATGATAAATTATTCAAAATATATTATAACTTTTTTTTTACTTTTTTTTTTTAATTTGTACTAACTAAACTAAATTTAAAAAGTATAAAATTAAAATAAAAATTATTAAAGTACTCTGAAAAGATTGGAGATCATTCAATACTAGACACATAATACTACCAAGTTTAACATTCCAACGATTGGCTTCAATGAAGTAAATTGCTTCTTCCTTTTGTGATTGCGCAATACACAAGTTTTTAATGTTAATGAATTGAGTACTCTGTCTGTCCAAGTTTGTCTCGATACTGGCTAATGGAAAAAGAACGACAAAGAAGTGATTGCTGGTGGGTTTCTTTTGAGAGCCAATGATATGATATCCACCATCAATGTAAATGGAGAAAGCGGTGTGGACTATGGATCACTATATATATTTCATTTTTTGTTTAAATGATTTTATAATATTTTTCTAAAATTATAAAAGGGGATTTTTGATAATGTGTAGAGGTTGTGTTTACAAAATATAATTTTTAAAATTAAATTAAATTGGATAGACATACAAAAATGGTGCATATACAATTTTCAGGGGTAAATATCGCCAATCACAAAACTTGTGCTGCGCAGAGCAACCCTCCTAGAACTAGATGTCTAGATGGTATTTCTGCGTTGAGCCCATTGTTCTTGGACTTGAGCTTTCAGTTGTCTCATTATAAGAAATATTGGGCGTAAGAATAATGGACCCAGAAAATTTTGGTGAGTCCCCCAGGCCTTTGGAAATTTTAGTTACAAAGTTGTCCTTTCGAATTTCATTAAGTAGCTCAAACCTACTACAAGCATTACTCATTCTTTCATTTTGATACTCCACATTGTTGTGTTCAAAATTAACCAAGTTAAATAACCCCCTACTGGATTTCGGTTCCGTCAGTGGTTTGGAGTACTTAGGCCATCTCTAACCCATTGCACTATTTTATTACAGCTTTACAGTAAAATACAGCAACTTCCACTCCACCATCTCCACCCCATTGCAGTAAACTTTACTCTAAAAAGAATATTCCCTAAATATTCACATTTTCATTGATTATTAACAATTAACATTTCACCCTTCAATTATCATAATATTACGATAAGTTCATAATTCATAAATTAGTAAATTAAGAAAGTAAATATAGTTAACTAAAGTACTGTATTTATTATTAATTGAACTTCGACATTACATTTCATAAAAGAAAAAACAAACACGAAATGAAAAGTAAATATCGTCATTTAATTTTCTGAATTAGTATATTCATCCCACGAATGATCAATTAATGCATTTCGAATTGCAATGTGAGCTTCTTTATCCTTTGCTTCTTTTGCCCAATATTTCATTGATCTTGGAGGATCCGTAAATGATCTCTCAGATTACTAAATTGTTGTTGTCATTTCTATTGTATTTTTCATTAATGTTTTTAATTTTTTTTATTAATATTTTTGTAGCTTGATTTGTTTTGTTTTAAATTTAGTATTTTTTCTTATTAATGACATTCAGTAATTTGTGTAATATATACTCTAGTTTATTATAAATATTGATATAAAAAATAATTCAATTAAAACAAATATATATTAACCAAAAACATTAGATAATTATAAGGTACAATTGTAAAAGATTTTATTTAATAGGGTAAAAATGTAATTAGACAATTTTATAAAATAAGGGATGAAATCGTAAAAGTATTAAAGAAAGTTGCTTAAATTGTAGATTCTAAAACTATGAGGGATTTAAAAAAATATACATCAAACAACAAAGTAGCGCTGATTTTTGGTTGGAGACAAAGTGTCGTAGAGATTGGTGTTGGGTTGGAGATGGTCTTACTATATATAGATTGTGCTATATTATGCCAAATTATAACCCTAAACTTGTTAGGATGATCAAATCCTATCAATTATATAAATTACATTATTGACATTGATTTACCAATATTAATTTAAGATTATTATACTTTTTAGGCGATCCAAAATCTACATCAAAATGCAGTAATGTGGTTTAAATTTGACCATCATCCATTCATATTAATATATTATTGCATAAATTGACCTTTTGTTTTATTTTAATATTATTTGAATTTGAATTTGCAAATTAACCTTTCAAGTTGCTACTTATTTTTGCAAATGGCCTGGTGCAACTCGGAATTGATCTTTCAAGTTGGATATGTAACAGCGGTGCCGAAATGACAAAACTGACAATAAAGTTGATGAAGCAGAAAACATAAATAAATAAGATCGACGTTTATATTTCGTACTAAACTAGAATCTATTAGTAATAAAGATAAATAAATTTTGGAATTTTTATTTAATCAAAAGGCAATGAGGCTTTCGATTTACAAGTCTATTTCAAGTAATTAAACTCTAACCCAAATTCTTATTGGATAAAAAACGGGATTTCATAGCAAAAGTTTCTAAAAAATAGCAAAAGTTAGAAAAAATAGTGAAATTATGATAATTGCAGAATTAAAACATACTAACGACCCTAAGTAAGTCCGAATTGACGGCAGACGATTCGACCTGTCAAAATCAACTTATGACTTACAATGAAACTTTCCTGAAATGGCAAAAACTACAATTACGGGGCCTAAACGATGGAATTTGGTCGAAAAAGGGCGTGGCTCACCGCCATAGGATGTGACTTGAAAACATCTCGTCGATTCGCTTCAAATGAAATCACTTAGCCTTGAATTTATGATGGTCCCTCAGAACCATGTAGGAATCAGCTACTTGTTCTGCATTAGAAGTTTTTTAAAAAATTTAAAATATCGACTTATTGTATAAATATAATATGATTTTTTATATGGAGTATTTCTTATACAATGTATTTCATTTATTGTAGAATTAATTTATGATTTGATTCTCTTATAGACTATACAGGTTTCATATTTTGCAGATTTATAATTCCGATTAATATAACAGCATTCTCAATTTTTATCATTGACGTTGAATTTCTTATTCCAATATATTGTAATGTTATTTTGTTATGGTCAAGATAAATATTAGTCGAATATAGACACTATAAGCACAAATTACTTCATTTCCATCAACTAGTGGGCCAAACAACAGGACATTCTTCATCACTAATTCACTTTGTCATTTTCGATCTCGATTCATAAGCCTCAAGGAGCTCAAAAATTTTGGAAGATAGCATATGAAATGTATCTTTTCATGAACATTATGAGGCAGTGCATGCAGACTTACATAGAGCTGGGTCCGTGTACAAAGAGCTGACACCTTCAAAGTTCAAAGTGGGAACAATCATCAGAATATTAATCACTTCAAAACATTATCAGCCATAAACTTAATTTCTAAGCTCAAACATTTTTATACAAATTAATATCATCCAGAATTAAAATTGCGAGAAGGAAATCATGACGCCACTCATGAAGGGCTCAAACAATATTTATCTTCATGAAATTGCTTTCTGCATATCTATCTCTGAATCTGATTGGTTTTTCTCATAGTTTCTCCAGCTAATTTATACTGTTGAGAGCAAGAGACATATGTGGACATGATGCCGGTTCCGTTCTAATCGTGGAATCGAATCGAAATCGTAGCCTCAAAACTGAACCAGAAACTGGGACCAGGGCGGTTCTGGTTCCGGTTCCCTAAAATACGGATCCGGACCCGAACCGCGTTCCGAATAAATATTTATAAAAAAAACAAATTAAGTTTTTTAGATATTTAGTTTTAAAAATTAATAATAATAAAAACAAGATAAGGTTTTAGTATGGTAAATAACTAATGACATGTTGTTGTATATGTGTATATTTAATTTTTTTTTATTTGTTTGTTAAATATATATATATATAAAGTGATATATGCAGTAGCATGTGCCAAATATCACACACCAGAAATTTTGAGTTCAGAACTTGAATTGTCAAAACTGATCACAGACTTTCTTATCAGCATTTATAATTCACTCATTTGTTTTCGACGAACTTTCCTCCCTATGTACTAGACTATGGATACCAAAATTCTATTCATAATATATTACAAATAACGACTTTGCATAGTGTAGCTAGGTTTTGTCGGTACAGGCGTAACAGGCATGTCTAGCAAAGATTTTCTCCTACTATAATATCGTTACTCCCTAAATTAGGGACAAAAAATCACTCTTTAAAGAAACGTCTACAAAATTGCAAAATATATTATACTTATCGGGTCGGCAGCTAATTTTATTTTACTTTTTGCTATGGAGTTTTCAATAAATTGCCACAATCACCCTGATCATTCACTTGTAAAAACGAGTCCAAATTACTGGAGATTTATTAGGGAAAATTAAGTAGGGAAATGTATTTCAAACAATTTGAATATAACACCTTGTTGATTGTAAAATATGGTCAAAATGCTACGTAAGTAGCATTAACCGATTAAGTTGGACAAATCTGATGTGAAGCCTCAGTCATATAGATGATAACGGGTGGAAATTACCAAATTTCATAAGTCTTCATCCTAGGGCCTTCATATTTGACTCGCATTTATAAAATAATTCTACATAATAATTAACATATTATATATCATAAACTTTTAATTGCTCTAAACTTCTAATTGCTCTAGTTATTTTTAAAGAATCGTCTTTTTCTTCTAAAGAAGTTCCTAAAATCGATTTTCTAATACAATCTATAAAACTTAATAACGTAATGTTGATACCAAATTCATCTAATTCTTCTTGATTATTCTATTTTAAATATTCTCTCCATCATATGTAAAATTTGTTTTTCATGATAACCTACTGTAAATGACTATTTATGTGGGTCGTGTTATGAGCTATTATATAGGCAATTATGGCCTACATTTGCATGCCGTTATTATCTTTTAAAAATAAATTATTTTATATTTACAGCACCTCATCCCATACAACTCCATCACTTTATCAACTCCCCACCTCATTATGTTCAAGAAAAGCCTTGACCAGTTATGCTATCCATTTCAATTTGCTGCCAATTGCATAATGTTAATTTGTATATAAACTATAGATGTTATTAATTTTTTATCAATTATTTTTAAATCAAAATTTTATTTTCAATAATATAAATTTTATTTTCAATAATATAAATTTTATTTTATATAAAAGACAAATTAACATTTATCTTAGCATTTAATTAAACTTTCTTTTTAAATCATATATTATCGGATATTCATTAATCGTACAAGAGATAGAGAGATGTTTCTCTATATTTTACAATTTAATAAATAAATGTAATACTCGAATACCTATCACAAAATGGAAGAGGAAATGTAAATAGACTTTTCTAAAAAGTGGTTTTGCATTTTAGATTCTTATTATTATATTTATAAATGAAAATAATATATTTTTTCATAATTTTTTGAATTAATCTATAGCAATTAATATAAAAATTGAAGAAAATTTAATTATTAATTTGTCTCTTAGGAAAAACTTAAAAAAAAAACAAGATAAAAAGGGAAAAATATATTCCCTAAAATCATTATCATCAACAAATATTATTTTTATCTCAAAACACCTGTCTAGCAAAAAATTAAGTTTCAACCTTGGTGTTCCTTTTAGGAGCCAAAAAGCTTGTTTTTGAAAATTATATATGGCATGAATTGTATGTCTTAAAAGACTTTCAAATAAGACATGTAACAGGTAAACCGTAAATAATTTCTTGTTTACGGTGTTTCTTAAATGTGCGCCGTCTTTAAGAAATTATGCATCACTATTACGACTTGCACTGAATGCAAGTCGTGAATAATAACATTTACGACACGTCATATATGTGCGCCATAAATATCAAGCCATAAATGACCGAATCTATTGTAATGTTCCCATTTATTAAATATATGCTTCCATTCACTTGGTTTATGATATTGTAGCTTAAAATTAATATAACTTTGGTTTTTTGAGATTTTTTCTATGATTCTAGTTTAGTTTTAGTTTTAAAAATTCGTTCAATTTCTTTATATTGTCCTTTATTTTCAGGTATTCCTCTATTTTTTTTAAATATCTTTCTACTATATTTTGTTCAGTAATTGGTTTTGGAATGCTACTACTAGTTTCTCCTTCTTCTAAAGGTTTTTTAACTTCATTTACCACGATTTCATTTTCTATATAATAAATATTATTTATATTATGTTTAAAAACTTTCTCGGCCTTTCGTAAGATTTGGAGTTCTTCGGTTTTGGGTATCTCAAATTGTGATTTCACAAACTCATGAATCTAAAGCATACTTTAAAGACGTGGAATTGGGATGTGTTTGGTGATCTTAATTCAAAAATTAAGAATAAACTAGAGGAGCTTCAAAACATTCAAATTCGACTCTCTAACTCTGGTTTCCCCAAGGACCTTTTTCTTTCCGAGTCCAATATTCATCATGATCTGGATGTACTTTTGCGTAGACATGAGTGTTTTCTTTTGGACCGATCTAGGGTGAAATGGCTTCAGGAAGGGGATCTTAATGATTCTTTCTTTCACGTTTACATTAAATATAAGCAGTGTCGGTAAGCTTTGTCTGCTCTCTCCATTGATGGGGTTCTTACTGACAATCAGGATGAGATCAGATATCATATTATTAGTTACTATTCAGTACTTTTTTATATTGAGTCCTCCCAGTCTTTGATGGATTTTTCGGTAATAGATTCTCATATTCCTTCTTTGATCAGGGTTCCCACTTTTGACGAGATCAATGATATTGTTTTTTCCTTGGATGCCAACTTTACCCCGGATCCAGATGGTTTCAGGGTAAATTCTTCCAGCATTGTTGGGATGTCGTTGGTCAAGATGTTTCCTTGGTAGTTCAGGATTTTTTTCACATTTATGCGATTTTTTTAGGTCTCAACTCAAGCTTTCTTATGCTTATCCCGAAATTAAAGAATATTATTTATATTGATCGATTCCGTCCGATTATCCTCAATAATTTTTTGTTCAAGATTTCCTCCAAATTTTTGGAGAATCGGCTAGTTTTGGTGGTTGCTCGGATTGTTTCTCCTCAGCAATTTGGTTTCATTCGAGATCGTCACATTAAGGATTGCATTGCATTAGCTTTCGATTGTGTGAATGTTTTGCATAAGAAGTGTTATGGGGGTAATCTAGCCATGAAGATTGACATTCGTAAGGCTTTTGATACTTTGGATTGGGTTTTCATCCGTAGATTTCTTCAAGCCTTTGGGTTTTGCAAGGTTTTTATGGATTGGATAGACAACATTTTGAGTTCGGTTGGGCTCTCGATTTCGATTAATGGTTTTCTGGAGGTAGACATGGCAGCGGTTCGGTTCAAACCGGGGAACCAAATCGAAACCGGGACGTAAAAAATCATAATCGAACCGTATTTTTCGGTTTTGTATCCAGAACCAAATCGGATCCTCTGCGGTGGCCGTTTCGGTTCCGGTTCTCATTTTGGTGGAACCGTCCGGTTCTACCAAATTTATTTTTAAAAAAATTATGGGCAGAACCGTTGAGGCCCAACGGTAGGCTGACATGAGCAGGCCTTTAGGCCTCTAACGTTCATAGTTATAATTTTTTTTTTTTCTATAAATACCCCCCCCCCCCCCCCCCCCTTTCATTTCTCCCCACTCCAATTTCTTCTCAATTCTCTCTGATTCTCATTTCTCTCTCAAGTCTCAATTCTCCAACTCTCCAACTCTCCAAGTTTTCAATTCTCTCTCAATTACTAAGTTTCAAATTTATTTTATTTGTATTTAATTTGCAATTACTGAGTTTCCAATTTCATTTATTTGCAATTTATTTTATATGCAATTAAGTTTCCGATTTATTTTATTTGCAATTACTATTTACAAAGTTTCAAAATTCATTTTTTTACAATTTATTTTATTTTAAATTTATTTTATTTGCAATTACTAACTACTAAGTTTCCAATTCTCTACCAAATTTATTTTCAACCATTTATTCCATCAATTTTTTTAACATTTTTTGTTCAAGGAATTTTACAATTCAATTTTTAAAATGGCAAGTGGAAGTCGTGATGGCCCTAGGCATTTAATTCGATGAAAGGTAAGGGTCGTATGACTGATAATATCGGTTCTGATGACATGGCATATCACGAGTATCTGCAACGCCAAGTCTATGTTGAAGACTTAAGCCTAAATCCCTCTCAATCTCATCCCCCTGTAAAAATTTCTAAACCCAATTCTGATCGACCCGATTCCATCCCCAATTTCACAAGCCAATCAGAAAATATGCCTAAACAGCCTGTAGCTTTTGAATTTCATCCACCTTCGGAAGAGAGTGTATCGAAACAGGTCAAATCTGATCTCTTTGTACTACATATGAAGAAAGTTACATAAGATGATGGACCCATTAAAATGGTTTGCAATTATTGTAAAAAAAAATATTTAAGTGTCACAAATCTTGAGGATATGGCACATATAAGAAGCATATAACGAACAATCATCTAGAAGCACATGCCGGATCGAGTTCACAATCCCAAATTATCAGGTACGCTACCCCTAACCAACAATTATTCAAATATAGTGATGAAAACAATAGAGAAGAATTAGCTAGAATTGTTGCAATAGAACACTTACCATTTAGTTTTGGTGAAAATGTTGGTTTTATTAATTATTGTAAATGAGCATCAAATCCCGTTGCATGTCGTGTTCTAAGAGTCACGCTTACAAAAACATTTGAAAAAATTTATGATAGAGAAAAAAGAAAGTTGGGAAAATATTTTGAAAAGTATAATGGTAGTGTTTCCGTATGTGTACACATATGGAGTGACCATTGGAGAATGCATTCATAGTTGGGTGTCAATTATCATTGTATGGATAATGCATGGACTCTCTAAAAAAGAATTCTTGTATTTTGAGTTTTTGATGAGACACACATTGCTGCTAATATTTTTAGACATCTTAAAATTATTTTTACAGAGTATAATACTGAAAAAAAAAAATTTGCAATTAGTTTTGATAATGCTTCTAACAATATTGTTGTTGTTCTTGCTTTAATGGAGTTATGCAAACCTTATCTTAGTGGTAAATTTTTTTCATCAACGATATACATGTCATGTGTTAAATTTATATGTTCAAAAAGGATTAGAAATTCCTCAATAATTTATTCAACCTATTAAAGATGCTCTCTTTTATTTGTGAGACATCCTTCTGCAATGAAAGCATGGGCAACCTATTGTAAACAAAATGGTAGGCATATAGTTAGATTTCCTCGTGATGTTCTAACACGTTGGAATTCTATATATAAATTGTTTGCTAGAAGTTATGATTATAGAGATTTATTAGTTACTTTTATTCAATATAATGTTAGTCACATTAATCTTTATCAAAATCATTGGGATGTTTGTAACAAATTTAAAATCTTTTGCATAAAAGCTGGAAAGCATTTTTAAAAAGCTTGAAACATTTGAAAGAAAGTTCGATCAAATTATAAAAAAGTTCGATCCATAAAATAAATGCTCGATCCAAAAAATAGATGTTGAATACGTCACAAAAAAGCTCGATCCCTAAAAATAAAAACCTCGATCCCTCAGAAAAAAAACTCGATCCCTAAAAAAAAGCTCGAACCCGCACAAAAAAAAACTCGATCCATAAAAAAAAAACTCTATTCCTCACAAAAAAGCTCAATCCATAAAATAAAAAGGTCGAACCATATTTGAAAAAAAGCTCGAGCCATATTAAAAAAAGCTCGATGATGTACAAATAGAACTCGGTCCTGAATAAAAAAAACTCGATCCCGTTAAAAAAAACTCGATCATGTACAAAAACGGCTCGATCATGTACAAAAATGGCTCGACCATGTACAAAAATGGCTTGACCCTGTACAAAAATGGCTCGATCATGTACAAAAAAAGCTCGATTAGTAAAAAAAAAGCTCGATCGCTTACACTTTTGATTTTTGTTTAATCCTTTATAATTGTAAATTTAATATTAAATATTTATTTCTTAATAATGGTTTTTAATGATGATTTTGACAGGACAATGGATAGAGTGAGAATAGTCATCTCTTACAACGGTCGATGGGAGCAATTACTCGACAAAAATAAGAGGTATTTAGGTTCCGATAACTAAGGTTTGTATGTGTCAAAGAATTTGATTTACGACGAACTGTGTCGATCGTGCAAACCATTGTGAAGTTTGATGAGAACAAATACAGTGATGATCTACAGTCTCTATCAATTGTTCCTGGGACTACATGTCGTACATTTAGAAAAAAAACAATGATGATGTTTAGTTTATGCTAGGGGAAGATAGGGTGATCTCTCAAGTATGTGTTAGTCTAATCAAGATGTCAGCAGGAGGTGTCATTGGTGAAGATATCCCTCATCGTGATAACACCCAACAATTTCGATCGTCAGGCGGAAGCAACCAGTTGATCACAGAAATAAGTAGGATTAATGGTCGGGAAAACATATGTGTTGTCCCACCGAAAGTAGCCGCCCCTGATAATATACCGGGACCTTAATTCGACGATGTATTTGGTTGTCAAATTGAGATGAATGGTAGGAAGTACAACCACCAATACAATGAGATCTACAATGACATCAACAATGAGCAGAATACAGCACTAAATGTTGGGGTGAATCATGAGGTGGATAATGAGGGCAATTTCAATTCTGTAGAAAATGTAGAGGAAAATGAGGATGATAAAGAACCTGTCCAAATGGAAAGACGTGTAAGACATGTACGTAGATTTAGTTCTAGTGCACCAGATATAGCTAGGACCTTCGAGGTCCGGGCTAATGTAACTCCAGATGATTCTGATAATGCCACAACATGGGTTATTCCAGGAGCAGAATCATACTCGTTTGGTATGGGTGGAAACAGGAACTTGGTTGAAGATGAACCTACAAGCATGATATATAAAAGGCAATTTTTCCCAACGAAAAAGGATTTGAAGAGACTAGTAGGCCATTTTGCAATACGGCAGAACTTCGAGTGGAAGGTAAAAAAGTCCAATAAGACAACATTACATCTAGTTTGTTTGATGAGAAATTGTACGTGGAAGTTAAGAGCAGTGAGGAGAGATGAAGACACATACTATCAAGTAAGAAGTTTTGTCAACAAACACACGTGTCCGTTAGAGGAAATTCACCGTCGGTACCGACAAGCTAGTGCAGTCATAATTGCAGAAGATATTGCACCTAGACTTCAACAACAAGATGGTCGACTAATGCGACCGGACATAAGAAAAGATGGTGCCGCAATAATGGACAAAGCAATCCGTGCATACACCGAGTTTGAATATAACCGGCATATGGAAGAGTTAAGAAACTTGCACCATAATGCATATGATTATGTAATTGATGCCGGTCTACAGAAGTGGTCCCGTGTACACTGCCCGGAAAGAAGATACAGGGTGATGACAACAAATGATGCAGAATGCATAAACTCATGCCTAAATTTTACACGCATACTGCCTAAGTTGACTCTGGCTGATTTCATTAGGAATATGTTACAACTGGAATCCTCGCTGACGCTTGCGAAGAATATGGAGGTATGTGTCCATATGCTGACAAACAATAAAACCACCGTAATTGTTAAAAATACAACATTACTTACATAAACGTTAATATGAAAATCATGTACGTACCATGTCCTTCAAGTCCATGAAGTTGGACTGCATACGAGTGAACCATCCGGCGTCCACTGGTGCCAACACATCCATATCACGTCTGTTTAATGATTGAATTATATTAGCTTTACGTAAATTTAAATAAACATTAAATATACAACCATTTTTATTAGAAGAAGTTAGACTCACAGTTCCCCGTTGATGTTCCTCTTGAAGACTTTGTATGTCGTAAGCTGGTTAGCGTCCACTAGTCCGTAGGGGTCAAAAATGTGTTCCACAGACTCGGGCCGTGTCCACAACCTCTTTGGCCGGCATGGATCTATGTAAGGGCGCATCAACTGCCATCCGCACATGTAATGGCCGGTGGAGGGGACCGCAGACTCTGGGTCGTCATGCTATCCGGAGGAGGGGACCGCTGAGCCTGGATCGACATGGTGGGTGGGGAAGGGGACCGTGCAGACACCGCAGACGTCCTGGGTGGGGGAGGGGACCGTGCCAATGCCACAGACGTGCTGGGTGGGGGAGGGGATCGTTGTGGCTGAATCGATATGCTGGGAGGTGGGGGGATCGATGTGCTGGGAGGTGGGGGACCGCTGAGCCTAGGTGGACCCAGATAGGACAGTTGGAAGGTCCGACCCGACTGCTGTACGTGAACCAAGCCTACTATCGCTGGTATGAGACTGAGGTTACCTCTCCGGACCTACCCCTCCGATAGGCGGGTCCTGGCTACGTCCAGCTGTCATGCCTGTCCCCCCCTTATACCTATCAGTCGAACCTCCAGGACTAAAGTCTGGATCAGGAGGTAGGGGGTCATCATGGTGTGTACGCATGGTCGACCCCTGAAGCCCCTAGATCATATCCAGTAACACTCGGTGTTGTTGTTGACGATCCTCATCACTCTTCCGGATCATATCCACCAACTCCAAGTGTTGACCATGTCGATCCTCCTCACTCTTCCGGAGGGCTTCACACACATCGTTCAACATATCTGCCCACGAAGCCTTAAATCATGTTTACATTATTAGTACAAAACTATCAACACATGTTAATAAAAAACACTAAACTTTGTTTTCAACTTACCTCTCCATCACGTCCAACGGCCCCACGGGAATCCCTTGTAGATGTACCATGTCCGGGGGTGGTAAACCGAATCCGCTTATGCCTATGCCTTTCTCCTTGAGGGTCTGTCTCATATCCCTCACTTTCACTGAGCCTTAAACCCCCAGCAACGGGCTCAGATCCTTAACTGTCACTGTTCCTGTCTGTTAAACCCCCACCCTCTGTACCACTGATCCCGCCAAATGTAGTCTAATCAGGGACCGGAGGCGGCATATCATCCCTGTCATCTTCTACATACAGGCTCCCCCCTTGTTTAGCCCGGTATAGTACTGTGCTTGTCTCTCAGCTGGTGTCGGCACCAAATCCTTCCTGGCAAACATCTGAAATATTAGTTAGAACAATGTAATTGTACAAATACTAACTAATAAAAACATTAACAAATTAAATACATACCCTGGCTTTGAAAATCTTGCCAGCTTCTTCCCTCTCGGTTGTTTGGTCAACTCCCACTTAAAAATACTGGGAGTAAAATCTGTAACCCTCCGGGCACCGAACTCTTTGGCCGAATCAGGGATCACCTCGAAAGCAAATACCTGTATCAAAGATAAGTCCGATAACTAACCATAACATTTAGGACAACACCAACAAAGTACAACTTGTAATTCGAAGTTCTTACCAATAGGGCATGAGATAGACCGTATATGTTGTAGGTCTCCACCATGTGTACGTCAGCGCCCTTTTCCTGCTGGCGTCGCTCAAACCCGTCTTGTCGCCCATCAAGCGCATGCTTGAATGAGTAAATAGAATGCCTGTACATGTGGGGACCCTACGGGAACGCATCGAGATCCTCAACCAGCCGAAATTGCCAAATTGGAATCTTGAATCTCTCATCCACCCCCATCAGTATCCAGTTCAGCATATATATGAGGCAGAGCTTGACAACATCGTACAACTTTTCGAACTCTACGACTGTGACAAAACCCCTAATCTCCTCTAACGACACCTCATCGGCTCCAGGAAAGTACCGATGATGTATGCCATTCTCTACTGCTGCATACTTGGTCATGTCTGGTACAACTCCAAACCGTAGTCCGGTGATCAGGCCAAATTCCACCTTCGAAAACCTCACAAACTGGTTCCCTAACATGAACTGTATCTCATCTGTTGGACCGTTATGATGCAGCTCCCTCAAAAGCAAATGATGGATAATACCACCCGAAAACTTCATCTCCAGATGCATTGTCAGAAAATGCCCGAAACATGACATCATGAACCGACACCGATCTTCATCTGCAAATTCTGCAGGGACACTTTTCAGCGCGTCGTCTATACGGCTAAGGGCATCAAAATGGTTGTGCCGAGTCAATTTGCCCTCGTACCAGTCTCTTTCTGCAGTTTTAAGCGAATCCCTCAACCTATTTCTCATCCGCAATGTAACAGAAATACAACATCATTAAACATAACAAATTTCGTAACCAAAATTAAAAGTCTCGATCCAATGTAAAAACAGCTCGGTACTAAAACAAAAAGGCTCGATCCCAGGAGAAAAAAGCTCGACCCTTTTCAAAAAAAACTCGATCCTATGAAAAAATGCTCGATCCCATAACAAAATAGCTCGATCCTATGTAAAAAAAGCTCGATCCCATGGTGAAAAAACTCGATCCAATGTAAAAAAAGCTCGATCCCTTTCAAAAAAGCTCGATTCTATTCAGAAAACGCTCGAACCCTTATATATATAAAAAGCTCAACCCACCAAAACCTAATTATTTCATGAAAATTTAGAAAAAAGCTTGATCCTATGAACAAATAAGCTCGATCATATGTAAGAAAAGATATATCTTATTTAAAAAAAAAGCTCGATGTCATGATGAAAAAGCTCGATACAATGAAAAAAAGCTCGAACTTATTGAAAAAAGTTCGAATCCTTTTCAAAAAAGCTCGATCCTTTTCAAAAACGCTCGATCCCTTTCAAAAAAGATCGATCCAATTCAAAAAAAGCTCGAAACATTACAAAATAAGCTCGACTTACCAAAACCTAATTTTCACCAAAATAAAAGCTCGACTCAACAACAAATAAGCTCGATTCTCTTGCAAAAAGTTCGATAACCTAGATTTCATCTTCCTCAACTGATATTCAACCAAATTACAAACCCTAACCTAAACCACAACCATTCTCGCATCTCTATTTTAACCGGTTTCTATAATTCCTATCAATAAAACTCAATTCTAACATATAATGCAAGTTAACAACAATAAAAATGATGAAAAAAAATAATCTTACCTTTCTCAATCGCAGTTGTTCTCGTGTAATCTCGTTCAAGTCACTTCACTGTCGATTAGTTTCCCGTCGGTTTGACTGTTGCTTTTCTCTGACTTAGGAAATGACAAATTCCTCACTGTTTTAATATTTCGGGGTATTTTCGTCTGAACACGTTAAATGTTGCATTTTAAACATACATTAGTAAAGTGGTGATATTTGCACAACACCCCCCTCAAATAGTGCCGATAATTTTTTGACCCCTTTCCTCTATTGTTCTCTCTTGCCTTTTTCACACCATATTCTTATTGAACAAATGCTACACTTTTTATACTACAACAAACTTTCCCAAGCTTTCTACATAAAAAATGAATTCAAAATGCTAATTATTATTTGAGTAAATGCAAACTTTGTATTTTTCTTTACATTGTAAATGTAATTTTTGTTTGCTTTTGCTCCATACTTCTCATGCTTCAATCGATCATGGCTTCTTTAAATTTCAAATTCCAATCCTACTATCTTTTGTCTTTTTCAAAAGTCCACCTTTGAGATGTTACAAGGTATTTCTCTAGAAAAATCTTCAAAGAGCATCTCCGATACAAATATATATTTTTTAGTTTCTAAATAGTATCACATCACCATTTCTATTCATTATGGGTTCACTTTTGGAAAAAAAAAATTATAGAAATGTATATTCATATCTCCAATGCAATGATATAAAGTTAAATATGCATCCATTTATGACCAATCATAATAAAGCAATTATTACATTCTCTCTCCTCGTTTATTTTAGCTTTAATATTATTGATGAAAATAGTTAGAAATTCTAGTTAGCATTTCTAGGAGAGTTTCTAGAATTAGAAACTCAACTTCATATTCTCTAACTTTTGTTTACCACATCATCTTCACATTGAAGTTAGATAATTGCATTGGAGAGAGTTTTTCTAACTTTTTAAATATATATTCTATGTGGCAGTCAATGTTATTCAAATGTATATTTGCATTAGAAATACTCTAAAGTTAAAGCTAAAGTACTAGACATTCACTAACTACCGTTTTTACCGCTTCTAGTTGATGTTGTAAATCTTTTTGAGTATGTTTTATATTTTCTACTTTTATATCTTTTATTAAAAATTTTATCTCTAATTCTAATGGTTTAGGTGTTCTTGTATCTATTAAATTTACTAATTTTATTATTTCAGTTTTATTGGGAAATCTTTTAATTTGATTATTAAAATCTGAAAGTAATTCCTTTATATACTCTTGTTGGCGAAATTTTACGCGGAAGCGTTGCTAGATAGAACACAAACAAATAATAGCAAAATAAAGAATTAAGATAAAGAGAATAAATCCAATCACACAACACAAGAAGATTTTACGTGGAAACCCAAATTGGGAAAAAACCACGGCCATCAGGACGACAAGAGAAATAATCCACTTTGTGATAAATTGTTACAACCACACTCTCAGGATTCTCTATCTAAAATACCCCAAACCTAATTATACTCAATGCTCTCTTGAGATCTCTCTATATTTACTAATTTGCTCAACACCCAAAAGTCTAGCTATTAGGGTCCATTTATATGAATTATAGGGAGTTTAATATAAAAGGAAATCCTACTCCTAAATGTACAAGAATTACTTGTTCCACATAAATACTATTTTCTATTTATGACAAGTCTTCTTGTTTAAAAGAAATCCTTTTCTTTTAAGTATAGGACTTTCCTAATCTGATTAACACAAGAACTTCCAGAAGAAAACACATTTCCTATTTCGTGCAACATTCCTATTTGGGCAAAATCCACCATTGATAAGGTTTGGGTCGTGGTTGGCCACCCCCGCCCTACACCACATGCATCGCTATCGTCCACCGCTCCGAGTACCACGGTTGGTGCACTTTCCTCAACCGCGGTCCGCGCCGCATAAACTCACAGGCGTTCTACCGCTCCATGTGCCATGGTCTGTGCACGTGTCAACACCGCGGTCCAGACCGCGGTACCTACCAGATTCTGTTTTCTTTAGTTCTTCGGTCTTCAAACCTCCCTCAAACTCGATCTCCTACTTCTAAACGTATCTCACGTCTCCAGGAAGTCTTCGCATTGGTTGAATCCCGTTTGGTAGCCATTGGAAATTTAAGTCATATCTAACAATCCTCCCTTATGGTGAGAATTTCCAAAACATCCATCCATAGCTACGACTCTCAATACCGAGAATCAACATACCCACCACGAAGTATAATCACTTAGGAACACCCATCCCAAGATTTCACCGGCACATGTCGAAATTTACCTTGCTGAAATTGTGGTGCAACTCCTCACGTTAGGCTTCCAGGGAATTCGTTCAGCCATCGACATCCTTGTCCACCACACATCTTGCATCACCGCATAACCAATGCTCATGCGTAAATTGTGGACCCGCTATCAGTAATACATCCATTTTCATGGCAACTAGCAGTCATGCCATGAGGATGTTTTATGCCTCTTTAGAGGGCATCGCTATAGTCGTCATACTCAAGAGAGACGATTGTCGGATCCCCCTCTTTGGAGCCATTAGTCGCACTTGTTTTCTTATTTTTGCAATCTTTCCTTAAATGTACAGATTGACCACATGCCCAACAAATGCCTTTTTGCTTGGAGCTTCCCTTCTTTCTATCAACTAACAAAGCAGAGTTATCAAAAGATTTACCTTCACTCTTTAGCCTTCGTTCCTCAGAGATTAGTTTGTTTGCTACATCTCCAAAACATATGGTTGAACTCCCATGCATCAAGATTGGCTTCATGTGCGCATAGGATGGTGGAAGGGATCAGATTAGTCTTAATCCTTTGTCTTCTTCATCAATCTTCACTCCAATCGACTCTAGCTCAGAAACTATCCCATTGAACTCCCCAGATGATCTGAAATCTTCGTACCTTCGGACATCTGTAGTGTGTGAAACTGATCCTTCAGAAAGAATCAGTTGCAGACGGTCTTCGATTGATACAATTTTTCAAGCTTCTCCCAAAGTTCTTTCACTGAATATAATCCTTGAATATTTGCAAGAACATTCTTGGTTAAGCTCAATCGTATCGTACTTGCAACCCTCTCGTCTAGATCTTCCCATTCATCATCGCTCATCACCAGTTTTCCAGAACTAGTACCAACCGTTTTTTTTCTCTAGAATCTCCAGAGCCTTCAGGGTTCTCAAGGGTCGGTTTGCCCTTCAACGCCTTGTGTAAACCATATTGGATTAGCAAATCTTTGACTTGAACCTGCCACAAGCCAAAGTTAATTTTTTCATCGAACTTCTCAACCTTAAATCTCATCAACTTTGCCATCTCTAGTTTGTTAAGATCACTATCAAGCAACCAAAGCTCTGATACCAATTGTTGGTGAAATTTTACGTGGAAGCGTTGCTGGATAGAATAAAAACAAAAAATAGCAAAATAAAGAATTAAGATGAAGAGAATAAATCCAATCACACAACACAAGAAGATTTTACGTGGAAATCCAAATCGAAAAAAAACCTCGACCGTCAAGACGACAAGAGAAATAATCCACTATGTGATAAATTGTTACAACCACACTCTCATGATTCTCTCTCTAAAATACCCCAAATCCAATTACACCCAATGCTCTCTTGAGATCTCTCTATATTTGCTAATTTGCTCCACACCCAATAGTCTAGCTATTAGAGTCTATTTATATGAATTACAGGGAGTTTAATATAAAAGGAAATCCTACTCCTAAATGTACAAGAATTACTTGTTCCACATAAATACTATTTCCTATTTATGACAAGTCTACTTGTTTAAAAGAAATCATTTTCTTTTAAGTACAGGACTTTTCTAATCTGATTAACACAAGAATTTCCAAAAGAAAACACATTTCATATTTCGTGCAACATTCCTATTTGGGCAAAATCCACCATTGATGTGGTTCGGGTCGTGGTTGGCCACCCACGCCCTACACCACATGCATCACTGTCGTCCACCGCTCTAAGTATCGCGATTGGTGCACTTGCCTCCGTCGCGGTCCGCACCACATAAACTCACAGGCGTTCTACTGCTCCATGTGCCGCGGTCTGTGCACGTGTCTGCACCGCGGTCCAGACCGCGGTACCTACCAGATTTCATTTTCTTCAGTTCTTCGGTCTTCAAACCTCCCTCAAACTCGATCTCCTACTTCCAAACGTATCCCATGTCTCCAGGAAGTCTTCGCATTGGTTGAATCCCGTTTGGTAGCCATTGGAAATTCAAGCTATATCTAACAACTCTAGATTTCGTTTTAAGGTACTTATGTTAGTTTGTTCAAAGAAACTTACTAAGTCAGTAATATTTTTATTATTTTTATCTATATTTTCTTCTAGGTTTTGTCCTAAATTTATAAGTAAATCTACAATAAAATTTTGTTGACTATTACTACTCGTATGGGGTATAACTTATATTGGTTTTCTAAATGTTCTATATTATATGGAAGTTTAAATTTGTCTTGTATGTTCAATTTTATCTTTCTATGGTCTGCCACTTCTAGATCCAAATATTCAAGTTTTTGAAATTCATGTATATGGTAAAATTCTTCGGTTAAGGTCTATTTTGGAAATATTTATATCTAAAACTATTTTTAAATTTAAATATTCTAACATTTTAGATTCTCTTTTAAGTTCTAATATTCTTATCATAACACTAATTTTAATTTTTCTATTATTAAGGGTTGTGGGTAGAGAGTTTTTAATTTTTCACAGGTTAAAACACAATCAATGGTTTCTACTTCAGCTTGATCTAGATATCGGATATATTCATAAAATTCTATTATACTACCAGAGTACAAAATATTAAGATAACAATCATAAAAATAACTCATAAATTAATCATTACGAATATCTTTATTACTACTGCTAGCTTGATTTTCTGCTATTCTTTTAAAATATTTTAAATCCTCTAATATTTGATCTATTTTATCAATTCTATTTTCATTAATATCTCTTTATTTTTCTAAATACGATGAGTGATCTTCTAATTGAGGACAAGTTTCTCTACTTTCTTTATAAGCTTTGTCTAATATTTTATAATGATATTCCAATTTTCCTAGAATTAAATAATAATGGTAGAGATACATTTCTCTAAGTCTTTCAAAGATACATAGGTTTTCACTATTAAATGCTATAAAAAAGCGTATGAATTATAAATTTCATGTGTATTCATAAAATAAAAATAAATAAGGATGATTAAATCTTATGATTATAAATGAAGTATGCCATTAAAAAATTATTAAAATTCAAAAAGATAATTAGCTGTGATACCAATTTTCCTTACAAACATCAAAAGCTCATAGACTATGTGGAGTAAATAAATGACCTTTCGAATTTTTAAAGACTCGAAGAGTTCAAGACTGATTTTCAAAGATCCTTACAATCCATAAACGCCTTGTGTATACGGCTAAATAGGACACCGAAGAATCTTCAACAAAATATGAAAATATTGACTCAAAGGATTCAAAATTCTACAAGGTTCTTACAATCCTTACTAACTGAGACCGGTTGATAAACATGTTGAGAACGAATGATTTAGGTTGAATATGTAGTTAGAGCATCCCCAATAAGGCTTCTTATATTTTCCTTAGGGAGTTTGGTGTATTTTTTACAAATGATGAGCCATATAAAGAGTTAACACCCTAAGAAGCTTCTCTAAAAATAGCTCCGAGAGGAAGTGATGCAGGAGAGATTATCCAAGCTATTGTTGAAGATTTTAGATTTTAAAAATATTCTTGTAATTAAAACTAATTATTTTATTTATTATATTTAATTAGGTGTTTTTATTCCTTTTTTTATTAGAATTTATTTTTAGTCCTTATTTTAGTCTTCTAGTTTACTTGGGAAACTATGTTATGTTTTCCATATTTTTCCTTTTTAGTCTTTTAGTTTATTTGAGAAATTTTCCGTTTGTGGATTTTCTTGTTAGTCAAGTTTTGTAATTCTATTTAAGTAGATTGTATTAGGGTTTGAAAGACAGTTGTTGAATTAATAAAAAATTTAGAGTTTTCTCTATTTATCTCCCAATTTCGGTACCCTACGTGGGTAAACGATCTTGAACATTATTTTTCCGGTATCTGTGCGTGGATCAACAGTTGATTATTAATAAAATTTCAGAGAATTATTTCTCAACTATCCAATTACACATCCTTCGTGCACGAAGATTGTCGTATTTAATTTGAAGCCTGTTTTTCTGGTATCCATGTGCGGATCAACAGATCAATAGTAAGGTTCATTTTCGGTATTCGTGCGTGAATCAACGGATTCGAATCGGTTATCCCCATTTCTTATCGATTGTTATTTTGCGTGATTTATCCATTGCATCAGTTGGTATCAGAGGCACCGAGTCTACCGTTGTGCTAGGCTCATCGATCCATAAACCATAACCATTTGCCTTCCTGACTTCTATATCTTCACCTTCCATATTTGCTCATACCAAAAAAAAAACATGAAACCCCAAACACAATTAGCCTTCTACCATCCAGTGTTTTATGATGATATATATGTATAAGCAGAGGTTTTTGTCGATTTTGATAAACCACCGATATATGATGAAGATGTGTTTGAGAAAGTATCATATGAGAACAATTCATATTTAATGGGTTGTTTTTACAAGTGACATATTTCTCACCATAAAAAAAATCAGTTTACCTTTTGTTACATGATTTGATGATTCAAGAATTTGTGTCCATTTGTTAGAGTGATTGGATGGATGTCGTGACGAAGATTGAGAAATATACAGTTCGTTGTAGACGATTTTGTGTATTGACACTACATATTCATGAAATTCTAGCAACCAAAATTCGAGGACAAATTTTCTCCAACCTGGAGAGAATGATGCATGAGAGATTATCCAAGATATTGTTGAAGATTTTAGATTTCAAAAATATTCTTGTAATTAAAACTAATTATTTTATTTCCATTTATTTTATATTTAATTAGGTGTTTTTATCCCTTTTTTTATTAGAATTTATTTTTAGTCCTTATTTTAGTCTTCTAGTTTACTTGGGAAACTATATTATGTTTTTCCTATTTTTCCATTTTAGTATTTTAGTTTATTTGAGAAATTTTCCGTTTGTGGATTTTCCTGTTAGTCAAGTTTTGTAATTCTATTTAAGTAAATTGTATTAGGGTTTGAAAGACAGTTGTTGAATTAATAAAAAATTTAGAGTTTTATCTAATTATCTCCCAATTTCGGTACCCTACGTGGGTCAACGATCTTGAAGTCTATTTTTCTGGTATCTGTGTGCAGATCAACAGATCAATAGTAGGGTTCATTTTCGGTATTCGTGCGCGAAGCAACGGATTCGTATTGGTTACCCTATCTTTTATCGATTTTTGTTCACGTGAATATTTTCCGCTACATCAGGAAGCCTTATCTCCTTAGATTTATAGAGGCTTTGGCCAGAAAATATTTTGAGGAGAGAAGTAGGGAGGCTGTTCGAAAAAATTCTGGTCCAACCTCACTATTAATAGTCAAATAAGTGGTTTTTTTTCCGCTTATTAGGGATTTTCTTATCTCGTGTATCTCATACAAATAGTGACTTGAAACAAGAAAACACACTTAGAGTGTCGATATTTTTACTATGAGTCTATGACAGTCAAGTGAGCAACAATCTTAGAGAGAGGGGGAGTAGAGTTTCAATTTGAAAATTAATGAATGAATTGTTCCTCTATTTGTGTGTGGGTCTTTTAATGTTTTTGACATAGTGCAAGATTGATATTAAATGAATAGTAGAGTTTAACTATGTTTGAGATTGTTTTACTTATGAAATGATCCGCTTTTAACTTGACTTATGGAATAATCAGCTTATATGATAAGTTGTTAGATATTTAGTAAATTGACTTTAAAAATAATTAATTTAAGAAAAAAAGCAAGGAAAAAGCGTTTGGTAAAGTTTAATTGATTATGGAAAATGACTAAAATGGATATAATTGTTAAAATTAATATATTATTCAAAAAAAGTTACTGCTTATTATTATTATTTTTATTTATATTAAAAATACAAATATAAATCATAGAATATATATATATATATAAATTCAATTGAGTCAACTCACACACTCAATACTAATTTATTGAGCCAACTCTCTATTCTCAATACCAAGTCAATTCACTCACTCGAACTTCATCTTCATTAATGGAAACTCTGCAACTCTTGTTGATACATGTCCAAATCCGCCACGTCTCCTGCTCTACCGAAAGTGTAGCCAACCTTCATCCCTCGCCGTCGACATCTTCTACCTTGCCACCAAAGACAAGTTTTGAAATCACAAAATTGATGAGAGATTCAAATCCGAATTGATTAGTTTTGATAGGGTCAATCACTCAAAGTTCAGTGAGATATATATTATCGTTGACATCGTCTCCCTCGCCAATGATGGAGGAGGTCCGTTTTTTCCACGAATCTGGGACGGAATCACAAGTTTAATCGTGAAACAAATGAGCCAAATGTTGCCTTCGCCACTGCCGGAGTAGGACCGGTTTCCTCCAATGACTTCGACGTCACCGGAGGTAGCCATCCGTCCTCCGACCTCCATCGTCGGTCATGTCCACTACAAGCGAGCAATGGGCACCACTGTACACTCTTAACCATATTTATTTATCTATTTAGTTTTTTTAATACATTATTAATTCAAAATTTTACCACTGTTAAATAAAACGGTGTTATTTTCTACATATTAAAATAGTAAGGGTATTATAGACATTACAACGATAAGAAGCCAATTTCTCCAAAAATCAGCTTTCAAAGCTACCTCCAACCAACTTCTCAAAAGTTGATTATGGAGTTTTTACCAAAGACTCATGGGTTCTAGATTATATATGAAATAAATGATTATTTCTTAAGTTTAAGCAATTCCAAACATAGCATTTATCAGCTTGATGTTGATCCCTGTAATTTTCTTACGTACCTATGAAACCATCAAGAACATATTTTCACTAGAGTGATGGTCCGTTTTGACATCAATTGATACATATTTTAAGTTGTTAAGCTTCGAAGAACTCTTGCTCACAGAAGAGTTCCAGATTTATCCATATAGCAAAAAATACATCTAAAAGAGTATGTATCAACAAATATCTATTTAAATTAACATTATAAATTACTAAAGACTGGTTTTTTTTTTAATTCTGATGTAGAACAAATGGATGATTCCTATATGGCTTTGAGGGACCATCCTAAATTCAAGGCTAAGTAACTTCATCTGAAGCAAATCGATGAAATCTTTTCAAGTCACAACCTTTGGTGGTGAAGCACATCATTTTTTAGCCAAATTTCATCGTTTCGACCTCGAAATTGCAGTTTTTGTTATTTTATGAAACTTTCCTTTTTAGTCATAAGTTGACTTTGACAAGTTAGAATCGTCTACCGTCAATTCTGACTTGTTTAAGGTCGTTAGTATCATTTAATCCCGTAACTTTCGTGATTTTGTTATTTTTGACAGTTTTTGCTATTTTTTGTAACTTTTGTTATGCAATCTCGTTTCTTGTCCAACAAGGATTCGGGTTAGGGTTTAATCGCTTTAAATAGCCTTGTAAGCTGAAATGTTCATCAGCTTTTGATTCAATAAAATTTCAAAATATTCTTTTTAATTTCTGGTGGATTCCAGTTTTTATAGAATATAAACGTCGGTCTATTTCTTTTGTGTTTCCACTGCGTCAAATTCTTTAGAAATGTAGACACTCCTTTATTTTATCATGAGGACAATGCATATCTATACAAATAATATAGTTTTCTCATTTGCATTGTATTGTGATTAGGGGTGGCATGATTCGATTCGATTCGATTTTAGGTCAAATCCAATCGAACCTAAAATATTCCGATTCATCCAAAATTGAACCGGTTTAAACCTAATAATAAATGGAAACCGAATTGAATTAAACATATTTTAATCGATTCGATTCGGTTCGATTCAATTTGGTTTTGGGCCTAATGGGCCGACTAGGTTAATGGGTTTTTTGAACTTTTTTTAACAGTAATGGGTTGTTGGATACTAATTTTGGACATAGAATAGCCAAAAAACCCAAATCAAACCTAACTTATATATATATATATATATATATATATATATATAAATAAATTAAATCAGTTAAAAACATATTACCCTTAAATATATTAAATATATTAGGTTTTTTTTGTACTTATATACTCGGTTTATTCGGTTCAATCCGGTTTTAAGAAAATCAAACAGGTTTGTACAAAAAAAAATCAATTTTCAATTTTTAAACCGGTTTAAACCGAATTACCTTTACGAATCGAATCGAATACCCTTTTTTCGGTTCGAATCGTAATTTAATGTTCAACCCTAACTGTGATAGAGGAAAAAGAAAGGGCCAGAAAATCATATTGGCATAAACAATGTTGTTCTTTTTTAAAATCTTATTCACTTTATACTATAAGTAAAATATCTACTTTAGATACATGAATGACATATAATTCAATTACTAATAAAATGAACTTTAGACCAAAGGCTTGCTTGCACTTTTAATTATTATATATTTTCTTTAAATATTACAATAGAAATACAGGATATATCGAGATTAAATAATATATATATATGATCCGAATATATATTCACGTAATGAGAAATAACTATTTTCATAAAAGAAAAACTCACCACATATGTTTATAAAATGAGTATAGTGGAATTTAAACCTCTCGTCCATTTATATGGAAGGAAGATGTACTACCGACCTTACTAAATGTGCCGGTTATCGTCAGACCTCACAATTTGCCATCATTCCATCATTGACTGATTAATTAAATGTAGCCAATTGAGATTATACAAATTGTATTAAGTGCTCGCAAGTCGCAACAATGGAGAAAAAGACGAAAACAATTTATTATTTTTTTAATGTTGCTGCCAGACAGCGGAGCATTTACGGTAAATAATGGAGTCCTTCTCCAGCCAATGTTTTTGGAGCCCATTTCCAAGTTTGTGTGGATTTCTTTATTCTATTATATAATTAAACAATTAAAAACCCTACCAACTAACATGTTACTTAATTTTCACCGTTAAATTAAAACTACTTAAAATAATCCAAAATTAAAGGACGACAAAAATTAACAATTGTGTACTTTTTAAAATTAATTTAGCACCTATTAAATTATAATTAGTTGTAATAAATCAAATTAAAGAAAGACTTGTACATCAATAGGGTACTCCAGGGGCGAACCTGCAGGGGGCAAAGGAGGTATGGACCCCGTTTGACCCGTTGATTTTTTTTAATAGTAAAGAAAATATAAATTTTAAAAAAAGATTATAAATTTACAATTTAATATCATTAATTTCAAATATTTGCAATTTAGCCCTTCCATCTTTACACTTCAAGATTCGCCTCTGGTACTCCCTTAAAAAATATATATTTTTTGCACCCTGTTTATAACAACGACTTACTTATTTTCTCCCATTATCTGTTTTTTTTTTCTTTATTAATTATTAATTATTTTTATCTTTTTATGAGAACATGAAGGAGATCAACTTGCTTAAACTGAAATGTCAAGCCTTCGTGATGGGCAACTTGCTGATAGCGTATCCCTGTTATCCAATTATAAAGAGATAACGTATCCGAACTATAACGATAAATACAATCGAGAATATATCAATTAACAAGATAAATATATGTTAAATTTTAGGGATAATTACTCCGGTGGTCATCAACTCTTATCACCACTATTAAAATGGTCACCGGATGAGGAATTGGTTTCAAAATGACCATTTTTAATAAACAATGTTACACTAATGATCATTTAATCAAATTCCATCCATTTTCATCCATTTTCATCCAATAAGTGGTATTTAGGTAAATAAAGAGATATTATTAATTTATTTAGATATTTTTTAGAAATCAATTTTTCTTTTGTTTTTTGAAACAAATAATTATATTTAGTGTAGGTATATACGTATAACATGTATATGTATATATATATATATATATGTATATATATATATATATATATATATATATGTGTGTGTGTGTGTGTGTGTGTGTGTTTCTTTTTTGAAAAGATTAAGATTACAAAATCTAAAAAATTCTAAAAAATATATTTGAGATAAGTTGAAAAGAAATATATATATATATATATATATATATATATATATATATATATATATATAAATTCTTTTTTAAGAAAATTAAAATTCTAAAAAGTATATTTGAGATAAGTTGAAAATAAATAAATATATATATATATATAGGATATGATGTACGTATATACACACATTAAATATAATTATTTATTTCAAAAATCAAAAGAAAAAATTGATTTTCAAAAAATATCTAAAATAAATTAATGATATCTCTTTATTTACCAAAATACCACTCATCGGATGGAATGTTCATTAATGTAACATTGTTTACCTAAAATGGCCATTTTGAAACCAATTATTTATCCAGTGACCATTTTAACAGTGGTAGCAAGAGTTGAAGGTCACCGTGGTAATTATCCCTAAATTTTATTTTGTTGCCATAAGCATCCATAATATAATGCTACTAAGGGTGCGTTTGGTACGCGGGGACGGGACGGGACAACTTTTTGTTGTCCCACGTTTGGTGCGCCATTAGCATGGGACGGGATAAAAACCATAAAAACTTGTCTCACCTCACACCCTCGGCCAGACTTGTCCCATGCATGGGACAAGTCTGGAAAAGATATTTTTACCCTCAAAGCTTTTTAAATTTACAAAACTATTAACTATAAAAAAAAAACTTACCCTGAAATCATGTTTCACTCTCACTCATTCATCATCGGCCACTTGTCTCTCTCTCAAACCCACCGGCTGCAGATCCATCTTCGTCTGGGTCACGCGAACTTGTCGTTGTCGGGGTCATGCATCATCTTTTCACATAAAAACAGTCGTCAGGCGCTTTTGTCTCTCTCTCTCTCAGACCCACCGGCTGTAGATCCATCTTCGTCGGGGTCACGCATCCTCTATTCACACAAAAACAGTCGTCGGCGCCTCTCATTTTTCACATCACAACTCGATTCACTTCTTCTCCAGTTCAGGCATCGCCGCTTCCGCTGTCCGACCTAAATCAGTTTCTCTCTCACCTCTCATTATCTTGAGTGGGTTACTCGGTAATATTCTTTTCTATTTCATTATTATTTACAGTTAATAATCTGATTTTTTTTATGAAATCCATGATTAATTTAGCCAAATGATTTTGAGTGTCCTGTTCTTATCTGTTTTCAGGCGATATAGTTCTTTTCACTTCAATTCGTTTCTAGTAATCAGATTTTCGGTGTTAAGTTTGTTGGGACTGGTCTGGTGTCATTTTTGGTTGTCCTGTTCTGATATGTTTGGATGGCTTTGGGTGTTTTTTTGTTACTGTTTGAGGTGTGGATTGCCGGTCTACATTGATTCATGTTTTGCCTTTGATTCGGTCTAGATTGATTCAGTCTAACTAGATTGTGTAGCAACATAAGTTGACTACTTGCTTCATCTGCAATGAAAACAAGAGTCTTTATTGTGGTAAATTTTGATATGTAGTGATAACAAGTCAGTAGCCATTTAGATGAATCTACTTGTTTGTGCTCTTCTTTTCCACTGGTGATAGACAAAATTTTGATTAATGGGTGTTCTCTGTACTTAATGGTTCTTGATTAAACTGCAATAATTGTTACCTTACTAGAGTGATCATATGCTTTATTGAATTAATTTACAACATATACTCTAATGTTTCTTCTGCAAGACAGTTTATATAAATGCTTTGTTGACATACATGTTGATTAATCAATAAGTAGTTGGTTGTTATTTTATTCCAATTTCATTGCTGCAAATGCAAATATGTTATGTTCTCACTATTTAATCCTATTTGCAGTGGTTGTGTTAAGCTTTCAGAGTTTTTGAGGGTTCTACGACTCAAGCCTTGTACTCTTTCTGAGGAGGTGTGTCTCATGCAATTCTTGCTCCCTTTTCCGTGACTACAATTTTTGCAAGGCTAATTGTATCTCATGCTTTTAGAACTCTGGATGGTAGATGTCTAAAGTAGTTTTGTACATAAGAATGTGATTCGAAAACTAATTAGAAGAATTTGTATGCATATTCTTCTTTTAGTTAATCACTATTTTAGACTAAGTGTGAGAAGTTATATTGTGCTTAGTTATTAGGTACTTTATTATGTAATTAGCTACTATTTTATTTGTTTAAAATTATGACACTCGTTGTATTGTTGAATTAGCTTTAGCAAGATATATGGATTAATTTGACTGAATATATGCTTGTTTTGTTTGATTTGTGAAATATGAAGGTATGGATGAATGTGAGAATCAATTGATTTTACTCATTAAAACGTGGAGGCTTTACGTACATATGATGATGTGTTTTACTGCATTACATGTTTATTTGTTTGAATATGAGAGAGTGCGTGTATATATATTCTTCTTTTAGTTAATCACTATTTTAAACTAAGTGTGGGAAGTTGTATTGTACTTAGATATTAGGTACTTTATTATGTAATTCGCTACTATTTTATTTGTTTAAAATTATGACACTCGTTGTATTATTGAATTAGCTTTAGCAAGATATATGGATTAATTTGACTGAATATATGCTTGTTTTGTTTGATTTGTGAAATATGAAGGTATGGATGAATGTGAGAATCACTTGATTTTACTCATTAAAGCGTGGAGGCTTTACGTACATATGATGATGTGTTTTGCTGCATTACATATTTATTTGTTTGAATATGAAAGAGTGCGTGTATATATATATATATTTCTTTTAGTTAATCACTATTTTAGACTAAGTGTGAGAAGTTGTATTGTGCTTAGATATTAGGTACTTTATTATGTAATTAGCTACTATTTTATTTGTTTAAAATTATGACACTCGTTGTATTGTTGAATTAGCTTTAGCAAGATATATGGATTAATTTGACTGAATATATGCTTGTTTTGTTTGATTTGTGAAATATGAAGGTATGGATGAACGTGAGAATCACTTGATTTTACTCATTAAAACGTGGAGGCTTTACGTACATATGATGATGTGTTTTACTGCATTACATGTTTATTTGTTTGAATATGAGAGAGTGCGTGTATATATATATATATATATATTCTTCTTTTAGTTAATCACTATTTTAGACTAAGTGTGGGAAGTTGTATTGTGCTTAGATATTAGGTACTTTATTATGTAATTAGCTACTGTTTTATTTGTTTAAAATTATGACACTCGTTGTATTGTTGAATTAGCTTTAACAAGATATATGGATTAATTTGACTGAATATATGCTTGTTTTGTTTGATTTGTGAAATATGAAGGTATGGATGAACGTGAGAATCACTTGATTTTACTCATTAAAGCGTTGAGGCTTTACATACATATGACGATGTGTTTTGCTGCATTACATGTTTATTTGTTTGAATATGAGAGAATGCGATTTGAAAGGAGAAATTTAGGTCAAATGACATTTTGTAGGCTTCAAATTAGGTCAACAGAAATACAACGTATTACACGTGTAAGTGATACTAACTGCATATGGGAGTTGCGAATGGATAGAAATGCCTTTGTAATGTTGTGTGCGTTGCTAAAAACTCTTGGTGGGTTGTTAGATGATGGTAATGTCACTATAGAGGAGCAAGTTGCAACTTTTGTAAACATATTAGCACACCACACCAAAAATAGAAGTGTTCAAGTTAGATTCTATAGGTCCGATGAAACAATTAGTTGGTATGTCCATCGAGTTTTGCGTGCTTTGTTGCATTTGGAAAACGTGCTATTTGTCAAACCAACTCCCGTCCCAGATGATTGTACGGACTCAAGGTGGAGATGGTTTAAGGTAACCATTGTAACATTATCATTATATACATGACATAATAATATATATTATCCAACAAAAACATGAGTTCTCTTTTGCTTTTAGGGTTGCCTAGGAACATTAGATGGAACATACATATAAGTGATTGTACCTGAATTCGATAAACCAAGGTATCGAACAAGAAATGGACATATTGCAACCAATGTCTTAGGTGTATGCACTCGTGAATTGAAGTTCGTATATGTCTTATCTGGTTGGGAGAGATCAGCTACCGATTCTAGAGTTCTTCGGGATGCAATTACTAGACATAATGGATTGAAGATCCCATTTGGTAAGATAATAATTATTATAGATACTATTTAAAATTACAATAATTTACTCAACTTATTTACTCCAGTGACAACTAATATGTGTAGTTATTATAAGTAATTATTATTTAGCCGATGCGTGGTATACCAACGGTCAAGGTTTTGTTGCACCATACAGAGGTACTAGGTATCATTTACAGGAATGGGAAGACTTTGATCGTGCACCTAGAAATCACGAGAAATATTTTAATATGAAGCACTCAAAAGCTGGGAACATTATTGAGAGGTGTTTTGGTCTCTTGAAGAAATGTTGGGCTATATTACGCAGTCCTTCGTTCTACCCAATTAGATTTCAAGGGCGAATGATCATAGCTTGTGCTTTGCTGCATAATTTTATTATGATGTATATGGATGTTGATCCTGGGGAATACACACCAATCACACTTGATGAGCTGCCTATTGGGGAAGACATACCAGATGAGTTAAAATCTATTGATGTCGCTGAAGCAAGCGATGAATGGAGTCAATGGAGAGATAATCTAGCCGGAGAGATGTTTGACACTTGGATGTCTAGGAGAACTTGAGAGATTTATGTTTTTTTTCATTATTTTTATACTTGAGAGATTTATGTTATTTTTTTCAATATTGTTGTACTTGAGATATTTATGTTTTTTTTTTCAGTATTGTTAAACTTGAAAGATTTATATCTTTTTTTTGTTATTTTTGAACATTTCTATTGTCTATTGAATTTGTGTTGTTGTTTTTGTTATTCTTTTTGTTGATCTATGCATTTGTTTTTGTTTATGGTATAAACTTTATTAAATGACAGGAAAATTCGATATGTCTGATAGACGTAATTGGACACCTGAAGAAGAAGATGTAATGATAACCATCCTTGAAGGAATTGTTGTTGATGGTGGTAGATGTGATACTGGTAGCTTTAGGCCTGGTACCTATAAGTTTGTCGTTTCAAAGATGCGTGAAAAATTTGAAAAGATTACCATTACAAGAAAACATGTGCAAAAAAAAATGAAACGATTGAAAGATAAATATTCAGTGGCCTATGATATGCTCAACACGAGTGGGTTTGGTTGGAATGACACTCACAAATGTGTTACTGTTAGTCCTGAAATCCTAGAGGAATATTTGAAGGTTAGTGATTATATTAATTATCTGTATATATGTAATCGATTAATAGTCTTATTGTTATAACATATATATAATAGTTTCAATGTCCTAATATATATTTGTTTGTTTTGATAGAAACATCCCAATAAGAATTATACGGCTAATAGGCCATTCCCACACTATGAACGACTGGTAACAATGTTTGGGAAAGATCGAGCAACAGGGAATATGTCTGAATCCGCAGCAGATGCTTTGGATAACATGGGACTGGAAACTGAAGAGTCGGACACAGCTGGTTTCACTCAGCCTTCCACAACCCCCTCAAATGTTGCCTATGCTTCCCCTGACCCAAATACAAGAGAAACATCAAAGCGGAAGAGAAAAAGGAATGTTAGTTCAACAACAGAAGAAATCACCAAGGTCTTTGAAAAAAGCATGGAAAGAGCATCTGTAGATATTGCTAAGTTGACTGAGGCAATTACGGGAGGGGATGCAATGACCCGTTTAGGTGTTGAGCTAGAGGGTATGGGTCTTGATCGTATGCAAGTGATTCGGTTGCTATGTATTTTGGAAATAAGCCAAACCAGTTGCACATTTGGAATGTCTTGAATGGCTTGAATGGCTTGAATGACTCTTACAAGCTGGATTTCGTGAAGTCAATTCTAGAGGAGTGAACATGTTCGATTTTATAAACATGTTTGAAACTTATATTTTGTTGGAATTGTGAACATATTTGAAACATGTTTGAAACTTATATTTTGTTGGAATTGTGAACATGTTTGTGTTATGGATTTTGTTATTAGGTTCGTGATATATTACATTAACCTTTCTGTTGGATCATGTTATTAAGTATTATCCGTAATTTACTATTATGTGAAAAGAAAAGATGTGTGGTTGAATAATTAAAACTTATAATTGTAGATCATAAGTATTATTTACATGTAATTACTAATTACATGTATATAAAATATATTTTTCTTTTCTATTATTCACAATTACGAGCATCTAAAATTGAATAATAATTTTATTTAAAAAAAATTGAGGGAATAATATTATTAATTGATATTATTATTAAAAAAATGAGGGAATGACCATAATAATATTATTATTATTTGAAAAAAAAATCACGTCTTCCAAAAAATTATTAATTAAACTATTTTTTAATTACAATATTATTATTTTTATGAAATATGATATATAAAAATATTTATTTAATAAAATCAAAATAAATATTGATTTGTCTTGTCCCAAATATGATATATAAAAATATTTATCACTTTTATGTGGTAACAAACATTGGATAGGACAAAAAGGGCACTCTGGTCATTTGAATCTTTTGTCCCGTTCTGTCTCAGTCATACCAAGCATATAACAGTATAGTGAACAGTTCTGTCTCAGACCTACCAAACACAATATAAAACAGTCAGTCATGTCCTGTCCTGTCTCGTCCTGTCCCATCTTGTAATGTCCTTTGTCCGTGCCAAACGTACCCTAATAGTCTATTACTCTATTGAGTACTTACCATCTTGTCATTTGCTGGGCCACTACAAACATCTAGTACACAATTGACAAAAGAAATCTTTAGAAATTATAAGGAAAATGAATATAGTGTGCATTTGAAGATAGTTCCAACAAATTAAACAGTACGATAGGATTTGTAATATTGGTAGGGTACTGGAAAATATTTATTATTGAAATTTTACTATTTAACCCATATTTACCCATAATTAATTATGATCTTATGTTTTATTTAAGTGCTCGTTTGGTTGAGCTTTCTACTGGCTCAAAATATCTACGAACGTCTATTTAGATTTTGTAGAGTTGTTTGGTTGGTCTTTTAAGAATGTATATTTTTAATTGAGTAGAGGCTATTAGAGTTTAAACCTCTACTAGACAAAAGCCCACGGGGAGGTACTTCTCCAAAGAGATATTTTTTAAAAAAACGTCTACCAACCAAACAATTATATGTATTTAAAAAAAAACTTTATTTCCAATAGATCTACTAATAAAGGTTTTTCAAAAGCTCAACCGAACAAGCTCCAAGTAATTTTATGTTTTATTATTTATTTCTTTATTTTGAAGTAATCTTATGCTTTATTTTCTATTGTATAAACACACAACATTTATTAATTGAAAAGTTGTTGTCAAGTAAATGTCCAGTAAAACAGGGAACATGATAATTAATGGATTGTGTTAACTTATGTCTTAACCTGTAACATTGTGTATTAATTTTAACATTGTGTATTAATTTTAAGAATTTAGATCTTTACTGGTCTATTTTTTTTGCTGACCTTATTTAATCTCATAACACATAAGCATTACAATGAATGTATGGTTAAGATATGATTGGTTTCCACAACCGCTTTACCAACAACCAATTACACGTTTCAAAAAGAAAAAAAAAAAACAGATCAATAGAGGTTAAATATAATTACACACCTCGTCGGATCTTTTAAAGAAAATTTTGTTAATATATAATATTATATATCTAATTATGTAACATTACAAGTCCGGTAGAGATGGTAATGGGGACAATGTATTTCTAAAATCATAAGATCAGAAATAGAAAGAAAAAAAAAATAGAAGACAGCGAAGAGAGACTGAGAGAGAGAAAGATGTAAGTTGACCCTTGGAGCATCAAACGGCTGTTGGCTGTGTGGCTCTCGGACGCGGCGCTGGCCACTCTTACCTTTTGGACTCTTCCTTTCACAAATTCAATTTTTGCTTCCTGTCAACTTTATTCCATGCTCTTTCATTTGCTAAGCTATTTCAAAATTCAAACGAGTTAAATTAAAGTCATTTTAATTTGTCATGTTATTACTTGTTTGTTGTTACTAGGAAGATTGTACTTGTGCTTGCCAGGCCAGTGGACAAGTCATTTTTGAACTCTAGAGGCTACAGTTGCATTAGGGACAGCTAGCTATAGGTAGGTAATCTTTGCCTTTGGAATTTGGAAAAGACAAAACCCATCAAGTGGAGGAGCCTTGTCTAACATGAAATCAAGCCAGGCGTACTATATACATCATTGTCTTGCCTGTCAACACAAATATTTTCTTACATTATATTATATATGTTACAAATAATCAGATTAAACTACCGGAATGAGATCACGGAGGTTCAATGGTTTTCTCGAACGTGAATATTTTATTTAGTTAATACTCTATATATACAAGATTTTTCCACATCGACAGAAAAACATTCAAGATTTTCGCTACAATTTATAGGTAACAAAAAAACTGTAGCTCCCTTTTAAAAAGATCAAAAGGGTATCAAAAAGAACTCTAAACCAATTCTTCCTCTTCTTCTTTTCTTTGAGTGGAAAAAGATCAAAATAAATTAGTACCAAGGCATATAGAACAACAGACTTTAAGAAACACTAATAATCTATACAACCATAGAGTGCTGCATGCATGAGCCGATCAGCCGATAGCTTAAAACACCAAGAAAGAATTCTTGATATCATACTTCATCTTCTCCAAATTGGGCTGCACCGCGAACTGGATCATCGGTGGGGGCCCACAAGCCAATGCCAGAGTATCGTCTGATCCCTCGGGGATGTGCGCCCTCATGATATCTTCCGTTACGAATCCCGTACTGTATTGCCATCCTTCCTTAATAGAATCTTGAACAACATACCACACATGCAATCTCTCGTGCTTCTTCGCCCAATCATCAAGCTCTTCTCTTAGCAAAATATCGTCTTCGGTTCTGTTAGCATACACAATAAACATCTCCGTTTCATCCTCAGGGTCCTTCAAAATGGCTTGACAAACTTGATAAATTGGAGTGATTCCGGTCCCACCTGCCAACATTGCCAATTTCTTGGCAAACTTTGATTTTCGGTGAACCATGAAGTTACCGCGACCTGTGTATTCAATGTGACCCAACGGACCCTTTATGTCCAAGAATGAACCTATTGACATCGAGTCCAAGTATTGTGACATGAGTCCACCGTTGGGAAATTTTGGTACCACCCCCTTGAAATATATCTTGACCACAAGATCAAAGTGTCCCACTTCATCAACGGAGCTTGTTGGAGTATAAGCTCTCATGCAAAGCTTGCCATCAACGGTAGCACACAAGAATATGTGCTTTCCAACTGGTAATCCCAAAACCTGATCTTCTGATGGCAATGCAAATCTAAAGAGACGCACATCGTGAGATATGGAAATCTTTTCGATGAGCTTGCATGGGATTTTTTCACGGGGTACAAGAGCGACGCTTCTTGTTGGCACAACCTCTTTAATTGGGGCTAAATGGGTGATTACGGTAGATGCACCATGGACAGAATTATTTGGAGAAGAGGCGGTTGAGTCAGCTGAAGTATAGCCTGTAGTGATCAACTCACCAATTCGATATTCTTCAAGCATTTTCTTGGCCTTATCAGAGTGGATAGCATCAAATTCTTCAGTACAATCAGTACCTGCATTGATCAAAATACTATCGGTGCCACCGGGATGGTCTTTGAGAAAGCGAGTGCAGTCATAGATGTTGCCATGGACGATGATCCAAGCAGAATCAGCAGAGTTATGTTTTTTGACCTCGGACATTGAGAAAGTTTTGGAGGAGGTGTTCATGAATGGAGTTGAGACACTCTTCTTAAGGGATTGGTTGGCATCGCTGGATTTCTCCAAATGCTTTTCCTTTGCCATCCATCCACCGGATAGGTTGCCAGGTTGTGTTGGGTGCTCAAATACGATCCCAATTTCTCCCTTGTGTCGCTTGCACACATTTGTTTTTACACGGAACCAGCAATTGTTCATCATTCCCTGCACAACACACAAATGTTTGTTATTACAAAACCTTCAAATGATCATGCTTTAAGTTTGAGCCAACTATTAAAGATTTTGCCACAATCACGACTTTATTTTATGAATTTGGATCCCGATCTTTTTCTTGACCTCACATAATCTCACGACATATAAAGCATTACAATAAAAGAATGGTTAAGATGCGATTAGTTTTCAGAACACTTATATCAACAACCAATTGTATATATTATAAAAATCAATAAAAAGATCAAAAAACATCCAAATCCTTTATATATATAATTTTTCTATTATCAGTCAGTATATCAATTCGTTGTATGTGGACCATTGAATTTAAATACTTTGATTTGGTTATATACACTTACCAAAACATCCTTTAAATTCAATAGTCCACATATAACGAACTTATATATCTTATAGCAATTTGAACTAATAATATAAATAATATATATATATATATATATATATATATATATATATATATATATAATTTTTGGAGTGAGAGTGATCTTAGTTTGAAGTTTTTTTTTATTATAACTTCTTTTTATTTTTGATAAGGTATTTTTTTTTCATGAAAATATCTTTTTTGTTTTAAAAATTTTAAAAAAAAATCCAGAAAATTAAGAATTACCCAAGGCATCCCTATTAATAGTTAAATCAAGTTAAAATCTCATCAAATGAGAGAATAAATGCTTAATAAGTTGGATCCGGTCTTACATAAACAAGCATTTTTAAATTTTAGAAAAAAATAAAGTGTTACAAGAATCTCTCATTGACTCGTACAACCACATGTTTTGACTCCTTGAATGTCATATTCAAATACATCAAGTGACAAATAGTTTAATAATTGCCCCCAAACAAGGGGCAAATACTTGAGCACTAATCATAGGATTAGCAGTTTAGCACACCATTCCACATATGTGGGGCCCCAACGAAGAATGAGATTCCAATGACGTAAGTGGCCCCAACATTAATCTCTAACTTTGTAGTTTGTACGTGGCATAATCTTAATGGACTTAAGTTTTAGGATATTTTGTTAGGAGTTGAAAACTATTTTTTTACTCAAATCATCCATTTTTTACATGATATAATCAAATTAATTTTCAGATAGATAATCTGAGTTCTTATTTTTTACTTTGATGTAAAAAGTGGATACACGTACCATGACATTCCAGATGAGCTTCTCGGGCTGGGTGTTGAGGGTCTCGTCCCAGGCCCGGACCGCAACGTCCTTGGCTCCAAGCAGGTCCAGCACCTCAACTTCTAGTGACCAGAAGCACCAGCACCAGTATTTGCCATATTTGCTGGACTTCTCGGGGTGATCCAACGTGCAAACGTTCCACGTTTCACCACCGTCCGTTGTCACCTCGACACGCGTCACTTTCTTGCCACCTCCTGTTTGTTTACAGGTCATACGAGAAGATTACTTCCATTGCAAGACAACTTCCTAAAACAAGAATTGCAACTTGCAACAACTATGTTCTTTCGAAATTTGTATTTGGTAAATCTAAAACTAGAGATAAAGTAACTAAAAACCAATACATGCCTTGTAGATCTAGAACTCCAGGTAAATAAAGGAGTTTTTAAAAAATAAAAGGTTAAAATTTTTCCATTTCCAGTTTCTATACACTCTAACAATCTAAAAAAAATCCAAAAAATTTAGTTTAAGTGTTAGATCAAAAATAAAGTAAAAAGATAACAGATCTTACCTGAATATGCGTAACCTCTCAAAGTGTAAGGTCTCTGAGTCGTCCACGAGTTAATGGGCAAAACCTCTCCATGAGAAGGCGTTGTTATTACTGAGTTGATGTTCAACTCATTGATGATGTACTCAGGCTTGTACCACCAAGCTGCAACCAACATAAATCAGATTATCATCTTTTTTTTTTCTTTTTTTTTTAAAAGGGATTTTGACATAGAAGAAATACAGGTGGCAGTGGCAGCGGTCAATGAAAAAGTATTTTAACTGTGACAGTAAAAGCATCACAATGGTTGTAAAAAGAGACACATTTGAGTGGATCCATTTATATTTGGATAGGATGGTCTCCATAATGGTGTAGGAAGAGATCTAAAAAATAAGTTTAACAGGTTGATTCATCACTTTAGACCTAAATGGAGTGGTTCTCAATATCATCCCATCATTGGATTGGGCTTATATATATAATTTAAATTAAAATATATTATTATTAATTATAATAATATATATATTATAATTTAAATATATTATTATTAATTTTAATAATTATGAAAAAATATAAATAAATTTAAATTATTATAATTTCAATATATTATTATTAAATGAAAAAATATAAATAATTTTAATTATAATTATAAAATTTTATTTTAATAAAATTACAATAATTTGAATAAAAACATTGATTTTAAATAAATAAATTATTTTATTTTAAATTAATTATAATATTGATATTTTAAATATATTATATAATGAACGTTTGGAAAAAAGTAAAAAAAAAAAAAAAAAATAGATTCATTCTCATTTTTTCAATTTACCACCCTCACGATACAAAGAGATCTAAATTAAATGAATCCAAAATACAAGATCCATTCTTTAAAAATAAGATTCATTTTGGATGGTGTGACAATAAATATATCTTATTTTTATTATGATGCTCTAACAGAGAAACAGACCAATGAATGAAAAAGAGGTTTTTACGTGACAGAGACACTTAAGAGTTTGACATTAATACAAAGACACTGACCAATAAAAAAGAGTTTAAACAGTGACAGTAGCCAACGAAAACAGGTTATAGAAAGAAATTTCATTGGCAAGAGAAATAAAAATAGCAAAGTACGTGTTTGAATTAAAATAGTGTTACCTTGAGAATTGGCCAGTTCTGCATCCACATGAGAGGGAAGTACTCTGTTATCCTTAAAATGATAATAATTGTCAGATTCCTGTGTGGTAACTATTATCCTTTTCAACCACTTTACCATCCTTCCTCCTATAAATCCTGGTATGATCATTCTCACCGGAAATCCATGATCTGGAGCTAGACGTTCTCCGTTTTGCATGTAAGCTATTATTATATCCCGCGATGCATCCATAGCTATTTCCTTCCTTATACTAGTACCATACTTGGACCCACCACCACCAGGCAAATCCTCGGCCCCTTCAAAGCACACATTTAAGGCCTTACTTTTACGGCTACAAATACCACATCTCTTGAGTACATCACGGAGCGCTACACCTTTCCACACCGAAGTGGAAATTCCAGCAGAACCCCAGTTGAAACCAATGGTTTGCTTCACCATGTTCTGTTCTTTTCGTCTATTACCTGCACAAACGAGCGTGACCGGAAACTCCTTGGACGGGAATTCGCTGACCAACTGGTCCATGGTTAACCGGGTCGGTCGTTTGACCAAACCGGTTATCTCAATGATCCAGTCATCCCATGAAGCTTTTGGGACCGGCCCATGGTTTCTCACGTAATGAAGCGGGACCGGTGTGATGAAACCGTGGTGCATAAGCCTTGTCAAAGGTGGTTCGGAGTTGAAAGGGTGCTTTCCTGTGAGACGGACCATGCTGGAGTTGCGCTCGATCCAGTTATCAGCAGTTGCCTCATCTCTTGGGTCCAAGATCGACGATTCAAGCTCGCTGTTGCCTTTTCGTATCACATCGATATAGTGACCGGCTTCATTTTCATCATCACTTGACGAATACTCTTCTTCAACAAACAAGTGCTTTTTGCTGGTGAAATTGTTGTGGGTACGGACAGGGGAATCCGACCTGTGATTTGGAACGGCTTTATAAGGTCGAACCATGCCGTTTAAAGTGGGCACATGGCGGTTGTTGAATTGACGATTATCAACTGAGGTCGCCATTGAACTCTGTGAGAGAGAGAGAGAGAGCGAGGAAAGAAGGGGTGGATTTGTTTTTTTCACTCGCAGCACTTTTTTTTCTATAATTACAAGTTGTGTTTTGAGTCAGTACATATTGGAGGCTGTGATGGCCACATTATATAGGACTTGTGGTGGTAGATATGTGTAAAAAAAAAAAAGAGTGTGGACCCAGGCTTAATTCAACCAGTGACGTCATGTTTCTTAGAACGAGGGTCCATCGGATATGGGGTGGAGTGTGGAATCTGTGGATTGGGTCATCGCTCATAAGGCAAAGGTTTAGCATTAACCTACAATAGATGAATTATCTACGCCACTTATATTATGAATTCATCTAGTTATATTATATTATTACTTTTTGTTCTATCAATTTAACTATATATATATATATATATATAAAATGTATATATACAATTACGTATAATAAGATTTGTATTGTCATCAATGGAGCATAGTTCAAATGGTAGATGAACGAGTTTAAAGTTTGGATAAATGACTTTCAAATCAGTTCAAATCCTATAAATATCAAAAGTTTTTTAAAAAACATATATTCCAGAATAAATAGATATTGTCAAAAAAAAAATTCTTATCATATTCAATTGAGATTTTAAAAAACTTTTAAAGACGATTTATGAAATATTCAATACAAACCTTTTATAGAGTTTTAAAATATTATTAAAAGACGGTGGTATTCAATATAGATTTTTTAAAAGACTATAAAAGTTAAAGGATGTACAAAATTTCAATTACTTTTAATGATGTTAAAATATCAAAGATCTCACAATTTGTTTTTCATTCCTCTTCAAAGCTTAGGAAAAAAAAACGTAACATTCCTTGAAAAATATCAATCACCATATATATGTTTTATTTTCTAATAAAAATTAAAAGCATGCTCATTCTTAAAAAATTTCACAAATAAAATAAAATAACCAAACATTATCATGAAAACAAATACAAACATCAGTGAACTATAACAAAAAAAAAAGAGTTAAACTAAAAACTGTTGTAAATAATTAAGAAACAATTGAAGAAACATATGAAATATTGAAAGAGAAACAGATGAGAGACGAGAGATATCAGAGAAAATATATGCTTTGTTTTATTGATACTGAGAAAGCTTCAGCTAATTCACGTTACAAGTGAGATATGATGGATTTATTTATAGTGCTTAGAGTAGAGCACCGCTTGCCAATACTTAGTGATGAAGGTAAGTATATCAAGTGGCTCAAGTGGAGAGAGGCGGTGGGAAAGCCAATTTCACAACACTCCCCCTTGGATTTTCTACCACTTATATTTTAATTTGCTAGGTAAAACCCAATGAGATAAAAACCTCAACAATAATGTATACAATGATTTTCTGAATCTTGTGGTGTTGGACGTTCTCAAAACTATCTCGTTAAAAACCTTGTCAGGAAAACCTAATGGGATAAAACCTGATCGAAGGGAAAAAGAGTATAGTACACATATGTCCAGAACTATTGTTTTCTTCGAAACATTTCTTACATTCACACTTTGCTAGGAAAAACCCAGTGGGATAAAAACCATAACGAATATATTCATTCAACTGTTGAATCAAAGTAATATTTATGATGATCTTCTAAATCAAGGTAACATATATACGATGATTAGCAAGATCAAAGTAATAGTTACAATGATCTTCTCGATCAAAACAATATATATACGATGATCAACTGGATTAATGTAATTTTTATGATGATCTTTATGGATCAAATGATTTCTGGGTATGCTTAAAGAATTGTCTCATTAAAACCTTATCAGGAAAACCCAATGAGACAAAAACCTGAGCGGAAGGAAAAAGACTACAATGCACATATGCCCCAATATAATTAATATCTTCATTTGATATACTCCCCTTGATGGGATGCTCCCCCTGAAGGGACGCTCCCCTGATAAAAATTCTTTTGGAGCAATCTTCCTGATTGCTAAGCTGAAGCATATGGATGTTTATATCATAAAATGACATCATAAATGATTGGAGGTGAGCATAAGCAAAGACTTGCTTTATGGAGTAATATCCATATGGAATCTTTTCAACATATTCTAATTAATAGATAAACATTCCATTTTATCTATGCTCGATATTCAGGTCGAGACAATATTTACTTTCTCAGTTCTTTATGAAGAAAAATGAGTATTTTAATATGATTTACTATATCCTTATCTTATCGGATATTGACTGAGACGGTTATACGAAATTCGTTCGTATTGTTTTTAATCCATATAAGGATTTTCATATGTACATCAAATACAGATTACGAGATCTCGATTTATATGCTACTAGCATTTTCAATCCTTCATTGATTATAAATATCTGCATTGAGTGAATCATATAGATAAATGATTACTATGTCTAGAAGACATATTTCAAGCCTTTCAAAGGCAGCCAAATTTATTAAAAATTTGGAACGTAATTGTATTCATCAATAGTGAATACCAAGTTTCTGTAAGAAATCTTGTACTACGAGTCGTGTCTCATATCTCACAATCTCGTTTTTCTTATTACGTTTCCGTATAAAGACCCATTAGTATCCAGTTAGTTTGACATCTCCAGATGTCTGGAATATTATTAGTCTAAATACTTTATGTTTGACTTATGAAGTCAATTCTTCTTGAATTGCTTCTTTTCATTTAGGTCAATCATGCATTTTTCTACAATCATTGATATTTATGAAAATCATAATACTTATTTATAATTTCAGTAGCACTACTGTGTTTAACAATACATCATTAATGATTGTTTCATTGTGATCTCACATTTCTCTTATGTAGAAATTTTCTCAATTTCTATATTCTTGTATCTCTGTTGAGATTCCTTCCATATCAATGGATTTAGTCACTTCATAGACTTGTATAGAAATTTTCTTAATTTCAATATATACTTGTATCTCTGATGAGATTTCTTCCATTTCAATGGATTTAGTCATTTCATAGATTTGTATCTCTTTAGATATATCAAACTCTTAAAGAGTGGATTTATTCATAATTCGAGTTTTGTTTACTCTTGGGATCCCAATAACAATACATGTCAAAAGATTCATAAGTTTATGATATCTATCAAATGATTTACTTGAGTAAGTCTCTCTATAGAATTTAATAACTGTATCGAAATAATAAAATTCTCACAAATACCTGGAAACATTTGACAAGTGATTCTTCAGATCCATTTTGATTATGAGTATATATGAAAACTAGATGTCGAACATCTATCCCAGTTGATTTACAATATTCATCAAATATATGATGAATATTGTAAGTTCAATCAAGTTAATATACCTGAAAACTAATAATCAATACAAGTAATATGGTGATGTTTGATAATAAACAAATATGTGATCATCTCATTGATGCATCAATTAAAACCGTATAATAATGAAATGGATCATTGGTAGATGAATATGTCCATATATATTCCTTGAATTGTTTGTAGGAATGATGAGGATCCAAAACAACTTTTATAATAAGATGGTTTCACTGTTAGTTTCCCCTGTGAATATGCAATTAGAGCTGGCAAAATTGACCCGTAACCCGTCAACCCGACACGAACCCGAGGTCAATAAACGGGTTGGGTTGGCTTCTAAACGGGTTCGGGTTGTAATCGGGTCAACCCGTGTAACCCGTTTACTATACGGGTCGTGTCGGGTTTGGATTCACGGGTTCGCGGGTGACCTGTATAACACGTACAGTTTTACAGATAGATTTTTAATTATTATTGTTATAGGGGTTAAAAATAAATTTTAACATACTATATAAACATTCTTTTAATACAAACCCTAACCCTATCACTTGCTCAGTTGCTCATTGCCCTCAACCTCTCAGGCCCCAGCCGTTCAGCACTCAGCGTCTCAGCCCCTCACCCTAACTGCCTAACCCTTTCAATCGCTCACCCTTTAAGACTCAGAGTCTCAGTCACTCTCCTACGCCGTCGTCAACTTGTCATCGTCTCCCACGTCCATCGTCATCCTCCCTTACCTGTCAATCTGTCATCGTCATCGTCGTCGTCATCCCTCACCTGTCGTCGTCGTCGTCGTCGTCATCGTCCCTCACCTGTCGTCGTCATCGTCCCTCACCTGTCGTCGTCATCGTCGTCCTTACCTGTCATCGTCCCTCACCTGCCAGCGACGATCTATCACTCGTCTTCTATCACTCTCTGACGGTGACAGATCGCCAACGACAGATCGCCAACGATAGATCGCCAGTCACCTTATATCACTCTCCGACTCTCTTACGTCGTCGTCGTCGGAAGTCAGAGCTGCTTGGTTGGTCGTCGTCCGTCACCTGTCGACAGGTTGTCGTCTCCCTCACCGGCTACTGAGATTTTCAAGCGGTAATTCCAAATTTCCAATATTCCAAATGACATTTATTTTATATTTTTATGGAATTTTTTAGGGTTTGAAACGAAATCGAAATGTTGTTTGAATCTGTAATTGTTTTTGTGTTTGTGGGTTTGGACTGTTCGTATATGATATTTGTTTTTGTTTTTGAATATGGAATTTTGTAGGCAGACCTGCAAGGGTCTCAGTTGTTTGATTGTTGTTTGAATGTGGAATTGTTTTTGTGTTTGTGGGTTTGGACTGTTCGTATATGATATTTGTTTTTGTTTTTGAATATGGAATTTTGTAGGCAGACCTACAAGGGTCTCAGTTGTTTGAATGTGGAATTGTTTTTGTGTTTGTGGGTTTGGACTGTTTGTTTGTTAAATGTGAAGGCAGTAAGGCAGATATATATAAATAGATGAAGCATAGTGTTTGTTTGAATCTGAAATTGTTTTTGTGTTTGTGGGTTTGGACTGTTTGAATATGGCATTTCTTTTTGTTTTTGAATCTGGAATTTTTTAGGCAGACCTGCAAGAGTCTCAGTTGTTTGAATGTTGTTTGAATCTGTAATTGTTTTTGTGTTTGTGGGTTTGAACTGTTTGAATATGGCATTTTTTTTTGTTTTTGAATATGGAATTATGGCTTGGTAAGTCTTGGTAAGTCTTGAATTGTATTGAATTTATAATTTTATATGTTGTTTTACAGCAAAATCTATGGATTCAAGTTCAAACAATGACGTTATTCCAAGTTTGGGAGAGGAAGAGGAAGGTAATGACACTATGGAGCCAGTGGAGGCAAATAGCAGGTCTAATACCCCGACTGGGAGTGGTCAAGATCGAAAAAGAAAGCGCACTTCCGCTGTGTGGTCTTCGTTTGTGATTGTAGGAAAAAATACACAGGGAAAAGAACATTGTAAGTGCAAATATTGTGGAAAGCAATACATTTGTGAAGGCACTCATGGTACAGGTAACATGAAACGTCATATAGAGTTTCAATGTCCTAAGATAATGATGCATGACCCTCGTCAAATGTTATTGAAAAATAATAAGTCTGCCAACATGACAGTTTCCAATCCAAAAAGTCAAAATGAATTTAGAACAATAGTAGCTGAAACTATTGTTTTGCATGATTTGCCTTTTTCATTTGTTGAGTGGTCGGGTGTTAGAAAAATGATTGGATATTGCACAGATGAGTTCCATATGGTGTCTAGGAATACCGCGAAAGCGGATGTATTGAGCTTGTATTGTATTGAAAAAACTAAAGTCAAGACATTGCTAGAAGAAGCTCCTGGTAGAATATGTCTAACATCTGATTTATGGACTTCCATAGCCACGGATGGTTACATGTGTCTCACATCACATTTTATTGATAAAAATTGGGTTCTTCAAAAAAAAGTATTGAGCTTTTGCTTTATGCCACCTCCACATGTTGAGAAACTTTGCAAGTTTTTGCGTCATTTTTATGACACTACTAATATTTTTTCGGGAACAAAATATCCCACTTCAAATTTGTACATGCCTAAGGTGTTTATCACTTATTTGACTTTGATGCAAAACTTGGCAAGTGATGATCCGTTCTTTAAAGCGATGTCAAATCAAATGTATACCAAGTTCAATAAGTATTGGTTTGATTTTTCCACTATTTTAGCAATAGCTATTATTTTGGATCCTCGTTACAAAATGGAGTTTGTGATGTTTGTTTATGAGAGATTGTATGGTGCCGAATCAAAGCAATTGGAAGAAGTTAAGGGGAAATTGTTTGCTTTGTTTAATGAGTATGTGACTAGCTCGACTGGACGATCTACCATTAGGCCATCTCCACAATCTTATCCCAGTACTTCTAGTGGACAACAAAGAGTAGATGACCTTGATCTTGTTTTACTGGTAATAAATTCTTTGTTTATTTAATCGATATTTGTTTATAGTAATAACTTTTTTGCTTTAATATTTTAATTACACATGTGTAGGACTTTGATAATAATATCAATGGTGATATTGTTGACATTCAAAGAACACAATTAGATTTGTATTTGGAGGAGAGAAGACTTGAAAGATCAATTGATTTAAACATTTTAGACTTTTGGAAGGGCAATGAACCTCGTTATCCTGAACTTGCTGCCATGGCTCGTGATGTTTTAAGCCTTCCAATATCTACAGTGGCATCTGAATCAGCATTTAGCATGGGTGGTCGGGTTCTTGATCAATTCCGGAGTTCACTTCTTCCGAATGTAGCAGAAGCCTTAGTTTGCAGTCGTGATTGGATACTTGGAAATGGAGGTAATGATTTTACCGTGACTTTGATAACTGTATTGTTGATTTCACTTTTAATAATTGATATTTTTATTTAATTTTATATCACCTAATCATTATTGTAGAGAGTGCAATTTTGAAATGTGAAGAAATTACTAAAGACTTGTGGGAAATGGAGGATGACAGTACTCCTGCTAGTACTCAAACAATGCACGACCAAAGTTCAATTCAAGGCTATTAAATACATATCCTGATCCATCAATTTCTTTGGACAACAATTTGGACCAATTTGTGATTATGGATGACTGTATGAATTATTTATGGATTCATTTTTTTTTTAACTTTGTAAGGATTATGGATAAGTGGATAACTATATTTGTCTTTCGGGATGACTGTATTTAATTTTATATTTGTTGTATTATTTAATGATATTAGATTGGATTTGATTGGATTTGATTATTAAAACTTATTACTCTATAAGGTAATAAGGTTTGATGTATTTGTGTTAGATTAATATGATTTTTTTTTTTTAAATGTTAGGTAAATGTGTTAAACGGGTTCGGGTTAAACGGGTCACACGGGTCAAACCCGACCCAGTAAGACTCGATTAGATTATTAAACGTGTCACGGGTCAACCCGTTTAACCCGTGTATTTATTCGTGTCGTGTTGGGTTTCAGACGGTTAACCCGTTTAATTAAACGGGTCGTGTCGGGTTGATAGTTAATTCTATTCGGGTCGTGTCGGGTTGATGTCAACCCGACCCATGAACCCGAATTGCCAGCCCTATAAGCAATACATAAGTTCTCATTGGATGAAGAATCTTTTAGTTCTTTAATCGATATCCATGAGAATTTTCAACGATTCTACGTATCATTGTAAATTCTGGGTGACTGATACGGTCACGACAAAGTATTAATATTTTAGGATCTGGAAATTTTTGATTCATAACTGCATAAACATTTACACTCTTTATAATAGTGTAATATAATCCAGATGATAAAGCACGCAGTTTTTCTGTAATGAAATCCTGACCTGAATTATGAGAAGTAATGCATATATATTAATTATTCTCATTACTCATATTTTCAATATGATATTCATACATCTGTATATCTTTGAAACTAAATAGATTCCTTTATATTATGTTTGAATGATATAAAATATCATTGATACACAATCAAATACCATCTGGTAATAAGATTGTGACTCTTCTATAGCCTTTAATCAGATCCGATGGATCTGATCTTGTCTTAATCTTATATACCCTTGGAATAAACATATTTCTTTATGTTCCTATTTGAATAATATCAAGTATTATTGATATATAATTTAGTATTGTTTGATAACAATATCGTGGCTCTTCCAGAACTTTCTTTCAGATCCGTTGGATTTGATACATAATTTAGTATTGTTTGATAACAATATCGTGGCTCCTCCAGAGCTTTCTATCAGATCCGTTGGACCTGAAAACAGTATTAGCATTTGCTCAGAGCAAAGTCAAATTCATAAAATATATCTGGCTCCACAGAAACTGTATGAATCATTGCACTTTCAACAAGATGTTTATTTTCCTTCTAGGAATTTCATAGACATTATATGTAATGTCATTTTATATCTCATCTGAAATGATAATAATCTGTCCCCCTTTTTTTTAGGTTTATTCTATAAACCATTTTCTCTTGTCATTTACAAACATCCACTCTTAGGATATGTTTTGATATCTCAAAAAATTAAATATATCCAAATTTACTCTCTTTATATTTGCTCCTTCAAGAGCAAGTATAAAATGGATAAAATATCCTTTACAATCGCAGTATACGTGATATTAGAATGTTAAATCCCTTTTATGATACTCACATCATCATGATGGATGCGTAGAAATGGAATAAAATATTATTTTCCATTTCTTTATTCGATAGGATCTTAAATTCTTTTTACGATACTTACAACATCCTGTTGGATACGTATAAAATGAATAAAATATTATTTCCAAATTCATTTATTCATTAGGATATTAAATCCTTTTTATGATACCCACAACATCTTGTTGGAAGTGTAGATCATTTTCTCAAATGAATAACATGTAAGCATATCATTTCATATATATGAGTAACTTCATATTCTAAACAAGTTTGAAACCCCAGGTTCCAAATATTGAAGTATGGCTTTCATATATATAGCATTGGATCCAAAACTCCAGGTTCTCATCGGTTATCAAAACCGTACCAACTTAAATGTCATAAATCCAAAAACTTTAAGTTCTGGTTAGTTGGTCTAGCTTGTCTCATATAATATGCACAAGTAATAAAAAGCATAATAGTTATACAATTATATATGAAGACACGGCCGAAACCAGTCCTATGGCATAGCATGTGCCAGTCTCATATATTGTATAAAAATAAATGATTTCAGGGCCATGATATCACCTGATATGAGAATAAAATTAAAATATTTCAGGGACATGAGTTCTCCTGATATGTGCATAATATTAAAGCATTTCGGGGACATGAGTTCTCCCGATATGAGCATAATATTAAAACATTTCCGATATGAGCATAAAATTAAAGAATTTCGGATAAACTAATCCAGAATTATATATATGAGTTCCGTTGACGGCATAAGCCATCTTGTTATACGGAGCTATATATACATATCAAGAATGTTGAGATATAAGTAAATTACCTATCGGGTTACTTTTACGCAATTATGCTGGATATCAGGAATATTCTTCGCATCTGAAAATAAAGTTAATAAAACTTAAATATGTCAAAACAATACTTACAAGCAAAATTAGCTGAAACTGATGGCACAGTTGTGTCCGGAACGGTCGAAATAACTGGAAATAGGTTCGACTCGGTTGAAAACAGGTGAAAATTGCACTGAGTTGGGCACAAAACATTTCTGGACTCAATCAAAAACCAAATTAAAACTCTTAAGAACTCTCTCTGGAATAAAATTAATACTTAGTAATACCTAATCTACATTCGTGCTGATAACGTGTTGTAAATAATTAATAAATAATTGAAGAAACATATGAAATATTAAAAGAGAAACAGATGAGAGACGAGAGATATCAGACAAAATATATGCTTTGTTTTATTGATATTAAGAAAGCTTCAGCTAATTCACGTTACAAGGGAGATATAATGGATTTATTTATAGTGCTTAGAGTAGAGCACTGGTTGCCAATACTTAGTGATGAAAGTAAGTATATCAAGTGGCTCAAGTGGAGAGAGGCGGTGGGAAAGCCAATTTCACAATAAAAAATAATATATATTTTTTGAAAAGCTATACAATTAAGGGCAAAAAATTTCATTTTCTTTTACCTCCATTTTCAAGCCAACTAAAACAACACTAAATTAAATTAAACGAGAACTTCAAGTATGTGTGATTTTAAGGTTTTATCTTTGTAATATAAATTAATTTTGGGTATTTATATCCATTGTTATATTTTTACAGAGACATGTAAACGTTAATACTATTGTTGATTTGCTACTTTTATTCGTAACAGAAAATTTATAATATTTTGACTAAATATTTCAAACACTTATTTTGATTAATTATAAAAAAATAAAAATGTACAGAACTGCCTTTATATGTGGAAAAATATAACAAAAAATAAATAAAAATTTTAAAATCACTTGTATAGGTATGAATATCTTCGTTATGTTTATCTAAATAATAATTTTGCTTTTTATTCTTTTGAGAAAATATTTTTTTTTATATGAGAACTAAAATTTTGTTACAATAAAATATATATTATATTTAAAAGTCAACGAAAGTATATAAATATCTGTATAAATCTATGTAAGTCTTTCATAATTATGTAAAATTCATAAAAGTCTGTAAAAGTTCATGAACTCTATAAAAGTCATCAATTTCAAATAAAGTCTTTAAAAGTTTTTTAAAATCCAACTTGAATACACCCTACTAATATTTACCCCTTATTTATATGTGTTGACGTCGATTTGTGAATGTATGAAAAAATCAACAAGATTGGATTTTAGCCGTGATCACAAAGAGAGAGAGAGAATGAGAAAGTAATTAGACACAAGTTTTACGTGGTAAAACTCTGATGACCGGAGAAACATCCATGGATGGTTGAATAATCAATCGAGCCAAAATCCACTATCGAAATAAAGAATACAACATTCGATCTCTCTTTTTTCTCTTTGTATATTACGATATCTTTAACTGATCCCGAGTAGAATATGACGTCAATTGATCCCGAGTAGGTTTTGCTCAATACTTATTTTTATATTTACTCGGGGTTCTTCTTCTTTGAAGATATCTTGCGGGATATTTTCTGAATGCCTATTCGGATGTCCACCTGTCAATTTTATCCTCTTTGTCAATGACGTGTACATCTAATAAAATTTACATACGACAATGCCTCCTTAAAATATTTTTACCGAATAGGGTTTTATTCCGGACAAAAGAGTTTTAATCAACTCTTCAATTTTTTCTCATTAACCCCAGAGAAAATGTCTTGTCATAATGATGTGTCTTAATGGTGACCATGTAAATTCAATTTGTCTCCTCATGCGAAATCTCAGTTATTGCGACGTTTTGGAGTTTGACGGTCTTAGTCAGTTCTTCTCTTAACATGTGTCTTCTACCGCTTCATTTCTCGATGCCAATTATAAGAAACGACCTACGAGTTCCCTAGTGCGCCGTCTACGTCATCAAACCTGTCTTTGATTTTTCCCGTTTCTTGAGATCCTAGGGTTTTGTGCTATTGTCCTTTTAAATGTTCCATTGAACGGAGTTGCCCTGGTTTATTCTTTGAGACTCAACCCATAAATTTTCCAACCCAGATTTCTTTACGCAGAAAATCTTTATTCTCCATTGAAGTTTTTACGACAGGTTTCTTCACTCAAAAGGTTAGTTTTTATTGGATCCATCTTCCTGTCGTCGTCTTTTTACTATAGCTCTCGAAGCGCTTGAGCGAGAAGATTTTCAACTGGTTTCTTATGCTCGTAGATTATTGGGAGAAATCCCCCCTGATGAACCTCTTTTTTTAGATGTTGACGTTTCTGGGCTTTACACTGACACACGTTTTAGTTTTGAATCTAGCTCTGAATAATCTAGTTATGAATCTATCGTTTCTGATCACATGGTACCTCTTCGTTCTAGGATTGGGAAACATCAAAGTAAAAGTGAAGTCCATAAGCACAACTCGGGCAACGTCCAGATTAGGGAACAGATTATTGATAAGAAGGAGGTTGAAGAAGAGTTTAGAAAATCTTGTCTCTCTTTTTCTATCGATCGCCCGAGTGGGTATGACGCCGAGCTAAATGTGGTCGGAGAAGATGAGATCAGGAAATATCGTGCTCGATTTGACTTGGATGACTCAATTACTCTATCTCCTGCCGGTGATAGAGCCGTATGGAACCCTCCTCCGAGCATGGTGGCGATCTATGGATCCATGCTTTGTTGCAACGTCACTCTTCCTTTTCAGCCGTTTATTGCCCGGTTTCTGGCTGAAGCAAGTATCGCTCCAGCCCAACTGGCCCTGAACAGCTACAAGATTTTGATGTGCATATGGCATATGTGGAGCAGGATGAACTTATCACCGTTATCACCTAGTAAAATCAGGCACTTCTACACATTAAGGCAATCTGGTCGGACGGGGACTTATTTTCTTATGTCTAATTAGCCAGATTGCTGGGTCCCTGAGGAGACAAAAGTGAATCAGGGAGTTGATACCTCCGATGATGCCAAAAAGAGGGGCTTTGTATGGGGATTCTCTTCGTTCAACAAGTACTGGAATAACAGTTGATTTTTCACCGGAGGGAACCTTGAACTTGAAGTTACTCTTTCGGCTGGGAAGACTCGGACGGTGCTAGAAGTTCCCCGTTTTTTCTATTTCCCTAATATATGGAACAAGAAAAAACTTGAATTCTCTGATACTGAACTGACCAGACTTGCTTGGGTTACAGTGCGTACTTTGGAAAAAATGAGCAGGTCTTATCTTTTCAATGAGAAGAATATGATAGAGCTTGGCTTCTTCAGCAAGATTTCAGGCTATCGCAGATGACGTAAGTGGTCTTCCCACCCTCTTTTTTCTTATTATTTTTTTATTTATTTAGCTTTCTATATTCTGACTTGATTCTCTTTATTGTTTTAAATGTATGACTCGAAAATCGTATGCGACGTCCAGGCTCGCCAAATGAAATCAATCCTTTAGGTGAGCCAAAAAGAAGCTTCTCGTCAAAGCAAGGAAGGTATCGCCCCGCCTGAGTCAGATGTTGAAACTGAAAAGGTTGAAGCAGGGATCCCAGAGTACGTCCTCGAGGAAGTCATCCAGTGGACCATAGGGGAATCTAGTGGTCCGAGCAGCCAAGCTGACCACACTTAGAAATTGCCTGAAGACGGGGTGAGGCAAAGTGATGGTCTTGGTGAGGCCTGGTGAGTCAAGCTCCCCGGTTGAGGTTTCTACCGAGCGGTTGAGTGCCGAAGATAAAACCTCTAAAGGACAAGTAAATATAGATCCTGACCTTTTTGAGTCCTTTCGGGATGATGAACAGGAAGACCTTTCAACTGATCTTGGCTTCCACCGTTCTTGGGCTGAGAAACAGAAAGTGGTATACTCTCCCGCTCGTCCTTATAAGGTTCCTCGGGTGGTTTCATTCATTGACTCAAGTGATGAGGATACCGAGATCGAGATTCCCCCGAACGTTCATATTGAAGTATCAGCGGGTGCGGAGACTTCTGACCAGAACAGGGACTTCTTCCCCCCCCCGAAAGTTAAAGATGTAAGGGCTGAATCTTCGGAAGGTCCTTCCTATCCTTCTCCCCAGAATATGCTTAGGGTGATGTCATTTGGTAGGGCTTTCATCGGGGATGATCACTAGAGCCATTTCAGGGAGGCTTCTTTAACGAGCCGTCTTCAGAATTTCTTCACCGACGAGACTTATGTAAATTTTACTCCCAACTCTATTTTTTTTATCTTGTCTAGATTTTTAATTAAACTCCCTTGTAGATGGTGGCCGAGTTTACTGAGCTGGTTCAGACGTAACAACATCAAGCCAATCGAATAAGACGTCTTGAAGCTCAACTGAAAGAGAGTGGGGATAACTGTGTTCGGGTTGAATCGGCTTATTAAAAGGAGGTGGGCTCTACCTAGGTGTTTGTCAACCACTATTTGGCAAAGCAAGTGGAGGCCGAAGAAAGAGCTTTTTTGGCAGAGGAGAAGGTTATGTCAATTCAAAACTTATTGTCTTCTGCTCAGGAATCGATGCTCAAAGCCGAACAGGAAGCGGAGCAGTCTAAGTCGGCATATGAACAGAAGATCGAGGACTCGAAACGCCAAGCTTTGATGGTCGAGTCCCTATCCAAAGAGGCTAGGCTGGAACTTGAAGTCCAGAGGGGTGATCGTTTTAAAATATCCCCTGCTTATGATGCCCTTCTACTTCGGGAATTTCAGCGAGGGCTAGTTTTAGCTGACGAATTTTTTAAGGTCAAGAATCGGGCAACTGAAAAAGCCAGAACCAACTAGGAGCTGTCGATCAAAAACCACGTGGATCGGTCCTTGGAATCTCTCCGGACTCAGATGAAAGAGTTGAGAGCTTATTGCCTCAGTCGAGGCAAAGAGCGCCATCCTATGCATTTAAAGGTTCCATCAGAGCACTCTCTTTTAACTTTTTATGCCAGTTAGGAGCCCAACGTGGAAGATTTGGTGCCTGATGTCGGCCCGATCCCTAGAGAAGATTACATTGAATTGATGGATGATTCGGTCGACATAATTACTTGGCCTTCAAATGAAAGTATCCTCCGCGAGTACGAAATGGTGCCCCGACCCGAGCATCGACAAGAGTTCCAAATCCTCCTCCCAACCTTGACTTATTTTTGTAAAGATTCACCTTTGTAAAGATTTTTATTCTTTGTAAAGATTCACTTGTAAAGATTTTTATGAATGAGATTCTGTGTTAACTGTAATTCAGAAAACCGGGTGGTTTAATCCAACTCATTGCTCAAGAAATTTCACCGAGTACCGAGTACCGAATACCGAGTATCTTATCTAACTTGTCTTATTATTTGGAGTTGCTTCTAATGCCGAGTATCTCAGTGAACTAGCTAACATAATCAATGTCAAATTTTACACTGGCTACTGTAATCTGTGTCAAGTGTATTATTAAACTGGTTAATGCAATTCTTTGTGCCAAGTATCTTATTAAACTGGCTATTTTCATCCGAGTAACTTCATCGAGTATCTTATTAAACTTGGTTTCGTTACCCAGTTACTTTCAACGCCAAGTATCTTATTAAACTGGCTTATGTTAACCGAGCCATCTTGAAACAAACGAGTGGATTTACTCGTATTTCATACTCAGGTTATTACCCAAACATTACATCAAGGCTCACCATGATCATATGTTTAAGTCCTTACACATTACCAAAGATGTCTCCGCAGTTTTCTGTGCAAGTGTTTACCGAATCGTTAAGTTTTTCAAACCGCTTAACACAGCTGCACATTTCACAGGAATTTTTCCCGACAGCGCCCCGAGCCGTTCTCCAGAATCTGGTGCATCGGGTTTGCCTTTTTGCTAAGGTTGACTGACCTTGCTCGGCTTGCACGCTTCTTCGAGTTTCTCCGCCCATTCGGGAATCAATGGTCCTGAGTATTCTATTTGCATGCTCTTATTATCATGCTCGTCTTTCATATATTCTTATTATCATATGCTTTATTTTTTGGAAATCCCGAGTTTGATTTTTATTTATAACTGCAAAACCAATAATGATGTAAATTCCAAAGCTAATAATTGATCTGACTAAAATTGTCCTAACTAAAAAGGAAACAAAATTTTAAGGATAGAAAATCTTCAGGTATTGGGCGTTGCATGGTCGGGGTAAGACCCCTCCATTTGGTCGTGTAATTCAATATGCTCCATGACCAGCTACTCCTTTAATTTTGTATAGGCCTTCCCACCTATCAGTCAAGGAACTTGCAACTTTGTTTTTTATATTCAGCGACACTTTTCTGAGTACCAGGTCTACTAGTTGGAATTTCCTGACTCGAACATGAGAGTTGTAATGGCGAGCTACCCTTTGTTGATATGCCATATTTCGTATTCGATACTTCTCCCTTTTCTCCTCTAGCTCATCTAGACTTTGTAATAGCATATCAACATTCTGATCTTCATTATATAGGCTGACCCTTGGTGATGCGTATGATGTTTCTATGGGGATAACAGCTTCTGTTCCAAATGCTAAAGTGAATGGAGTCTCTCCTGTTGAAGTTCTTGCTGTCGTCCAATATGCCCATAATACTTCAGAAATTTTTTCAACCCAACTTCCTTTCTTGGCATCTAGCTTTGCTTTGAGTGTATGCTTGATGATTTTGTTTACTGCTTCAGCTTGCCCGTTTGTTTGAGGGTGGGTAGGTGTGACATAGTAATTGGCAATTTGACACTCCTTGCACAACTGTCTGAATTTCAGATTATCGAACTGGGTGTCGTAGTCAGTGATGATAGTGTTTGGGACTCCAAACCTGTAGAGTATATTTTTCTTCACAAAATTTATGGTATTTGCTTCTGTGATATGCACTTGTGAAATAGTCAACGGCTACTATTGCATGCTTTGCTCCACCCCCTGTCCCTACTGGCATTGAGCCAATTAAATCCAACCCCACATGGCAAATGGCCATAGGGACGTAAGGTTTCTAAGTTGTTCAGGGGGTTGTCGGATATCATTGGCAATCCTTTGACAAGTATTACAGCTCTCCAAACATCGCTGTGCATCTGAGAATAAAGTCAGCCAATAATAACCTTATCTGAGTACCTTGTGTGCTAAACTTTTACCCCCAGTATGGTTTCCACAAACTCCCTCGTGGATTTCCTGTAATATTTGACATGCATCTTCCTCTGATACACATCTTTGGAGTGTTCGGGAAAACCCCCTTCTGTATAGTTCTCCTCCGATCAATGTGTATCTTTCTAACCGATACCTGATACGTTTGGCTTGTAAGGGATCTTCTGGGAGCACGCCTTCTTCCAGGAACCTTTTTAGCTGAGTCATCCAATCGTCTATCGGTGTTTGGATTTCTAAGATTTTAAAGGTTTTTGGCTCAACTGTGCTCGGTTTGAGGAGATGTGCGATCGAAATAGTTTTTGGCCTGATTGTGGTCGTTGCTGATGCTAGTTTGGACAAGGCATCTAGCTTTTCATTATCCTCTCTAGGAATCTAGGCAATCTTATATTCTTTGAATTTCTAAAGGAGTTGTCTTGCTATGTCACGATAAATTATCATGCCTTCATCTCTGGCTTGGTATTCGTTCAGAACTTAGTTGACAACTATTTGTGAGTCGATGAATATCTCGACCTTATCTGCTCCAAGAGTTATGCAAACTCTGAGTCCAGCTAATAGCGCATCATACTCGGCTTGATTATTTATTGCTTTGAAGTCAAATCTCATGGTACACTCGACATCATCTCCTTCTAGGGTGCATACTACGATCCCTGCCCCGCTGCCGTGAGTGTTTGAAGAGCCATAGACATATAATTTCCATGGGAAACTTTTGCCCAACATCGTTTTTGCTTCCAGGTTTGGTTCTGTGAATTTTGTTATAAAATCTGCCACTACCTGGCCTTTGAGAGATGTCCTGGGGACGTACTTGATATCGAATTCACTTATCTCGATTCCGCATTTGGTTAGTTTTCTTAAAATTTATGACTTTTGTAAAATTTGCTTAAGTGGGCAGTCGGTGAGAACCTGGATTTCATGAGCCTGAAAGTATGGTCATAGCTTCCTTGCTGCTGAAACCAATGCTATGGCCATTTTTTCAGCCTGCAAGTACCTGGTTTCGGCTGGTAGAAGTGTCTTGCTGGTATAGTACACTGGCCTCTGTACTCAACCTTCTGTTCTGACTAGAACTGAGCTTGCTGCTAATTCTGTAATTGATAAGTATAAGTGGAGTATCTCTCCCATTTTAGGTTTCGAAAGGATGGGAGCTTGCTCGAAGTACTCCTTGACTTTTAAGAATGTTTGCTCGCATTCTTCGTTTTATTCGAGTCATTTTCCTTTTTTAATCACTTTAAAGAAGGGAGCACATTTGTTTGTGGCCTTGAGATGAATCTACCAAAGGAAGCTAAGCATCTTGTTTAGCGCTGCACTTTTTTTAGTGTTCTTGGTGAGGTCACTTTCTGTAGGGCTTGGATCTTTTCAGGATTTACTTTGTTTCCCCTTTGGTGAACTTGGAAACCCAGGAACCTTCCTGAAGGAACTCCTTATAAGGACTTGTTTAGATTCAACTTCATTTGGTATCTCCTCAAAACATCGAACGTCTCTCTCAGGTCTGAAGTATGCTTGTCTGCCGAGATGCTCTTGGTCAGCATGTCATCTATGTAGACTTTCATGTTTCTTCCTATTTATCGTGCGAAGATTCTGTTGACTAGCCTTTGGTATGTTGCCCCTGCATTTTTTAATCCGAAGGGCATTACTATGTAACAATATAAGCCCTGATCGGTTGTGAATGCCGTTTTTTCTTCGTCAGCCTTGTTCATCTGGATTTGGTTATATCCTAAGTAGGCATCCATGAAACTGAGTAATTCGTGACCTGATATAGCGTCAACCAATTGGTCTATCCTTGGCAGTGGGAAACTGTCTTTCGGGCATACCTTATTTAAATCTGTGAAATCTACGCACATTCTCCACTGACCGTTTTTATTTTGGACGAGGACTACATTAACTACCCATTGAGGATAACTAATCTCTCTAATTGACCCTACAACGAGTAACTTTTCTATGATTGCCTGGCTTCTTTCGAGATTGAAAGATCTTCTCTTTTGTATTACTGGTTTTACATTCGGGTCTACCGCGAGATTGTGAGATATTATTCGGGCATCTATCCCGACCATGTCTCCATGACTCCAGGCGAACACATCCTTGTATTCTTTGAGAAAATTAGTGAGGCTTTGTTTAACTTTCCATTCTAAATTGGCCCCAATCTTGATCTTCTTATCTTGTTCATCTTCTTTCAAGACTAATTCTTCTATCGGTTCATTTTTAGACTGCTTTAGTTCTTTCCTCGGATCAAATTCGAATGATAATGACTCTTTATTCTGATTTAGCTGTGTTATGGTGCATACTTGTTCACCATCATATCTATCTTTGTAAACCGACAGATTAGCTCTTCGAGCCATCTCTTGGGACCCCTTGACTACTCTGACCCCCTGTTTGGTCGGGAATTTGATCATTAAGGCGTAAGTAGCTGTTACAGCCTTTGTTTTATTCAAGAATGGTCGACCTAACAATGCGTTATATGGCCAATTATCTAAGCATACCACTACGAAATCGAGTAAAATTATTCTTTGACACGGTGCCACTCCAATTTTTACGGGTAACTTTACCATCCCGAGAGCTCTAACCCCAACTCTCCCGAATCCTCTGAGTGGGGTATGAAAAGGCTGCAAATCCTTTCGGTCCAACCTGAGTTGATTGTAGACAGCTACATTGAGAATGTCTACCAAACTTCTATTGTCTATTAAGATTCTCCTGACTTCCTTATGTCCAATTCGGTCACTTATGCCCAGGGCATCGTTTGGTCGAACATCGACCCCTTGCGAGTCAGATTCTGTGAATATTATTGGGTCACATCCTTCCTTTACCCTTTTCGGGTCTGGTTCGACTGAGTTCACGTCAAAGTTCTGACTTACCTCCACCGCTTCTCTGATTTTTTGTGTTCGCTCTCGGTTACTTCTTCCAGTTGATGGTGCTCCAAATTGTTTGTATTACTTTATTGGCCTCGGGGCTAGTCCTTTGGTTTCGATCGGAGCTGTGATCAGCTCTGGTCTCTTTCTTTGTTTTTGGCCTCTCATCCCTTTTCAAGATTATATCCTGTAAGTGTCCTTCCCGAATGAGGATTTCTATGTAATCTCTGAGCCGGTAACACTTGGAAGTCTCATGATCGATTTCCTTATGGAATCTATAGTATTTGGTTGTATCTCGCCCGGTAAACTAAGACTGTCTGCGTGGCTCTTTTACCAGATTCCTCTCTTCTAGTATGGCCATGATTTCTTTCTTCTTTTTTCGAAGAGGGGTGTAGTTTACGTATTTTCCTCAGAATTTCTCCATGGTCTGGTCAGCATTATGCCCGCTTCCTCTGTCCTTGCTTTTTCTTTACCGTTTCCTTTTTGTTTTCCCTTTTGGTTCTGTACCTTCGACTCAGCATCCTTTTCGGGTTTTTCTCCATGCATGTAGCATCCTCCCGTGACTAACTCTTCTTCTTCGGCTAGTGCATATCCTTCCGCCATGTCCATCACATCTGTATATCTGGTTAGACGGGCCCTTCTCAAGTCAAAAGATATCCGTTCATTCTGTAAGTTGTTTATGAATGCAACAATTATTGTTTCGTCATTCGCACTTTCGATTTCTAATACCTCCTGGCCGAATCTTCCCATTTATTTTTTTAATGACTCATATTTCCCTTGTTTCAGCTGAGAAAGGTAAACCACTGATTTTTTCTTGTGAACGTTGCCTATAAATTGTCTTGAAAAACTTCTGCTTAATTAACTAAAACTTTTAATGCTTGCTGGGGGCAACCTTCTAAACCATCTTGAGCCTGTGTCTCCTAGATTTTGTGGAAAGTTATGTCATAGTAAGGGGTCGCTGTGGGCATACTGAGCCATAGCACTCTTATACCGTTTGACGTGTTCTTTAAGATCCGTATCATTCTTGAACTATTCCACGTACGGCATCCTAAATCCTTCTAGGATTGGAGTTCACAGGATGTCCCTAGTGAATGGACTATCAGAATCGTCATCAGACAAATCATTGTACCCATAAAGTCTAACCAATGCATCCATTTGATGCCTATTGTTTTCAACCTCTAGAGTCAGACTCTGAATCACGACGTCTCTATCTCCCACCAGATCTCCATGATGGTTAAACAGCCGAGTGACTTTCATGCCTTTTTCAAGCTCCTCTTCGCTTTGTTAAGAGTCTCACGGGTTGATCCTTATAGGCGTACGGTTATGTGACGACGCTTACGATGGTGCTAATCACTATCCTCTTATGACGACTGATCCCTGTGTCGGTCATGCTTACGGTGTCTATTATGGGCTATCTGATCATGGCTCTGCTTTTGGCGTTGTTGCTCCTCTTCGGATGTTTCATGTCTAGCCTAACTAATTGAAACGGAGTTCCATCCAGTTTCTGGTGCATCTGGTTTTGGACCAACTATAACCGAGCGAAGCCTTATAAGTGGAGGATTAGGAGGTCGCGTCTCTTCTGCAGCTAGTAGATCAACTCCTTCCTTTGCAGCGTCCGTCACCAGCTGTTGTAGTGCCTCACTGAATCGTCGTGTCAGATCTTCACTAGTCAGAGGGATTTGTTGGATCCCCGCCAGAGATGTTGGTTGGTTCTTGGTGGTTGTGGTGAGATCTCGTGAACTACTGCCAATATAGACATTATCTTGAGATTTTCAGATATCCCCAGAACTGTTTCTGCTTCCCGCCATTACATTTAATTAAATCGGAGGTTCACCCCCTCCTTCTAGCGCCAATTGTTGATGTTGATTTGTGGATGTATGAAAAAGTCAGCAAGATTGGATTTTAGTCGTGATCACAAAGAGAAAGAGAAGGAGAAAGTAATTAGACACAAGTTTTACATGGTAAAACTCCGATGACCGGAGAAACGTCCACGGGTGGTTGAATAATCAACCAAGCCAAAATCTACTACCGAAATAAATATTACAACCCTCGATCTCTCTTTTTTCTCTCTGTATATTGTTATATCTTTTTTTGTGACGAGATTATGGGTCTATTTATATGTACATAGAACCTTAATCCTCTTTGTACAAGTAATGAAAGATTTCCGTGTTTAGCTATGATTTGGTTACTTGTTTGGAGTAGTCTGTCTTCTTTCCTATTTTAGAATAGAGATCGAATGAGACTCTAGTGATATAGTCCAGTTAGGACTTTTTTCCTCATTAATGTGTAGTCTTTTTAAAGAAATAAAATTATTGTCTGATTTGGAACCTTTTTCCTGTTTGGTATTCTATTCATCTTGGAATTCTTCTTTGTCGCGGATATCTTTACGTATTTTAACATGATTCTTGGTTCGTGTGCGAGTTATGTGCTGAGCTTCTTTATTCGGGTTTCTTCATGTTTGTCCCGAGTAGAACATGATGTTAGCTGGTCCCGAATGACGTCAGCTAATCCCGAGCGACGTTAACTGATCCCGAGTAGAATATGACGTCATGTGATCCCGAGTAGGTTTTGCTCAATACTTATTTTTATATTTACTCGGGCTCCTCTTCTTTGGAGATATCTTGCGGGATATTTTCTGAATGCCTATTCAGATGTCCACCTATCAATTTTATCCTTTTTGTCAATGACATGTACATCTAATAAAATTTAAATACGACAATATGTATACTAATTACTTGTAATAAAAAGTAGGGGTTTATTTGTCTTTATAGATACTTTATATGGATGCTATCATAAATTAAAAAAACAATTATATAAGGAATATGATTGATTTTAAATCACATAAGAAAAGTGTCATTGCTGAAGATCTTTCATTTTTTAAAATTATAAAAACGGGATTTAGTTAGTATACACAAACGTTAACAATACAAGGAGATTACAAGAGAGTGATTATATGTTTTTTTTTATTTTATTTTACCTGAGCTGCTGGGTTGAAATTTAAATGATATCAAACTATATGTATTAATTATGCAGTTATGTTCATGTATACTAACTTTATTTGCTCGCATCAGTGTGAAAGGGTTTGGCTTAATTCTTTTGTATAAATAAAATAAAATCTATAATTTATTGTTTCAGTTTGAGAACATTAATTTTACAAATAATAAATTAAACTCAAATACTTTAATGTTTGTCTTTTTACAAATGAAAACTTTATCGTAAACTAGATTTCATCCGGTGTTAGTAAAATGTAAACAAAGTTAATGACATTCAAAGTATTTTATTCATTTTCAACCCATTTTTAATAGGACAGTCAGTACCCAAGGTATTGACCCTTTGTTTTAATTTGTAAAATAAAATATTTATAGTGTTTGATATTAAATACATAGGAATGCTGGTGGATTTTTCCACCTTAGATATAAACTAATCAATACCCAAATATTTTCCTTTTTAATATTCCTCATTTGCGAGGCGAGCCTCCCTTGTTAGCGACTGAGACACTCAAGCGTCTCCTTGTTAACGGAGCGGAAAGCTCGAGCCTCCTTTTATTGGCGGCAGGTTGACATGTAAATTTGATCGTAATAAGTTTACACTTCCCATTTTTGTGCTGCCCGTATGGGATACGGTGCCGATCCACGAGTTGATCTTTAGAATCATGTTCCTGCGGGTTGAAAATAATTTTCCTACTTAATATTTCATTTTATACTATTAACAAATAAAGTAAAATATAAATTATACAATTAAACAAATAAGTAAAATATAAATTATACAATTAATTAAATAGTACATCAATAAGGGGTCGTTTGTTTTTTTTGTCTGAAGATTGAATAGTTCTAAATGGACTGAAATCTGAACTTGAATGACATGTTTGTTTGTTTTTTCTCACATCTGAATATATTGTCAACACGTTTATTTTTTAAAATTAAAATTTTTCGAAAATAAGTAATTTTACACTTATACCCATATTAAACAATTATACATATAATATGGAATAAAAAAAATCCAAAAATTATATATATATATATATATATATATTGAAACTGCGATGTTATTAGAAAAGAAAAGGTAGACAAACACCCCAAATATTATAAGAAGGGATTAAAGCCAGAATTGAAGCAAAAATCCCATAGCATACTAAAAAACATAACAAAAGCAACAAAGAAAAGCCACACTCAAGACGACCAAGCTGCAGAACACAAACAACTGAAAACCCAAAGATCAGGAAGAATAAGGAGAAGACAGCCAGAAAAAACTGAAACAGAGCACCAAGAGATGGATCAAAAACCCCAAACAAGTCTTTCAGCTTGAATGCTAGAGTCTGACTTGGCCAGGCTGTCAGCTAACGAATTGCAACTTCTTGAAGTATATGATAGACACTAAGTTCATAGATGCCAGAAATTGTTTTATATCATATACCCAGTTAACTAGATTCAGATTACCAAAACCTTCGCCTTCAATCCAAGACACCACCATTTTGGAATCACTCAAAATAGTGATATTACAGTCATAATTATATATGAACATATATGCTTATGATCTTCTTTTTTTATTATAAACAAACTTTATTTTTATTAAGAAAAGAAAAGTTTTTTATTTCAAAAAATAAAAGGGACAATAGGAAAACTCACACAAAACACTCTATATATATATATATATATATATATATATATATATATATATATATATATATATATATATGTCACCCTAATATCATAAAATAGTATTGATATTAAACACCAATATGATAAGTGATTAGGGTTCTTTTTTATTGTTAAAGCAATTTAAAATAAGCAATATATTAAAATAAAGATTTCAATACCATATATAATTATAATGAAATTAAAAATATGTTATATATGGGAGATAGTATCGGAAGAAAAGATTTTGGGTTGTATTTAATGCAATTCAGTGATTTGCAATTAAGTGAAAAGTTAGGATTTTTTACTTTTTATTTTAAGTTGTTTTTTTTGGTATTTTTAAGTTGTTTGATCACTTAAAAATACAAACAAAATAACTTAGTAATTATGATTCAGATTCATTAAGTTTTAAGTGAAAAAACAAAAAATCCCTAAATCTATAGCATAACATGAAATTGTTGATACGATTTGTTGCAATTACAAGTTTAATTCACAGTTTTAATATAAATCAAAACAATAGGAAAACTTTGTCCTATAAAGAATAATGAACTAGAAATATTATATAATCTAATATCACATGAATGTAAATTAATAGCATAATAAAATTAGTAATTTTAAATGTTACCAAAATTAAGGGACCATAACACTATATATCATGTAGTGAATAAATTCAAATGTTTTTGAATAAACAATAGAGGCATTTCGTGATTAATAGATATGTGAAATATGAAAATTTATATTTTTCTAGTATATATAAATATAAGATTTCACACCGAACATGAATAAGGAGGGAAAAATGAGGAAAAATAATATTTCATTCATAGTCGTTGAGTCTCTTCATATGAAATATAGATAACTAATTAGATAATGTAGAACAAAAATGTTAGATTAATGTGAAATATAAATATTCAATCAGAGATAAGTAGATAAAAAATGTCATAAAATTATGACTTTCCTCATCTAAATTCAAAATATATTTTAAAAATATTAAAAAAAAAAATAAAGTGTCATGCTGTGCCTAATGTGCCCAACATCTAATTGGCATTGTCCAACCCAACCCATATATTATATCATGTTGTACGGAAATCGTGTTGGGTTGTATTGTATTTATACCGGCTTGACCCAGTTTACACCTCTAGCGACTAGCGGTGTGAGAGATTTAATGAAATATTCATGACAAACTACCGGTTTGAGAGAGTTATTTGCGTATGATCGGTTTCATGAAAATGAAATATCAATATATATTCGAATTCTCCTTCGTGAGAGATTCAAAGTGGTATGCTCAAACTCACAAATCGATTAATGGGTGAATGAGAAATTGAGTATCAAAGTGAGCCCATAGTTTAGGGGAAAAAGAACATCACAGATTGGTTAGATAAATGACTTATATGTAGTATATGAGTAAGTATGTGATAGTAGCTCATCAACATGTGTGGTATAGAGGCTCTCTCTCGTGCATGCATGGGGGGAGGGGGTGCAAATCAAGGACCTCGAACCTTCGATTGCAAGACTCGTGTATGGGCGCGACCTGCGTACACGAATGCCACTCCTGTTGGACCGTGAGAGTACAACCAAAATTTTGCTACTATTTTGAATTTAATATTTTTCCTAAATCAGTTTGTTGATAAGGAAAGAAATTATGCTCCCAAAGTCAAACATTTTAAATAAATGATAAGGAAGAATGGTAATTTCCATTTTAAGGAAATTAATTGAATTTAGGAAATAGCTTATTTCCGTTTTGGATTATGATACTTACTTGATCACTAAGTAATCAGAATCAGTGATCAATTTTGGATTCTGATATTTACTTGATCACTAAGTGATCAGAATCAATAATCAATGATCAATTAGGAATAAATCTTTTAGAAGATTATTCTTTAATTAACTTTCATTTATCATTTAAAACATAGTCATTAAGCAATTTCCAAATCAATCTATTTGATTTCGATTTTATAAGAAACCCTAATCTACACTTCATGAGAGGATTCTAAAATCACGAAATCAAAAGGAGTTGTAGCTTTCTCTCTCATCTCGTTCCTTCTCTTTTATATGCTTGGTAAGTTCGAGCGTAATTTGAGTTTACTGTGAGTGGTTGTGCTTCGCACTTCCACCGTTGAATCGTTGTATCCTGAGAGACAATCGCTATACACATATGGTGTAATATACGCCGAAATTATCTTAAGGACACCGTGTAAAACACGGGCCTCGATTCCCTAACCTTTGTTTTTGCTCGTTACTTTCTGCAGATTCGAACCAGATTATTTTTACGTATGACAACCAACAATCTTAAGACAATTTTCCTCTTCTACTTTTACAAAATGTTTTCTTCAAACTTTCTGGTTTTGGCTTCTGGTACAAATCGTAACAAACTTAAAACTTCAGTGATTCGGGTTTAAAATTAAATAGATCTATAGAAAATGGGTATGATCTTCAAACACTGATTTCAATTAAATAACATTAATCTGTGGAAATTTGGTCTATTTTCCGGACACTAATTTTGAAAGAAAAAAAACTGTGGAAATCGGGTCTAATTCTAGACACTGATTTCACTTAATAATCTGATTTACTTTTTGACAAATCGGGTCCGTAACAGACACTGATTTGGAAATCAATTGCGATATTAACTGGGTAATCTGGTCTGTAATACCAGACACTGATTGTGATTTACATTGAGAAATCTGGAATCTATTATTGATTCACTTATTAGATATCAATTGATATCGGTGCCATTATTTTTGTGATACTAAAACGATTCTGGTTTTTGTTTCAGATATTATGTTAGATAAATCTAATGTAAACTCTAGTGTTCCACTAGAGACTCCGAATGTTAATCCAAGTGCGGGATTAGACAATTCGGCTATGAATTCTTTACTTGTGAGCAAAGTGCCTATTGTGTTGCCAAGTGTGGCCACAACGACTCCGGCCATCAACTCATTCATGAGAAATATACCTTCTGATGATGAGCCAGTACGTGAGTTAAGGGAATGTTTGATGGATCCCTACATGAATTCTGTTCCATTACCGATGAATCACATAAAGAAGTTTGATAAGTTCAATGGACCGAATTTCAAGCGGTGGCAGGCAAAGATGTTGTGTTATTTGACGACACTGAACCTTGCTAATTTCTGGACTGAAGAAGCTCCTAAAGCCAATAGTGGTGAAGATCGAGATGTTCAGGTATGGAATGTTATAGACGTATGGAACCATTCGGATTTCTTGTGCCGTAACTATATATTGAACAGGCTGTCTAATTCGCTTCTAAGAAAGCAACCAAAGAGTTGTGGGAGTCATTAGATCAAAAATACAAAACTGAGGATATTGGATTCAAAAAGTTTACTGTGGGCCGGTTTCTTGAATACAATATGGGGGAATCCAAATCAGTTATGAGTCAAGTCTAAGAGCTTCATGATTCTGCATGAGATTCATGTCGAATGGATGACCCTAAGTGAAACCTTCCAGGTGGCTACAATCATTGAGAAGTTGTCTCCTTCATGGAAGACTTTCAAAAACTATCTCAAACACAAGCGAAAGGAGATAAAGATCGATGATCTCATACTTAAGCTTCGTATTGAAGAAGATCACATGAAACAAGAGAAGAAGGATATTAGTTTGACTGAAGCAAAGACTAATGTCGTGGAACATGGGCAAAGTTTTAAACTTAAGAAAAACAAGTTTGGAAAAGGATCCAAATTAGGTCTAAAGGGAGGAGTCTCCAAAAAGCTAAAATTCTAAAGGAAGTGCTTCAACCGTGACAAGCTAGGTCACAAATCTTCTGAGCGCAGGTTGCCAAAGAAGAAGAAGAACCATGAGGCAAATGTGGTTGATGGGATTTCAAATGAGGTCTCAAAGATCAATCTCTCTGCAGTTGTGACAGAAGAAAACTTGGTCGGGTCAAACCCGAAGGAGTGGTGGTTATATACTGGGGTCACACACCATATATGCTCTAATAAAAAGATGTTCAATACATTTGAAGAAGTGGAGAATAACGATAAGTTGTATATGGGCAACTCAGCCACATCTGACGTGAAGGGATATGGTCAAGTCATTCTCAAGATGACCTCTAGTACAACCCTGAGCTTGAATAATGTGTTGTATATACCTGATATCTGTAAGAACTTAGTATCCAGTTCGTTGCTCAATCAACATGGGTTCAAGATGGTATTTGAATCAGACAAAGTGGTTTTAACTAAGTAGAGAACTTATGTGGGTGGAGATATGTAACTGAAGAGCTTTTTAAGCTTAATGTATCTGTTGTCAAAAGAATAATCAATTAAGATAATTCTTCAGTTTATTTGCTTGAGTCTTCCATTCTATGGCAAGGTAGACTAGGACACGTTAATTATGATACTTTACGCAGATTAATCAACTTAAATCATATTCTCACTTTCAATATCAATCATAAACATAAGTGTGAAGTTTGCATTGAAGCAAAACTAACAAGGTCATCATTTCAAAGTATTGAAAAGAAAACTGAACCACTTGATTTAAAATTTGTTCAAACAAGAACCCATTGATTTAAAAAAAATTCAAACATGAGGTGACAACAAATATTTCATCACATTTATAGATGATAGCACAAAATATTGCTATGTATATTTATTGAAAAGCAAAGATGAAGCTATAGAGAAGTTTAGTCTCTATAAAGCTGAAGTTGAGAATCAACTCAACAAGAAAATTAAGGTAATAAGAAGTGACCAAGGTGGTGAGTATAAAGCACCATTTGGTGAATTTTTTGCACAACACGGAATTATACATCAAACCACCGCACCATATTCCCCTCAGCAAAACGGTATTGCAGAACGAAAAAATCGTACCTTGAAAGAAATGATGAATGCAATGTTGATAAGTTCTGGATTGCCACAGAACATGTGGGGTAATGCTATATCGTCTAGCAATTACCTGTTAAATAAGGTACCTCGCAAGAAAGTAGACAAGACCCTGAAACAAATATTATGATGTGTAATATATTAATCTAGAGGGGGCGAATAGATTTTAAATAAATTTACCCAATTTTTGTTAAAGGTCAAGATTATGAAAATGCCTCTATCTAATTACAAAAATACCACATGTGTAATAAGTGCGGAAATAATAAAGACACTTGAGATATACGTGGAAACCCTCCAAATGGGAAAAACCACGGGTTGATGAGTGCGCCACACTAGAACCTCGAATCCACTAATGATAAAAGAATTACAACCTAATCCCGGTTTAATCCTCCACCACTACCTAATCCCGGTATAAGTGAACTTAGTTCATCATGTTTGTGCTTTAAGCTACTTACACCCGGAAGCAACACAAGTCTTACTTCTCAATGAAGAGATAAAGTGTTCTAAGAGAATATATGATGATATTCAATGAACAAACAAGGCTAGGAAACCCTATATGCTTATCTAGGATAATGAGATGACAATTAATGCAATCCTAGATACCAAGTGCTAAATGACATGTTCAAATAGCTTATCTAAATATAGATCAATCAATCATATGAAGCTATCACAATACAACACTCAATCATGGCATCACAACAATCTCTAATTTGTATCTAGAAATATTCCAAGAGAATACAATTAATTAAAGAGATGGTTTAGTAAGCAAAACACTTAACTTTTAAGAAGATAGTGAAAAACTTACCAAAATGGATGTGATGAAGCAGCCTTATCCATAGATGTACTCTAGATGAACTAAGATAATGCAAGATGAAGATTTAATGCTCATGGGAATGCTTTGAGTTATTAAAAATGAGTTCTTGGAAGTGTGTTTCCTTTGAAATGTGTTCTAAGGAAGAAATGTGATATTCTGAACTCATCCACGACCTTAAGGCATTGAGTTATATATATATAAGATCCAATCAAAGTGAGGTCGTTTTGGAAAAAATGTTCCAGCTTCCTCTGTGTACGCTGGTGACGTGCGCTGGTTGAGTAGCGCACCACCAGCGCACAGCCTATTTTTAAAACAGGCGCTGGATGAGTGGCGGATCTCAGTAGCGCAACACAAGCGCAGATTCTCTTGGATGTTTACGCTGGTGAGGCAGCGCTAGACGAGTGGCGCACCACCAGCCCACGTCCACATTTTTCAACTACGCGCGGGTGCAGCAGCTCAGCTCAGTGGCGCAACACTAGCGACAATCCACTGTGAAAGTTGCGCTGGTCGAGTAGCGCACCACCAGCGCAATGCCTATTTTTCCAACACTCAAATGCACAAAACAATAAGTTCAAGAGTGATGAAATTGCATCCTATTTTAATGCCTAGCATGACATACAATTTTCATAGCAAGATGCAAATAGGTCAACAATAGTCATTTAAACTAAAATGCACACAAGAAAACACTCAACATATAAGATCAAGAGTTATGCATGAATATGTGAGTGTGTGCAATTATCTCTTCAAAGTAAGTAAGCACAAGAATTTTACCTTTGATGCTTCTCCTCTTAAGATCTTGAGAGCCTAAGCTACCCTTACATGAACCCCAACAATGTGGTTGTTCACGAAATAAGCCAATCAACAAATGAGGCATTTTCAATCTCCCCCTTTGGCTATTTCGTAACAAAACCACCACTTATACTGATCCTCACAAAATAGAAAAACACCGGGAAGATATTCTACATTACAAAGAGATAAACATAAAAAAAACTTCAAGTCTTCAATCTCTTGTAGAACTATCAACCCTACACACAAGGCAAGCACAAATACTCTTTCCAAACCAAGTGCATGTGAGATGATCAAGTGAATATAAAACAAAAGCACTTGCATTTAGAAATATGAGTATGATATAATGAAATGCTCATGCAATGCTCCCCCTTGACGGGTTACTCCCCCTACATGTAATCTACCCTCAAACAAGTACACTCATGCAATGCAATGCTCCCCCTCAAAGCCAACACATAAAGCCAACACATGCTACTCCACTAACATCACAATGCTAGGTCAATGATACTCCCCCTTTTTGTCATGAGATAGGCAAAGGAGAAGTTTCCAACCGGGTCACTCAAGGCAAAGAAAGAAAAGAGCATACAAGATTGTTGCATAATTATATAAGCCACATTTATGCAATCTCAATTGATAGAAGAGGCAAGGAGATTTATTTGAAGACAATGTGTGAATCAAAAAATGCTTTTCATACAAGACATGTTGCATTCAAGTCCAAAAACAATGGTACTTGGCAAAGCAAATGACAAAGGTTTCCAATATAATTCAAACCAATTTTACCATTTGTCATGAGAGAAGCAAGGATATAGAGTTTTATAGATTCATGTTTTAAATGGCACTATATCCAACTTTATAAGCTAAACATGGCATGAGCAACTTTGTACCCTATTTGATTTTTTCGAGAGGATACCGGTATGATAGTAGCCATGTTTCAACTAATAAAGAAATAGAGACATTGATGCAACATTTTAGTCTCACTGGCTTCTTTTCACACAATATTTTACATTCAACAATTGCAATCAACAATTCATGCTTTATCATTTTTCATTAGCATGTCATTAAAGAATAATCATGTCATGGAGATAATTATAGGTCATTCAATATGTACTTCCTATGTAGATCTCCCAGTCCAAAAATGCATGTTTGAATATAAATATAACATGGATTGTAATCAAAACAAAGTTCACACTTATTGAAGAAAATATAATATACTATAGTAAGTGCAACCAAGCTACTCAAGCAATCAATAAAGGAGCATAAACATTTTAAGAAAAGTTTGGATGCAACAATTATACAATAGCTCTCTTTGCTTGAGTTCCCCTTATGGGGTCAAAGACCACAACTCATCACTCCATGTGACAAATCCCAATCGATCTACTAAATCCATTGGACCTAGTTGAGCTTATGGGTGAAAACTTAACACAATGACAAGCGGGTTCATCTTTTTTAATCCACTTAGGTGACACATTGTCATTCCTAGTGGTCAAGACCATCATATTACTCCTATGATCATTAACACGAGCTTTCCTAGGCACATGCATACTAGCTCTACCCCTTTTTCTTTCAATCATGCTCTTAGTTCTACACATGTTAATGTACTAGAAGCAATTTGGTCTAATATGACCATCAACACCATAAAAATGACATGAAGGAATAAAATGAGGGGTTATACCATTCCTTTGTGAGGACAAAGGTGCTTTCCAATGTCTTTGAGCTTTCCTTTGGTGTGGTATTGATTCTCTTCTCCCTTTTTGTTGAGTTGGAGAAGATCGCTTATTTTGTTGAGCATGCAGGAAATGCTTCTTGGTTTGATGGCTTTTAGTTTGAGGGATAGTTGCTTGAAGTGCTCTCATTGGTTGAGCTTGAGCTTGAGCTTGACTTCTTGGTTCCATCTTGACTTGGACATTTCTAGAACACTCTCCTAGTTCAATTTTCTTCTTAGGATGAAGTGGAGGAAGCGGTCTTTTGAAGTCCAAGCTCTTGACAAATACCGTCTTGCTAGGAGTTGAGGTCTCCTTGTCATCTTCAAACCCTAGACCTCTCTTGTCACTTGGCTTCTTGCCAACTCCCAACATATGGTCAAGCTTCTCCGTACTCGAAGTCATCTTAGCAATCAACTCTCTAGCTTCTCTAAGCTCCTCATTCAAGCTTTCTTCCACTTTTCGTCCATTCTCCACTTTCTCACTTAAGTGAGTCACTTTGGTTGATAGCTTGAGGTTCTCTTCCTTTAGCTTATGAACCTCTTTCTTCATATTCAACCTTGAGCTTTGAAAATGCTCAATGAACCCTTCAAGGTTCATACTCTCTACATTTCCATTTGTAGAGTGAGATGAAGAACTCTTATCACTAGTGTCACTTGTTGCCATGATGGCATCATCATTGTAAGTAGCTTCACTTATCACTCTCTTAGCTATTTTTTCATCACATCCTTCTTCAAGGTTACAAACTAAGGCCTTGTTGCCTTTTTCTACATCTTACACAAAGGAGGCTCCAAAAGCCGTGTAGTTAAGAATAATATCTTCATCACTAGAGGAATCATCTTCTTCATTGGAGTTGTCACTACCACTATCAATTGATGGGGTGGTCACCATCTTTCCTTTCTTCTTTTTTTTTGAATTAGCATATTCCGGGCCAAAGTGACCTATCCTACCACAGTCATAACATCAGACCTCTTTCCTTCCGGTCTTTTCTTCCCTAGGCTCAAACTTCTTGAAAGAAGTCTTTTTCTTCAAGCTTTAACCCTTAACCCTTGGATCTGAAACCTTTCCTCTCGGACTTGAAGAATTTCTTGAACTTCCTCATTAGTAAAGCCATTTCCTCATCCGAGTCATCACTTTCCTCCTTCTCAACTTTGGAGGGTTTCAAAGCAATTCCCTTTTGCTTTTTAGGAGATGTGGTGGTAAGACCCTTCCTAGATTCATAAGCTAGTAGCCTTCCAATCACTTCACTCGGCTTCATATCCTTGTAAGCACTATTCTCTTGTAAAGCTGTCACCTTAGACTCAAATCTTTTGGTTAGAGATCTCATAATCTTTTGCTTGATTCTCTTATCCGAATAAGGGTCACCAAGTAGATGACTTTGATTCACAATGTTCATTAACCTTACTTCAAAGTCATTAAAGCACTCGTTCTCATCCATCTTGAGCAATTCGAATTGCGTTTGGAGAACTTGAAGCTTCGATTCCTTAACCACATCGGTTCGCTCATGTGTAACCTCTAGGACATCCTATGTCTCCTTAGCTATCCTAGTATTTTGAACCAACTTGTATTGGTTATCATCCATTGCACAAAGGATGGCATGCATTGTCTTCCTATTCCACTTTGATGCCTCAAACTTTATGCATTCCACTGAGCCTTTGGTTTGAGTACATCATCTCCTCCATCTGCGGGAGTCATCATGGGTGGAGTGTAGCCATCTTCAACTGTCATTTATGCCCTGTCATGAATTTGGCATATGTACAACTCCATCTTGCCTTTCCAAGAGGCATAATTCAACCCTGTGAGGAGTAGAGGTCTAGTGCTGGAAGCTCCCTCGTTGCCACCGTTTCTACTCATCGTGTTTAATGAATGAATGATATGAATGCAAGTGTATGAATGATCAATACACACACAAAATGCAAAACACACCAAAATGAACAAGGATCACCTATGTATGTCTAGGAACCCGCTCTGATACCAATTGAAACAAATATTATGGTGTGTAATATATTAATCTAGAGATGGGTGAATAGATTTTAAACAAATGTACCCAATTTTCGTTAAAGGTCAATATTTTAACGAAAATGCCCCTATATAGTTACAAAAATACCACAAGTGTAATAAATGCGGAAATAATAAAGACACTTGAGATATACGTGGAAACCCTCCAAATGGGAAAAACCACGGGCTGATAAGTGCGTCACACTAGAACCTCGAATCCACTAATGATAAAGAAATTACAACCTAATCCCGGTTTAATCCTCCACCACTACCTAATCCCGGTATAAGTGAACCTAGTTCATCATGCTTGTGCTTTAAGCTACCTACTCCCGGAAGCAACACAAGTCTTACTTCTCAATGAAGAGATAAAGTGTCCTAAGAGAATATATGATGATATTCAATGAACAAACAAGGCTAGGAAATCCTATATGCTTATCTAGGATAATGAGATGACAATTAATGCAATCCTAGATATCAAGTGCTAAATGACATGTTCAAATGGCTTAGCTAAATATAGATTAATCAATCCTATGAAGCTATCACAATACAACACTCAATCATGGCATCACAACAATCTCTAATTTGTATCTAGAAATATTCCAAGAGAATACAATTAATTAAAGAGATGGTTTAGTAAGCAAAACACTTAACTTGTAAGAAGATAGTGAAAAACTTACCAAACAAGACGTGATGAAGCAGCCTTATCCATAGATGCACTCTAGATGAACTTAGATGATGCAAGATGAAGATTTAATGCTCATGGGAATGCTTTGAGTGATTAAAAATGAGTTCTTGGAAGTGTTTTTCCTTTGAAATGTGTTCTAAGGAAGAAATGTGATATTCTGAACTCATCCACGACCTTAAGGCATTGAGTTATATATATATAAGATCCAATCAAAAGGAGGTCGTTTTGGAAAAAACGTTCCAGCTTCCTCTACATGCGCTGGTGACATGCGCTGGTCGAGTAGGGTGCCATCAGGGCACATCCTATTTTTTAAACAGGCACTGGACTAGTGGTGCATCCCAGTAGCACAACACAAGCACAGATTCTGTGGGATGTTTACGCTGGTGAGGCTGAGCTAGACGAGTGGCGTACCACCAGCGCACCCCATATTTTTCAACTATGCGCGGGTGCAGCAGCGCAGTTCAGTGGTGCAACACTAGCGACAGTCCACTGTGAAAGTTGCGCTGGTGAGGTGCGCTGGTCGAGTAGGGCACCACCAGCGCAATGCCTATTTTTCCAACACTCAAATGCACAAAACAATAAGTTCAAGAGTGATGAAATTGCATCCTATTTTAATGCCTAGCATGACATACAACTTTCATAGCAAGATGCAAATAGGTCAACAAGAGTCCATTAAACTAAAATGCACACAAGAAAACACTCAACATATAAGATCAAGAGTTATGCATGAATATGTGAGTGTGTGCAACTATCTCTTAAAAGTAAGTAAGCACAAGAATTTTACCTTTGATGCTTCTCCTCTTGAGGTCTTTGGAGCCTAAGCTACCCTTACATGAACCCCAACAATGTGGTTGTTCATGAAATAATCCCATCAACAAATGAGGACTTTTCAATCCCTATATGAGCTATGGAAAGGAAGAAAGTCTTCCCATAAATTTTTACGAATGTGGTGGTGTCTTGCCAAAGTGGTCATACTTATACCTAAGAAGATGAAAATAGGTCTGAAAACAGTTGATTGCATTTTCGAATATGCATATAACAGTAGTGTTTATCGATTTTTGGTATGTATGTCTGACATCCCAGATATACATAAAAACATGACAATGGAATCTAGAAATGCATCGTTCTTTGAAGATGTATTTCTATGTAAATCCAATGATGAAGCAAGTTCGTCAAAATGAACATATGTTGAAAGTTGTGAGGATAAAGAACAAGAAGTCGAGGATGAGCCTAGACGCAGCAAAAGAGTTAGGGCAGAAACATCTTTTGGTCCAGATTTTCTGACCTATTTGCTAGAAGGTGAACCTCGAACTTTCAAAAAAGCGGTGAACTCTTCAGAAAGACTCTTGTGGAAAGAGGCTATCAAGAGCGAAATTGATTTCATTCTCCAAAATCATACTTGGGAATTAGTGGACTTTCCTCCGGGATGTAAACTGTTAGGGTCCAAATGGATTTTCGAGAGGAAAATGAAAACGAAAATGAATGGATCAATTGATAAGTATAAGGTCAGGTTTGTAATTAATGGTTACAATCAACAAGAAGACCTAGATTACTTTGATACATATCTTCCTGTGATGAGAATAACTTCCATTAGGATGATACTTGCAATCGCGGCTTTAAGAAATCTTGAAGTACATCAAATGGATGTGAAAACAACTCTCTTAAATGGAAAACTAGAAGAAGAGATCTATATGGAACAACCTGAGGGTTTTTCCACTCCAGGGCAAGGAAAGAAAGTTTGTAAGTTGGTGAAGTCTTTATATGATCTAAAGTAATCACCAAAGCAATGGCATGAGAAATTTGACAGTGTTATGATGTCAAATGGTTTTAAGATCAATGAATGTGACAAATGTGTTTTTGTCAAAGACACCAGAAATGTATTTGTCATTTTGTGTCTATACGTTGATGACATGTTAATTGTTGGTTGTGATGATAAAATGATCAAATCTACCAAGGAGATGTTGAAATCAAGATTTGATATGAAATATATGGGACCGGTTGATGTAATGTTGGGAATGAAAATCTCATTGCCATCGAACGAACTCATTCTAAGTCATTCACACTATGTTGACATGATTCTTGAAAAAAATCAATAAAAATGATTCTGGAATATCCAGAACACCAGTAGATACAAATCTACACCTATCTAAGAATAAAGTTGAGAGCATCTCTGAACTAGAATATTCTAGAGTGATATGAGGTTCGATGTACTTAACAAGTTGTAAATACTAGATATAGCTAATGCAGTCAGCAAATTAAGTAGATATACGAGTAATCCAGGAACTGTTCACTGGAAAGGAATAGTAAGAGTACTAAATTACTTACGATTCACTCATAATTTTGAGCTGCATTATACCAGATATCCTGCAGTTCTAGAAGGATACACTGATGCAAACTGGATATCTGATATCAAAGATTCAAAATCTACTAGTGAGTATGTATTCACACTAGAAGGTGCGTCTGTATCTTGGAAATCCTCCAAACAGACATGTATAGCCAGATCCATAATGAAATCTGAGTATATCGCTCTAGTTAAATGTGGTGAGAAAGCTGAATGGCTATGCCAATTCTTAGAGGATATTCCGAGATGGCCAAAGCATCCACTGTGATAGTCAATCAACAATAGGAAGAGCACAAAGCAACATGTATAATGGGAAGTCTAGATACATACGTCGAATAAATAAAACCATTAGACAACTTCTCTCAACTGAAATTATCTCGATTGACTATGTAAAGTCAAAAGATAACATTGCGGATCTGCTAACCAAAGGGTTAAATAGAGATTTAGTTGAGACATCATCGAGGAGAATGAGACTAAAGCCTATGAAATAAAAAGTGGATACAATGGAAACCCAACCTAGTTGACTGGAGATCCCAAGATCTAGGTTCAATGGGATAACCAAGTTGTAAGACTTAGCTGGATCACTGTGGGGGTTACCCTCCAGTTCATTCCTATGATGAAACAGTGATGCCCGTAGGGAAAAGGTTAAACTATGTTTTTAATGATTATTATACGTTGAAATTCTAAGCATTGGAAATCTGAGCAGAGTAATACGGGTTACTCATTAAGAAATCACCTATGTGAGAGAGAAGTGGAGCTGATTCTAAAAGAGAATAGTGAATGGCTATATTATTCAGTGACTCTCACAGAACCAGACGTATGTTCATGGCCAAAACGAACATAATAATAAGAACCAAATTGGGTCTGAAAGATGCATGTGTGACATGTACTATCGTTTACATAAAACGGCAAAACAATTCAAGAATATCACATCTACTGATCATCCAGTAGAGTAAGCATGCTTTTACAAGGGAAAGTTCAAAGGAAAACACCTACCTATCCTATACAGGTTTCGACCGTTTGAACTTACAAAAAAAAAAAAAAATCATTTCTCGTGTCTCGTAGGTCAATTTTCATTCATGTGGGGGATTGTTGGAAAGTTTATGATAAACTACCGGTTTGAGAGGGTTATCTGAGTATGATCGGTTTCATGAAAATGAAAGTTCAATGTTTATTTGAATTCTCCTTCGTGAGAGCTTCGAAATGGCATACTCAAACTCAAAAATCGATTAATGGGTTAATGAGAAATTGAGTTTCAAAGTGAGCCCATTGTGTAGGGGAAAAAGAACATCACACATTGGTTAGGTAAAGAACTTATATGTAGTATATAAGTAAGTGTGTGGTAGTAGCTTATCAACATGTGTGGCATAGAGACTCTCTCTCACGCACCCAGGGGGGTGCAAATCAAGGACCTCGAACCTTCGATTGCACGACTCGTGTATGGGCATGATCTACGTACACGAATGCCGCTCCGGTTAGACCATGAGAGTACAACCGAAATTTTGCTACTATTTTGAATTTAATTTTTTTCCTAAATCAGTTTGTTGATAAGGAAATAAATTATTTTCCTTAAGTCAAACGTTTTAAATAAGTGATAAGGAAGAATGGTAATTTCCATTTTGATTAAAGAAATTAATTGAATTAAGAAAATAGTTGATTTCTGTTTTGGATTCTGATACTTAATTGATCACTAAGTAATCAAAATCAATGATCAATTTTAGATTCTGATACTTACTTGATCACTAAGTGATCAAAATCAATGATCAATCAGGAATAAATCTTTTTGAAGATTATTCTTTAATTAACTTTCTTTTATCATTTAAAACGTAGTCATTAAGCAATTTTCAAATCAATCTATTTGATTTCGGCCCTAATCTACACTTCATGATAGGATTCTGAAATCACAAAATCAAAAGGAGTTGTAGCTTTCTCTCTCATCCCGTTCCTTCTCTTTTCTATGCTTGATAAGTTCGAGCTTAATTTGAGTTCGTTGGGAGTGGTTGCGCTTCACACTTCCACTGTTGAATCGTTGTATCCTGGAAGACATAAATATATATTTGTCTATGAGACAGGCGGTGGATATCCGATTAAAAAAACATAAATATATTTTTATTTATTTTATTTAATGGTAGTTTGATAATTTCATATAATATATATGTACGTATAAGTCATTTTTGTCTTTTTAATAGTAAAAATTGACAAACCTTATGATTTTTTTGTGCAAATTTACTATTTTTGTTCAAAATAATAACAAAACAATATGGGCGCCGCGTTGATGTAGTATAAAATGGTGAGCGGTGTATCAGTAGTAAACGGTAGACTAGCTTGTAACTCGGGCATAAAAGGGTGAGGAAGTTGATTCTTTGTTTCTTGCTCTTTTTTCGACCCCCGAGAAAAGAAAAAGTTGTCTCAATTCAGTGCATGGGTTCATGTGGGGACTGAGGAGACATGCGAATGTATGCCATGTCACTTTATTGTACTTATAATTTATAATTGATTAATTTTATATAACAACGTACTTCACCATATAGTTTCATTTTAAGGATATACATGCATGCTTTGTGTAACTTTTCTTTTACATATTAACACTTTCTATTTTTTACCAAACTTTTTATCATTTTATTTTTCTTCTGGAAGATACATCGTCTTATTTTAATGATGTTTTTGCATTTTGGAAATGAACTAATAATGCAGCAGTTATAAATAACAAAAAAAAAATGGATTATATGTGTTTTTGGATAGTTACACTAATAAAACCATACCTTTTGTCACATATTGTATATATGTTTCATGTGTGTGTGCTTTTTAAAGGATAATTGCATTAAGATGAATTGACATTTCACAATATGTTAGGGATATTCTAGTTGTGGAAATGGTGAGGAATGTCACTTTTTTTTTGTCCCTTGCAGTGATGTCACCGTTATAATAAGTTAAGTTTAAAAGGCACATATTATGGTGAGCTACTGAAATTGCCCTTAAATAATCGATTTTTTATTCTTTAAAAGCTGTCGTCCAAAAAGGTTGTCTGAAAATCAATCAACTACTCTTTTTTTTCTTCAGAAAACGAGCTTCATTCCAGATATTGCACAAGAAGGTAAATTAATATTTCTGATCTTCATTTCTATTTTTTTCTTGTATTTCTGTGTGGTATAACACTGTATGAACATTTATGAACATGTTGTATCAATTTTTTTATGTTTATGTCTGGGAGTTGTAAACTTTGAAAAAATAATGAATGAATTGAACATGTATGCATATTTTTTTTGTATATATATTTGGTCGAGTTGAGTTGTAGTGCTGCAAACAATTTTATAATCTTGGGTATAAAAGCTGGAAAGCTTTTAAAAAAAAAAGCTCGAAACATTTGAAAAAAAACTCGATCAAATTCTAAAAAAGCTCGATCCATAAAAGAAATGCTTGATCCAAACAATAGATGTTGGATACGTAAAAAAAAAGATGGATCCCTCGAAAAAAGGCTCGATCCATCAGAAAAAAAGCTCAAGCCCTAAAAAAAAGCTCGATCATTGACAAAAAAAGCTCGATCCCTAAAAAAAAAAAGGTCGAGCCATATTTGAAAAAAGCTCGAGCCATATTAGAAAAAGCTCGATGATGTACAAATAGAACTCGGTCTTGAACAAAAAAAGCTCGATCCCGTTAGAAAAAGCTCGATCAGTTAAAAAAAAGCTTCATCTCTTACAGTTTTGATTTTTGTTTAATCCTTTATAATTGTAAATTTAATATTAAATATTTATTTCTTAATAATGGTTTTTGATGATGGTTTTGACAGGACAATGGATAGGGTGAGAATAGTCATATCTTACAACGGTCGATGGGAGCAATTACCCGACGGAAATCAGAGGTATTTAGGTTCCGATAACCAAGGTTTGTATGTGTCAAAGAATTTGAGTTACGACGAACTAGTGTCGATCGTGCAAACCATTGTAAAGTTTGATGAGAACAAATACATTGATGATATACAGTCTCTATCAATTGTTCCTGAGATTACATGTCGTACATTTATAAGAAACAATGATGATGTTCAGTTTATGCTAGGGGAAGATAGGGTGATTCCTCAAGTATGTGTTAGTCTAATCGAGAGGCCAACAGGAGATGTCATTGGTGAAGATATCCCTGATCGTGATAACACCCAACAATTTCGATCGTCAGGCGGAAGCAACCAGTTGTTCACAGAAAGAAGTGGGATTGATGGTCGGGAAAATATATGTGTTGTCCCACCGGAAGTAGCCGCCCATGATAATAAATCGGGACCTCAATTCGACGATGTATTTGGTTGTCAAATTGAGATGAATGGTAGACAGTACAACCTCTAATACAATGAGATCTACAATGACATCAACAATAAGCAAAATACATCACTGAATGTTGGGGTGAATCATGAGGTGGATAATGAGGGCAATTTCAATTCTATAGAAAATGTAAAGGACAATCAGAATGATGAAGAATCTGTCGAAACAGAAAGACGTGTAAGACATGTACACAAATTTAGTTCCAGTGCACCAGATATAGTTGGGACCTCCGAGGGGCTAATGTAACTCCAGATGATTCTGATAATGCCACAACATGGGTTATTCTAGGAGCAGAATCATACTCGTTTAGTCTTGGTGGAAGCAGGAACTTGGTTGAAGATGAACCTACAAGCATGATATTTAATGGCAATTTTTTCCAACGAAAAAGGATTTGAAGAGACTAGTAGGCCATTTTGCAATTCGGCAGAACTTCGAGTGGAATGTGAAAAGGTCCAATAAGACAATATTAGATCTAGTTTGTTTGATGGGAAATTGTACGTGGAAGTTAAGAGAGGTGAGGAGAGATGAAGTCACATACTTTCAAGTAAAAAGTTTTGTCAACGAACACACTTGTCTGTTAGAGGAAATTCACTGCCGGCACCGACAAGCTAGTGCAGTCATAATTTGAGAAGTTATTGCACCTAGACTTCAACAACAAGATGGTCGACTAATGCTTCCGAAGGACATAATCGCCGACATGAAATCATTTATGGAATCCAAATCATGTACAGTAAGGTACACGCAGCCGTCAATTATGTGTTGTCACTGACATATGGAACGCATGAGGAAACCTTCCAACTGCTTCCATCATTTGGTTACGTTTTGGAACAACAAAATCTAGGCACAATCACTGACTTACAGTGCGACGAAGATGGTAAATTTATGTACTTCTTCATGTCGATTAGTGCCTCACTTAGAGGATTCCGGACGTGTATGCGTCCAGTCATTGCCGTTGATGGTACCCATTTGAAGGGACGATTCCAAGGTACAATGTTTGTTACAACAGCATAATATGGGAACGAACAGGTGTATCCAATTGCTTTTGAGTACGGCAACTCAAAAAACAACCTTTCATGGGAATGGTTTTTTGATTGCTTGAAAGGTGCCCTAGGTCATATTGATGAGCTAGTTTTCATTTCCGATAGGCATGCAAGCATTGGAGCAGGGATTTCTAAAGTGTTCCCCTATGTCACCCATACCATATGTTGCTGGCACTTTGCTGAAAATATTAAAAAGCGATTTCATAGGAAGGATGTTGCCGTAATAATGGACAAAGCAGCCCTCACATACACCGAGTTTGAATATAACCGGCATATGGAAGAGTTAAGAAACTTACACCAGAATGCATATGATTATGTAATTGATGCAGGTCCACACAAGTGGTCCCGTGTACACTGTCCGGAAAGAAGGTACAGGGTGATAAGGACAAATGCTGCAGAATGCATAAACTCATGCCTAAAATTTGCACTCCAACTGCCTATGTAGACTCTAGCTGAGTTCATTAAGAATATGCTGCAACTGTGGTTTCACGATCGCTATAGAGCTGCACAAACCATGTGTCATCAGTTGACTGACGCAGCACATCTTGTGCTCTTAAACGTGTGGAGAAGTGTGGTTTTTTTACCGTAAATCCAGTAGCCTGGAACATTTTCTCGGTCAAGCGGTCTGAAAAATAGTGGACTGTTGACTTAGCCCGGAAGACTTGTACTTGCAACAACTTTCAAATGGATCATTTTCCATGTTCTCACGCCCTTACAGCAGCACGGTACATTACTTTCAAGTTGTATTGTGAGGTGATTATTACTGAAACGTGAAGCTGATCGTATTCAATGTTTTTTACAGGGAGCAAAACTTGGACTTGACAACTTTGTGTTCAGACTACTACAAGAGACACACCTATTGACGCGTACGCGGTTCCTATTATGCCGGTGGGCCATCCTTCCACTTGGGTTGTACCATCTGACATTGCTCAGATTGTGATTTTGAATCCAAACTCCAGGAGACAAGCAAGACGCCCGAGGGTGGGTCGCCATGTCTTGTCTTTGGAGAGGTCAACTACACAATCCTGTAGAAGATGTGGACAACCAATGCATAATTCCAGGGGATGTTTTAATCCACCTATGATTAATGAAGGTACAAGCAAAGGTGTTCCTGATGAATACCGCCGCAAGTGTAGCATCTGTCATTCAATTGAACACAACAAACAAACGTGCCCTAACATTGACTCTAATAGAGAATGAATGATAAAGTTTTGATCACATTGTAAACATTTGGAATTGTATCAGATTATAATAATTTGGAATTGCAATAATTACTTATTAATGAATGAATTAGTATTAATGAATGAGTAATGAATGAATTAATATTCATGAACTAATTACATGTCTTTGTACATAAAAAATGGTAATATGCAACCAATCACTAGGCGGGCCTGGAGTTACAAAAAATCTCCACAACCATTTTCTCCTGAATGATCCCATGTCATCCTCTGACCAATCAAAAGGCCTTCGATCTGCCAATAAGTACTCGATAAGTCTCAAAGTATGGGGATCACAGTTACCTCTACAATTCGACACATAAAACACCATTAGAAATCGCTCATAAAGAATATCTAAGCGTGTGAATGAAATAGAATGTCTTACTTTTTTTTTTGTTGGGGATGTAGAAGTAGGCACCAGGCTGACCGAGAAAGGCTTATTTTCCAGAGGAAACGCCTGACGACCAGCTAGTCGTGCAGTGTGGAACCCCGCGTCAATCAACATGGAGGGTAAAAACCACAGTAATGGCCGGACCTGCTGGTGCCGGATATGATAAGGGACTTCCTGTCAAAAATGTCAATCTTCCCGAGACTAAGGTCGACGGTTACCACCAGCCAATGTTGGCCCCCAACGTTGCACGAAATAAGCACCTGTAATAGTATGCATACCATGTTAGGTAGGGATATACGAACAGTTTATTTTTTAAATCATCTCCATCATTTAACATTTACCAGGTCAACATCGTGCCATGGGCGGTTTCCACTCGTGGTTGCTCCACGGACTGTCAGAAGGTCCTCTTCCAACCATCGGGACTGTAACACATTCCACCTTGCCGTGGTCACAGCCCCGTGCGAATCACGAGGCATCATCCTCTCCCATATGTACAACATAAGTGGTTGTACAAGCATTGACAATATCGTATTAATAATACAAAACCAGAAAATGCGATTCACTTCCTAAAATTTGTAAATACTTACATAAAATTGTGTATCTAACACGTAAATCCTCTGGTTGTACACATTGGAGAATCCTCGCTGACGCTTGCGAAGAATATGGAGGTATGCGTCCATATGCTGACAAACAATAAAACCACCGTAATTGCTAACAATACAACATTACTTACACAAACGTTAATATGAAAATCACGTAGGTACGTATCGTGTCCTCCAAGTCCATGAAGTTGGACTGCATACGCACGAACCATCCCACGTCCACTGGTGCCAGCACGTCCACATCACGTCTGTTTAATGATTGAATTAGCTAAGCATTACGTAAATTTGAATAAACATTAAATGTACAACCATTTTTATTATAAAAAGTTGGACTCACAGTTCCCCGTTGATGTTCCTCTTGAAGGCTTTGTATGTCGCAAGCTGGTCAGCGTCTACTAGTCCGTGGGGGTCAAAAATGTGTTCCACGGACTCGGGCCGTGTCCTCAACCTCTTTGGACGGCATGGATCTGTGTAAGGGCTCATCAAGTGCCATTTACACTTAATTAAACACTTCGATGTAATGGCCGGGGGAGGGGACCTCACCGACGCCACAGACTTGCTGGGTGGGGGAGGGGACTGCTCCGACGCCACAGACGTGTTGGGTGGGAGAGGGGACCGCTGTGGCTGAATCGATGTGCTGGGAGGTAAGGGGGACCGTTGAGCCTGGGTGGACCCAAATAGGATAGCTGAAAGGTCCGACCCGACTGTTGTACGTGAACCAAGCCTACTATCGCTGGTATGCGACTGAGGTTACCTCTCTGGACCTACCCCCCCGGTAGACGGGTCTTGACTACGTCGAGCTGTCATGTCTGTCCCCCCTGTATACCTATCAGTCGACTGTCCGGGACTAAAGTCTGGATCTGGAGGTGGGGGGGGGTCATCCCAGTGTGTACGCATGGTCGACCCTTGAAGCCCCTGGGTCATATCCAATAACAATCGGTGTTGCTGCTGACGATTCTCATCACTCTTCTGGATCATATCCAACAACTTCAAGTGTTTACGATTTCGATCATCCTCACTCTTTCGGAGGCCTTCACGCACATCGTTCAACATATCTGCCCACGGAGCCTGAAATCATATCTACATTGTTAGTAAAAAACTATCACCACGTGTTAATAAAAAACACTAAACTTTGGTTTCAACTTACCTCTCCATCACGTCCAATGCCCCTACGGAAATCCCCTGCAGATTACCATGTCCAGGGGTGGAAAACTGAACCCGTCTATGCCTATGCCTTTCTCGTTGAGGGTCTGTCTCATATCCCTCACTGTCACTGGGCCTTAAACACCCAGCAGCGGGCTCAGATCCCTCACTGTCAATGGTCATGTCTGTTAAATCCCCACCCTCTGTACCACTGATCCCTCCTAAGGTAGTCTGATCAGGGACCAGAGGCGGCATATCATCCATGTCATCTTCTACATGCAGACTCCCCCCCCCCCCCCCCTCGTCTAGCCAGGCATAGTACGGTGCCTGTCTTTCAATTGGTGTTGGCACCAGTTCCTTCCTCGCAAACATCTGAAATATTAGTTAGAACGATGTAATTATACAAATACTAACTAATAAAAACATTAACAAAATAAATACATACCTTGGCTTTGAAAATCTTTGCCAACTTCTTCCCTCTCGGTTGTTTAGTCAACTCCCACTTTAAAATACGGGGTCAGTAACCCTTCGGACGCCGACCTCTTTGGCCAAATCAAAAATCACCTCCAAAGCAAATATATGCATCAAAGATAAGTATGATAAGTATCCATAATATTTTGGACACCAACAATGAAGTACAAAGTGTAGTTCGAAGTTCTTACCAATAGGGCATGAGATAGACCGTATATGTTGTAGGTCTCCACCCTGTGTACGTCAGCGCCATTTTCCTGCTGGCATCGCTCGAACCCGTCTCATCGCCCGTCAAGTTCATGCTTGAATGAGTAAATAGAATGCCTGTACACGTGGGCACCCCACAGGAAAGCATCGAACGCATCGAGATCCTCAACCAGCCGAAACTGCCAAACTGGAATCTTGAATCTCTCATCCACCCCTATTAGTATCCAGTTCAGCATATATAAGAGGCAGAGCTTGAAAGCATCGTACGCCTTTCCGAACTCTACGCCGGTGACAACACCCCTAATCTCCTCCAACGATACCTCATCGGCTCCAGGAAAGTACCGCTCATGTATGCCATTCTCTATTGCTGCATACTTGGTCGTGTCTGGTATAACTCCAAACTGTAGTCCGGTAATCAGGCAAAATTCCACCTTCGAAAACCTCACCGACTGGTTCCCTAACAAGAACTACATCTCATCTGTTGGGCCGTTATGATACAGCTCCCTCAAAAGCAACCGATGGATAATACCACCCGAAAACTTCATCTCCCAATGCATCGTCAGGAAATGCCCGAAACATAACGCCATGAACCGACGCCGATCTTCATCTGTAAATTCTACAGGGACACGGTTCAGCGCGTCGTCTATATGGCCAAGGGCATCAAAATGGTTGTGTCGAGTCAATTTGCCCTCGTATCAGTCTCCTTCTGCAGCTTTAAGCGAATATCTCAACCTAATTCTCATCTGTAATGTAACAGAAATACAACATCATTAAACAGAACAAATTTCGTAACCAAAATTAAAAGTCTCGATCCAATGTCAAAACAGCTTGGTCCTAAAACAAAAATGCTCAATCCCAGGAGAAAAAAGCTCGACCCTTTTTAAAAAAAGTTATATCATAGGACAAAATTGCTCGATCCCATAACACAAAAGCTCGATCCAAGAGAAAAAAAGCTCAATCAAAGAGAAAAAAAGCTCGATCCCAGGACAAAAAAGCTCGACCCTTTTAAAAAAACTCGATCCTATGAAAAAATGCTCGATCTCATAACAAAACAGTTCGATCCTATGTAAAAACAACTCTATCCTATGTAAAAAAAGCTCGATCTCATGGTGAAAAAGCTCGATCCAATGTAAAAAAAACTCGATCCCTTTCAAAAAAGCTCGATCCTATTCAGAAAACGCTCGAACCCTTATATATAAAAAAAGCTCGACCCACCAAAACCTAATTATTTCACGAAAATTTAGAAAAAAGCTTGATCCTATGAACAAATAAGCTCGATCCTATGTAAGAAAAACTATATTTATTTAAAAAAAAACTTCGATGTCATAATGAAAAAACTCGATTCAATGAAAAAAAAGCTCAAACCTATTGAAAAAACCTCGAATTCTTTTCAAAAAAGTTCGATCCCTTTCAAAAAACTCGATCCCTTTTAAAAAAATCTCGATCCCTTTTAAAAAAATCTCGATCCCTTTCAAAAACGCTCGATTTAATTCAAAAAAAGGTCGAACCTATTGAAAAAAACTCGAATCCTTTTTAAAAAAGCTCGATCCCTTTCAAAAAAGCTCGATTCCTTTACAAAAAAGCTCGATCCCTTTTCAAAAAAGCTCGAACCCTTTCAAAAAAGCTCGATCCAATTCAAAAAAAAACTCGACCCTATTGAAAAAGCTCGATTCCTTTTCTAAAAAGCTCGATCCCTTTGAAAAAAGCTCGATCCCTTTCAAAAAGGCTCGATCCAATTCAAAAAAAAAACTCAACTTACCAAAACCTAATTTTCATAAAAATAAAAGCTCGACTCAACAAATAAGCTCGATTCTCTTACAAAAAGTCTCGATAACCCAAATTTCATCTTCCTTAACTGATATTCAACCAAATTACAAACCCTAACCTAAACCACAACCATTCTCACATCTCTATTTTAACCGGTTTCTACAATTTCTATTAACAAAACTCAATTCTAACATGTAATGCAAGTTAACAACAACAAAAACAATGAAAAAAAATTATCTTACCTTTCTCAATCGCAGCTCTTCCGGTCACTTCACCGATTAGTTTCCCGTCGGTTTGACTATTGCTTCTCACTGACTTAGAAAACGATAAATTCCTCACTGTTTTAATATTTCGGGATATTTACGTCTGAACACGTTAAATGATGCCTTTTAAACATACATTAATAAAGTGATTATATTTGTACAACACCCCCCTCAAATAGTGTCAATAAACCCATATTCTAGTTTTGTAAAATTGAACATAAAAATAACTTTGACCAAGTTGACCTCTACCGGCTCACGAAGGTCGATCTTAAGACCCAAAGAGAAAAATAAAATTATTTTAAATTAAAATTTAATTTAAATAATTATTGTTTCTTATATAAAATAATTATTTATTAAAAAAACTGTAAATTGATCATCTCGTTCTCTTCCAAATTGGAGGAAACAATCTCCATCTCAGATGGAGTGCCAAAAGTTACATTTAATCATGACAATATTATCATGATAAAATCTATATTGTCTTTTTTTATTTTTTTATTTTATAAATTCTACATTAATAAATATCTACTTATGATCTTATGGATGTAACGTTCTAGTCCAAGTGGTACACGTTTAAAAATTATTAAGTCAAATTTCATGATAATATACTTGTATTAGATTATTCTTATATGTATTGTTTAGCAATAAAATCTCATAGAAATCTTTGAAAGTTTGCATTGATAGATACTTATATGGGCATATAGCTACATCAGTGATTATTTTGTACGGATATCTTCTCCGTAGAAGCAATAGTTAACATGAGTCATAACTCATACGAATACATCACCTGTAAATTATATAAATTTGTTGATGTTTAATGTTTCATCCACGTACTTAAGACAAGAGGGAGGGAGGATTTATAAGTTTTAGTTAAAATAATGGCCAACTTGAACTTGTATCATCTACTTGAGCAATAGCCTAACATGTTTGTTTGCATTTTGGTTAACAAAACCAATTAAATAAGTCCTCTATAAATGGTGTAATTTAAATTTAAATATGCTTTAGTCTTGTTTTAGAAGCTAATAAATTAATATCAACCTTCGTGCGAGATCCAAACGTTAATCCACTAATATCAATAAAAAGATGTCGTTATTGACAACCATAAAATTAATATAAATCTTCATACGAGTTGAGGTGACCCAAGTGTTAAGCCACTAATATCAATAAAGGGTGTCAGATATTGACACCCATAAAATTTATTAGTATACTGATATTTTATTAAAAAAATCTAATTATAAAATATCTCAATAAAAATTTACCCAAATTACTTTAATTAAAAATAAACCAAATACTATATGCACTCATATTTTCAACTTATTTTTTATTAAAAAAAATTACATTTAAAAAAAAAAAACTTCTGATAAACCCTAGCATATGATAAACTATAATTTTTATGATAAGTTATAATTTTTATGATAAACCATAATTAAACTCTAATTTGACTTTAAGTATCAAACTTTTTCATCATCACATGATTATCATATTGCTTTTGAATTTCTTTTATTTATGTATAGTTATAAACCCTATCAATAAACAATATATGTTAATGATAGTTGTAAATATTAACAATTTTTTAAAAAATAGCCGTAAATATCAATAATTATTTTTAAGATAGTTATATAAATTAAAGAATTTCAGATCTCTTGACTCCATATATGGTTCCACATATTTTCTGTTATAAGATTTCTACATTTGAGATATTTTCAAAAGTAAATTTGACCATCATTAAAAGATGATTTGATTCTAAAAATAATATGTTTTTTTTAATTGATGTGATAATAATTTAAAAAGCATTTATAAATAATATTTATTAAAATAAATATATTTATTTCAATAAGGATATTATTGATATTAAGATTAGTGTTTATAGTAATATTTATTTTTTAAATTTTAAACATAAATTTATTTATAAAAGTGAATATACTAATAAGTTTTATGATATCAATATCAGTCTCCTTAATAAAAATGTGACTTCTAATTATAACCTTTTCTCCTGATTCTCAATAACCAAATAGATAGAATTGTGGATACTAATTTTCAAAAAAATAAAAAAATAAAAAGTCTGTGGATACTAACTAGAGGATTTGGTAAAATATATTTTTATTTTTTAACTACAAATTTGGGAATTGCAGGGTAGAGATGAGACTTCGATCCACAATGTCATTTATATGGGCATATAAATTTCTAGAAAAATTATGATCTAATAAAGGGATTCGTTGGTTTCGATTTCTATAAAAAATCTGGGTGTAAAATTCTATTTTGTAATTTTAGCTTGTAAAATTCCATAATTTCAGCGCATAAAATTCTATTTTGTAAAATTTAACATGTAAAGTTTCATAATTTAAGCTTGTAAAATTCCATTTTGTAAATTTCTGCACGTAAAATTCCAAAATTCCAGCAATAAAAATCCATTTTGTAAATTTCAAAATGTAAAAATCCATTTTGTAAATTTCAATATGTAAAATTGAATATTTAAATTTTAACGTTTAAAATTGATGGAAAATGAAATTGAGTTTAGATATGCACCATTGCACCAATGGCTTTCTCTCTCTACCAATTTTTTAAGTAAACATTCTCTCTTCCAATTTTGTCTCCAACATCTTACTCTAGATCTGTAACATTCTCTCTCTAACATTCTCTATATATCTCGAGATCAACTTTCTCTTTCTTTTCTATGGGTTTGTCAACATTCCATTAAAACTCATCAAGAGTATTTTTATTCATAAAAATGTTGACAAGATTAATAAAATTGTTGGGATTGAAAAATATATCACGGTCTAAGAGGAAAAGGTTGGGAGAAGAATTGAAAATATTGCTCGGTTGGTGATTTATAAATAAGGAAATGATACTTGTTCCAACAAATTATCTTAAAAATATATATAATCTAATGTGATCTTCCAACTCATATAATGAATTGTCATATTTTTATTCTCATTATCTCTATTATTTAACTGTCACATTGGATTGTATATATTTTTATGATAATTTATTGTATCGTATATCATAGCCCTTATAAATAATGCTTAAAAAATATATTATGCATTATCTAAAGGTAAATATATTTAGATATAATTGAATTGAACAAATCAATGGAAAACTTTTTTTTCTTCATATTTTAAATTGAATTTCAAAATTATATCCAAATACTATGTTTGAAAACTTGCAATCAAATGTTAATTGTAATTTTTTATATATTCATTATCAAAAAAAAAAATTGTATAGAATTACAAATTTAAACAAATTCATTTCTTGAATAATACCCCACACAATATATTTTCTTCAAGAAAATGACACTTTTGGATAAAGAGTCATGACAATATTTAGGGTTGAGCTTTCTCCGCAAATGAGTTATCATGATAACAAATTTTGATATCAATCCAAATTAAAAATAAAACTTAATAGTTACAATGAAAAAAAAAAAGATTGAAGAAGACTTCAACTTGAAGTTAGACAGTAAAAATACCAATTGGGAAAACAGTGTGGCGACCGGTAATACGAAGAGGGGATTAATTAAAAATGGGTCAATGGGGGGCAATGCATGTGGCGACTAGTGAGCAGACAACTTTGCTCCTTCAATTTAATTTAATTACTAGTTTAATAAAACAATAAATAGAGATTAGATATATTTTTTTATAAAAATAGAACAAAAAGATTCTCCAGATTTGTATTAGTTAACTAAAAAACATGGAAAATTTGTATTAAATATGAGACCAGCTCGACAGGCACAGCTGAGGAGGGTAAAAGTTAAAAGAGAGAGAGAGGGGTCAAGGCAAGGTGATGTGAAGCGGCAGATTTGAAGGTGAGAAGTGGCGCATGGGATCACCGAACAGCCAAACCTAACAATAAGCACAAACATAAACATGGGGCTGGTTTAAGTTTTCCACCTGACAAGGTAAACACAAAAATGGGAAGGGTCAGGTAGTCACACAACTTGTATAGGGCGGCTAATTGGGAAACGAAGAGAGAGATTGACCTTTTGATGAAGCTTTGAGCCATTCTTTGGATTTAGTTGAATCATATCATATCATATCCATGCCAGACAAAAAAAACTTGGTCAAACTTTCTTTAACGTCCATAGACTCAGGGGGAGGCCAACTTATTATTTTTTTTCCACAACCTCCTCCTCTTTTTCTTTTCTTTTATTTTATTATTTTCCTAGGTTTTTTTTTTCTTTTTTTGCTTGCATATAAATATAAAACTCAATTCCAACACAACTCTCTTCTGCTCCTCACATTGTGGCGATGTGATTGTACTTAAAAGGGTCATTAAAATAATTCAAAAAAATTATAAAATATCAGTGTGAGAGAAAGATAGAATATATATATATATATATATACACTACTGTACTGGACTGCTGGCCTGGGTCTATTTTGTTTGGCATAACAGCAGTTTTGTGAAAGCAATACAACAAAATAAAAGCTATTTTTTATTATTATTATTATTATTATTTCAATATCATCCTTCGATCCTTCCTAACTACGTAACTCGTTATGGGCTGTATATTGGATTCACGGAATAGGACAGATAAGAAATCGCAGCTCACACTCTCAGTTCGATACAAACGGGTAAATCAGAACTCGTTTTCGTTTTGATAGGATTTGAATTGCTGATTTAGAAAATATCCATCTAAAAATATTTAAAAAGAAACATTAATTATTTTAATCAACGTAATAAATATATACATATAAAATAAATATTTTCTATTGCAAGTAAATTTGTATTCCTTACTTTTAACACTATCCATGTTTTATTTACTCACGAGGCATCTTATTTTTTGTGGTCAGTGGCTCCCCATGTATGTGCATGCCCTCTCCACGTGGTTGTGTTTCTTTCCTTTCTCAAAATCTGTGATTGTTTTAGTTAACTAATCATCCTAAAAATTACAAGTAATATTATTTAATTTAATTTATTATCTAAATCTAATATCTAAATGATACGGTAATATTTTTCATTCATTCATTTAAATTTGATTAGATTTGAATAAATTAAATGGATGTATTATATTATTATTGTACTATTTGATATTAGATTTAAATACTAAATTTAAATAAACTAATATTATTTAAAAAATTATTTGTAATCAAGTCGTTAATCATAAGCACCACCTGTTTAAAGCACATTGGATACATTCAAAGAATGAGTTGGTTTTAAAATAATCTGTGTTCTCGTCATCCTAAGAGGCAAGAGCAATAATGACAACTGAAAAGTATAGTGTAAAATTCTTCTTTCTCGGAATTATATAAATGTATTTTTCTATTGATAATATTTATCGAGTGATTTTTGAAAATGTACATTTATGTACGTTCGTATTTGAAGAATTTGTTTGTTAATCATTATTTAGATAATATCTATGAAGTGAATTTCTATTTTGTTTATTTTAGTTAATATATTTTTGTAATATATTAAAATCTTTAAAATGCAATTCATGTTTTCCAAACTTGCGGCTGGTTTTTGTTGGGAAGTGGAATCTAATGTTGCCCCTTTTTTTATATATCCATGAAAAACCAAAATACAAATAGAAGTGTGTCAACAACAACTCAATCGACACACTTTTTGATCCACAAATCCCAGAAAGATATATTTTTGGTCAAATAATCACATGGGAATGGTGTTTCTCACTCACAAGGTATAATTGGGTGTTTGATTCAAAACTTTAAAAAGATTTTTGTTTGGGTCAAAAAACCAAATGATGATTACAAGATAGAATCTATTAAGGTGCATGTTCTTGCTACTTAGGCATCATGTCTGAATGGTATAGGAATAAGCAACTTTTAAATGACATAAACTTGTCTTTGATTTGAAAATGATCTCGCGAATCTTGGAAAATAATTGTTTGGATATACAAAATAGGAGATTTATGATGCGTCTTGTAAGTGTTTTTCAGTTACTGTTTTTCGAAAATAAAAATAAAAATGAAAATAGTGTTTTTGGTTTTAGTTTCAAATTCTGAAAACGCATCTGCTAGTATATACTGAAAGCTGCATTTTGAAAATGAAAACGAAAAAAACGCGTCTGGTAGGTTAACTAAAAACTATCAAAAACTGAAATAACAATTTTTACATTTTGTTTAATATTATTACAATTATAAATAAATTGATTAAATAATTAATCAATATAATTTTTGTATTGTAATTTTTTAATTAAATAAAAATAACACATCACAAAATACAAAAAAAAATCAATTAATCAATTAATCAAAACTAAACTCTTAAATTTTAAATAAGTATTATTTTAATAAATATAAATAATAGTAATAAAGTATATATAAAAGAATTAAAAAAGAAGAAAAAGAAAAGAAACCAGATCGGTCAAGAAAAAAAAAGAATAAGATCGAATAAGAAGAGGAGGAAGAGGATCGAAGAAGAAGAATGATCGGAAAAGAAGAAGCATCGGAGAAAGAGAAGAAAAGGACCAAAGAAGAAGAAAAAAAAAGGTTCGGAAAAGAAGAATAAGAAGAGGATTGAAGAAGAAAAAGGTTAAAAGAAGAAGAAGAAGAGGATTAGAAAAGAAAAAAAAACAAAAAAAAATAAATTAAAAACAAAAACAAAGAAAACATGTATTTTATGTTTTTCAAATTTTCAGTGTTAACACTGATTTTGTATTTTATTTTTTGAAAATAAAATGAAAAAACGGTTAATAAAACACGAATTCGAAATCGTTTTAGAAAAATAAAATCGAAAACTTGCTGAAAAACAGGACGTGGCCTTAACTTTTAAAGATTTTACAAAGCTTTTCAATATTAATTTAGGAAATCATAGATTTGAATGAAATGAGAGGACTCTTCTTTTTTTCTCATGAGAGAATTTTTTTAATCTGTAATTGATTGTAAGACCGGCAAGATTTAAAGATTCATTTGAAAAGTTAGACCTAAATACAAGTAATCTAATAACTTTTAAAAGAGGTTTAATGAAATTCAATACTTAGCCACCTAATCAACTTTTGTCATAATTGTTGGAGTCTTAATTAAATACTCGTTTTTGGCTTTTTCATATAAGCGAAAGTGGTGTTTGCTTTATGGAATTAAGGCTGAAATGGAAAGAGGAATCATTGTTCAATGTTTGTCTTGCAAGAAAAAAAAGGGTTATATAATGTGGATTCCATTGGAATCATAATTCTACCAAAATGGTATATTAGGATTCCTCACTAAGGTATTAGCAATCATAATTCATTTCCCCCATCATATGTTTGTATGCAAATTTTTTTACTGTAAGAAAATCAAAATTAAGTGGGGCAATGTTGTCAAAGTTTAAATTGTTTATCAAAAATTCCATGATTTAACTTAACGAGTTGATGGATTTTCTTTGCTATAAAAAAGGATTTCATATCTAGATGGATTCTTTTTCAGAAGGTTTCATTTTGGCAATTAAACATGACCTAATGATAAGAGCATCTCCGATGCAAATATGCATTTGAAAAAAATTGATTGACACATATGATAGATAGTTAAAAAGTTAAAAAAACTCTCTCCAATGCAATTATCTAACTTCAATATGGAGATAATGTGGCAAACAAAAAGTTAGAAATTATGGAGTTGAGTTTCTAATTGTAGAAACTCTCATAGAAATGTTGATTAAGATTTCTAACTCATTCCACCAATAATATTAAAGCTTATTTAATTGTAAAATAAAAGAGGAGAGATAATGTAATAATTGTTTATTATGATTGGCTATAAAATGGATACATATTTGACTTTATATAATTGCATTGGAGGTGTGAATATGTATTTCTCTAAAAAATTTCAAAAGTGGGTCCATAATAAATAGAAATGATGATGTGGTACCATTTAGAAACTCAAAAATACATATTTGCATTAGAGATGCTATGAGATTACCAATATTGTATGAGAGCTATTTTATTAATCAGAAGTCTATTTTTTTTAACCCTTCGTATGATTGATGGACTTGTATTCATTATGATTATTCGTTTTTGTTCTACATTTAAATTTGCATTTGTGCATAGGCAAGGTCTATATCACAATGATGTTAGGGGTCGTTTGTTTTTTTAACTTAAAACTTAATGGGTCTGAATTGAACTCATTGAGTTGTTTTGTTTGTTTTTTCAAATGGTCAAACAACTTAAAAATATAAAAAAACAACTTAAAATAAAAAGTAAGAAATCCTGATTTTTAACTTAATTTCAAATCACTGGATTACATTTAATATATTCACTTTCAAGTCTACCCTCATAAAAAAGATATATTTCCAAAATTATTCTAATTTGATATGGTGTAGAATTCTTTTTTTATATATATAACATATTTCTTATTTTAAACGGGTTTTAGAAAGGAAAAAAAAAAACATAATCACTTCTTTATACTAAATTTTTAATGGGATTGAACAATTGAATTTGTTTAGCTCCTACAAAATCCTGGTAAGAACTCTGTAGATTTTTTTTATCTAACTATTCATCTAGTACTTAATAAATTTATCTACTGTATTGATTCGATTTTATGGTCTGAAGATGCTATAGAATGATTATATATATATATATATATATATATAATTCAAGAATCTATTACAAAAAAAAAATCAATAATTTGTTTTTACTTCCGGTGCATATTGAACTTGAACTCTTTTTTTTCTTAACAATAACTTTAACTCTTTTCATGGGATTGAACAATTGAATTTTTTTAGCTCCTACCAAATCTTGATAAGAACTTTGTATAATTTTTTTTTATCTAATTATTCATCTAATACTCAATAAATTTGTCTACCGGATTGGTTTGATTTTGTAACTTGAAGATGTTACAGACTAATTACACACACACACACACACACACTTATATATATATATATAATGTGTGTGTGTAATTCAAGGACCAATTTAAAAAAAATCAATAACTTTTTTTTTACGTCCGGTACATATTGAACTTGAACTCTTTTTTTAAATAATAAATAAACTTGAACCTTGTTTGCAAATCATGCAAAATTATATTCTTTAATAAAAAATTTGTTTTGTTAAATTGAATTTTGATTGTAAAAGAACATAAAAAAATCTTATAAAAAATGGTGCATGTTAAATTGTTTATTTTAATTAGTATGAGTATAAATGTAAAATTAGTTATTTTCAGATAATTTTATTTTAGAAAAACAAACATGTTGACAAGACATTCAGATGTGAGAAAAAATAAATAAACATGTCATTCATATTCAGATTCCAGTCTCCATTCAGTCTTAGAACTATTCAGTTTTCAGACAAAAAAAACAAACGACCCCTTAGTGTTTGCATGTGAGAAGGTTTGTTTCGGCGTGCAATGTTTAAGTCCTCACCAAAATTTTAGAGTTTGAATTATGTAACTAAGAGCATCTCCAATGTAAATATATATTTGGAGAAAATTGGATATCGCATAGGATTGATATTTAAAGAATTAGAAAAACTCTCTCTAATGCAATTATATAACTTCAATATGGAGAATATGTAACAAATAAAAAGTTAGAGAATATGGAATTGGGTTTCTAATTCTAGAAACTCTCCTAGAAATACTGATTAGGATTTCTAACTCTTTCCACAAATAATATTAAAACTAAAATAAAAGAGAAGAGAGAATGTAATCAGGGGCGGACCATGGCAGAGGCCAGCCTAAGGTTTTTTTTTTTTTTTTTTAAGTTGTTACTTTATAATTAAAAAAAACAATAATAAGGCTTATATTCTATGGTCTATGCATACTTCTATATGGTCTATGCAATATGCATACTTCCTATACTACTCTAGTCACTTTACATTGTTTTTTTAGTAAAAAATTTATAAATATATTAAATATTTATGAAATTTCTCTAGTTCCTCATTCTAATTTTTTTTTTTATAAATAAAATGGACACTTTTGTTCACATCCTTACATCTTCCTATAAAAAGAATTTTTAAAATCCACCTCAATTTCTGGTTTTTACACACATTTGAACATAGTAATGCTTCAAAGATATTTTGGTTGTTAGAGTATCTTCTCGAATGCAAGGAAGTCGAAACAGATGCACTTTCGTAACGTTTTTTCAAATCGGTACGCTATTACTCTTTTTAGTTTAACATATGTAAGAGAAATTGTTAGTTTGATTGTTTATGTTGCCCAAAAGTGGGCCCATAATGAATAGAAATTGTGACGTAATACTATTTAAAAACTCAAAATTGTATATTTACATTGGAGATGCTCTAACATTAACAAACGCAACAGATGCCTTCAATTAATGAGACTTATTGTAAGTTTCTCGGTTTTTTATTGGCCCAATTCGTTGACAACCACATTTTGGGATCAATATGTAAGGGTAGTTTAGGGGTTCATTGTTCATAACCAAGCTCAAGCATCAAAGGTAAAATCACTTGCTTAACTTTATTGAAGAGATTTAGTGCACACACTCACTCTCATACTTATTTTTGATCTCTTTGCATTTGTGCTTAATTATCTTGATTGTGTGCCTAATGTTGTTATCTCTTGCTTGTTTGAATTGATTGCATCTTGTGATTAAAATGTCATGTCATGTCATGTTAGGCATTAGGATGCATTCCCTTCACCTCAATTCTCTTGCATGTATTGTGTGTGTGTGTGAAGGTGATGAGTTATGCACCACTCGAACAGCGCCCTCACCAGCGCCAACACCAGTGCAGCTTTCCAGTGGTGTGTCGCTGGTGGTACGCTGGTCGTCATGCGCACCTTACCAGCGTAACTTGTCCAGTAAGTTGTCACTGGTGGTGCGCTGGTCGTCATACGTACCTCACCAGCGCAACTTGTCCAGTGAGTTGTCGTTGGTCGTGCGCTACTCGACCAGCGCACAGGCACTAACGCACATTGTGTCTTTTGGCCTATTTTTGCCAAAACGACATAGCTTCACTTTGGGCTTCATATAAATATACCATTTTCTTCCCAATTCGTTTTTAGAGCATCCTAACCTATTTTTGAGAGAGAGATAAGGTTCTTTAGAGAGAGAAGCTCCAGGAAAGAATTTTTACTCAACCATCCTTAATATCCAAATCATCAATCATCTTTCAAGCATGGGTTTCTTGTGTGTTCATACCTAGGTATTCTCTACATGCTCTAAGATTTATGATTTCATTACTAAGACATGTATACCTAGGGTTTTAGTATTTATTGCATATTAATTGCTTGCTTGTGTGATTAATTGCTTTTATGACATGCTTGTGTATTGATTGTTGGTTGAGATGCATTAATTTGTGATAGCTAGCATTTACGACGTTTTTACCCTTCTAGCTAATTCTTCTTGCATTTGCATTTAGAACATTGATATCTATGATTTGTTTTAATTGTCATTATTAATCCTAAATAAGCATGAATGTCTTGACCTAACATTTTTGCATATATGAATATTCTTGCATATTCACTTAGGTTGCCATTATCTCTTCATTGTTGAGTTAGCTTGTGGCTAAGTGGTTAGTGCACAAGGCTAGGGATCCAAAATCACTATTAAGGCCCGTTGGGTAGAGTGAAAGGGTTAGTAACTGGAGGGTTAGACGGGAGGTCAACCTAGGTTGTAAACTTTTACTCAATAGTGGATTTTATGGATCAAGGGTGGCGCTCTAAACAGCCCGTGGTTTTTCCCATTTGGAGGGCTTCCACGTATACATTGCGTGTCTTTATTGTTTTATGCTTGTTATCTTTTAATTGATCACTTAGTAGAATGGGATAAATTTGATAGCATTGACTAATTCATAAAATTGGTAATTTATCGAATTAAAACCTATTCACCCCCCCCCCCCCCCCCTCCCGACTCTAGGTTATAGTCACACACTTACTAGGAAATTTCAATTGGTATCAGAGCCAGTGCCTAGATATACTTAGGTGATCTGTGCATTGTGTGTGTCTTACCTTGTGCATTTTGGTTGTTTGCATTTTGTGTGTTGCATTACATTTGCATCTTCATATCATTTATTACCCTCAAACACAATGAGTGGAAACGGAAATAGTCATGAGGGAGCCTCAAGCACAAGACCCACTTTGCTCAATGGGGTGAATTATGCTACTTGGAAGGGCAAGATGGAAGCCTATCTTTGCCAAATAGATGACCTTGCTTAGATGGCTATTGAAGACGGTTATACTCCTCCAACAATGACCACTGACGATGGTGTAGAAGCTTCTAAGTCCAAGTCTAGTTGGAGTACTCAAGAGTTTGAATCATCCAAGGGGAACAACAAGGCTATGCATGCCATTCTTTATGTCATGGACGATAATCAGTACAAGCTGGTCCAAAACACTAGGATTGCAAAAGAGGCTTGGGACATTCTTCAAACGGTGCATGAGGGAACCGAGGTAGTCAAGGACTCAAAGCTCCAAGTCCTCCAAATGTAGTTTGAGATGATTATAATGGAGGAGCATGAATGTTTCAATGACTTCCAAGTGAAGTTGATGGATATTGTCAACCAAAGCCATCAACTTGGTGACCCCTATTCAGATAGGAGAGTCAAGCAAAAGATTATGAGGTCACTTCCGTCAAGGTTCAAATCAAAAGTGATGGCACTTGAAGAGAATAGTGAGTATAAGAATATGAAGCCGAGTGAAGTCATTGGAAGACTTCTAGCTTATGAGTCTAGATGGAACACCTCACCCACACCTCAGAAGAAGCAAAATAGCATTGCCTTGAAGACCACTAAGGTTGAAGAAGAGAATGAGGACTCAGATGAAGAAATGACCCTCATGGTTAAAAGATTCAAGAAATTCATGAAGTTTGAGAGGAAAGGTTTTGGGTCAAAGGGGAAGGAAGTGAAAAGGAAAACTCCATTCAAGAAGATTGAAAAGTTTCAAGAAAGTGACTCCAAGAAGGGCATTCAATGCTATGAATGCAGTGGTTTTGGTCACATTGCTCCAGAATGTGTAAATTTGAAGAAGAAGGAAAAGAAAAGGGGGAAGGTAATGGCGACTACTTGGAGTGATAGTAAAGACTTAGAAGAGGAAGAAAAGTCTTCAGATGATGAAGATCGAGTTGCAAACTTCATTGCCTTCACAACATCTCATAATGGCAAGGAAGTTGTGAGTGACAAGGAAGAAGTAGATGACTCTAGTGATAAGAGTACCTCTTCTAACTCTAGGTTTGAGATTGATGAGAAAATGGACTATGTAGACTTCATGAAGTTTTTTAAAAAATCTAGATTGAAAAAGAAGAAGAAGGTTCAAGAGTTGAAAAAGAAGAATCTAGAGTTGACTTTCAAGATTACCAACTTGAGTGAGAAGGTAAATAGTGGAAAAGTGTTAGAAGAGAGTTTAAAGTTGGAGCTTGTGATCACTAAGAAGGATGAAGAAAACTTGAATATTGAGCTTAAGGAAGCAAAAGAATTGGTTGCCAAGATGACATCCGGAACCGAGAGACTTGACAATATGCTATCATATAGATAGAGTCCTAGTGATAAAACAGGCCTAGGATATGTGGAAGGCAAGGCTACACTTCCTTGAAGAAGACCATCTTTGTCAATAGTCTAAAGGACAAAGAGGTTCAAGAGTCACACCAACAAATGGGATCGAATGAGGTTGGTGAATCATCAAAGCAAGCACAAACAAAGTCTCAAGCTAAAACACATTCACCAAAAGCTAGAGCTCATCATACAAGACCACAACCTTCAAGGAGCTCTCAAAGTCAACAAAGGACCTTTCATCCATAACCAAAAGGGAGAATTAATTTGGCTCAATCATAAAGGTTCTTTCAAGGAAGAGATACGGCTCAACATTCAAGGATAACTCAAAGGAGAGGGAAGTCTTCCATGCTTTCACAAGGATATGGTATGAATTCTTACTTTACTTCCATTTGTCATTATTGTGGTGTTGAAGGTCACATAAGGCCGAATTGTTTTAAATTTATTAAGTTGTGTCTTTTTGAAAGCATGATTGATAAGAATATGCTTAGAAGAGCCAAAATGCATGCACCTAGAAATTTTAGAGCCAATGAACTCAAGGCTCCTAGAAATGGCAATGTTGCTACTAGGTGGACTAGAACAAACGAGTATGTTTGCCATGTGGCCCAAGTGGCGATGAAGGCGAAAGCCTCTAACACTTGGTACCTTGATAGTAGTTGTTCTAGGCATATGATCGGAAACAAGAGTTTCTTTGAAACTCTTATAGAAACTCTTGTGATGGAGGATGGAGGATGGTGGATTTGTCACATTTGGTGATGGCTCAAGTAAGAAGGTTATAGGAAAAGGAAACATTTCCATCCCCGGTTTGCCCTCCTTGCCTAATGCTCTCTATGTAGATGGCTTGCAAGCCAATCTCATTAGTATATCACATTTAAGTGATGAAGGGCTTTCAGTTTTGTTTGGAAAAGTTGATTGCTCTATTCTAAGAGAAGATGGACATGCTCTATTGAAAGACAAGAGATCAAGTGACAATTTTTATTGTCTTGATTCTAATGGAATCTCTTGCAATTTGTCTAGTTGTGATCAAGTTGAATTATGGCATCAAAGGTTATGTCATATGAATTTCAAAAACTTGAAAGTTTTTAAGAGGTTGAAAGTTATGAGAGGCCTTCCTAAGTTTGGAAATAGGATTGAGGGAGTCTGTGAACCTCGTCAACAAGGAAAGCAAACTAAGAGTGTGCATAAGAAGGGTAAGTATCTTGTCACTAAGGAGCCATTAGAGCTTATTCATATGGACCTTATGGGTCCCATGCAAACCGAGAGTCTCGGTGGCAAGAGTTACATTTTTGTGTGTGTGGATGATTTTTCTAGATTTACTTGGACTTACTTTCTTAGAGAAAAATCTGAAACGTTTGAAACTTTTAAAATGCTTTGCACTAAAATTCAAAATGAGAAGGATTCTCACATAAAATGCATCAAAAGAATTAGGAGTGATCATGGGAGAGAATCTGAAAATGTTAGCTTTGAAAACTTTTGTGATAGTCTTGGCATTTCCCATGAGTTCTCAGCTCCTCAAACTCCTCAACAAAATGGGGTAGTAGAGAGGGAGAATATAGTCCTCCAAGAGATGGCCTGTGTGATGTTGCATAGCAACAATGTGCCTAGGAATCTTTGGGTTGAAGCTGTCAATATGGCCTGTTATATAGGCAATAGGGTGTTTCTTAGGCCCGGGACTAGGCAAACCTCCTATGAATTGTGGAAGGGTAGGAAGCCAAATGTGAGCTACTTCCACTCATTTAGAAGCAAGTGCTACATTCTAAATGACTATGATCAACTTGGCAAGTTTGATGCTAAGAGTGATGATGGGATTTTCATTGGCTATGCCCTAAATAGTAAGGCCTATAGAGTTTTCAATTTGAAGACAAAAAATGTTATGGAATCATCTAATGTGTTCCTAGATGATTATAGGCCTAAGGTTAGTAACCATGATGAGGAGATTAGTATGATTGATGATACTCCCTTGGTGAAGATTGATGAGATTTCTAGTGATGAAAAATCTAAGTTTGACAAAGAGGTCACTCAATCTCTTGATAGAGATCCTACTTTGGACACTAAGGAACCCGCTCATTGGGTTAGGCATCTCCACAATAAGAGTGACATTCTTGGAAATGTGAATGAGGGTGTGAGAACTAGACATCAATTACAAATCAAATTAGTTACACTTGCTACACCTCTCAACTTGAACCCAAAAAGGTAGATGAAACTTTAAGTGATGAGTTTTGGGTCCTTGCTATGAAAGAAGAGCTAAACCAATTTGAAAGAAATGAGGTTTGGACTCTAGTTCCTAGGCCTAAGAACACTAATGTGATAGGTACCAAATGGGTTTATAGGAACAAATCAGATGAGGATGGAAATATTGTGCGGAATAAAGCTAGACTTGTAATACAAGGATACTCTTAAATTGAGGGTATCGACTTTGAGGAGACTTTTGCTCCAGTTGCCCGATTAGAGTCCATTAGGCTTCTCTTATCTATATCGTGTGTTCACAAATTTAAATTGTATCAAATGGATTTTATGAGTGTCTTCCTCAATGGCTTCTTGCAAGAGGAAGTGTTTGTTGAGCAACCTAAGGGGGATGTTTATCGCCTCAAGAATGTGCTATATGGGTTGAAACAAGCACCGAGGGCTTGGTATGAGCGCCTCACTCTTTATCTTGTTGACAATGACTACTCTAGAGGTAGTGTTAACAAGTCTTTATTCATCAAGTGCACTAAAGATGAGTTATTCATAGCTTAAATTTATATTGATGACATCATTTTTGGTTCCACCAACAACTTGAAAGTTCAACAATTTGTTGATGTGATGACTCATGAGTTTGAAATGAGCATGGTTGGTGAAATCAATTACTTCCTAGGCTTGCAAATCAAACAAATGCATGATGGGATCTTCATATCCCAAGCTAAGTATGCCAAAAACCTAGTGAAGAAGTTAGGCCTTGAGAATGCCAAACATCGTGACACACCAATGAGTACCACTTTGAAACTTAACAAGGATGCTAGTGGAAAAAGTGTGGATCAAAGTCTATATCGTGGCATGATAGGGAGCTTGCTATACTTGACTGCTAGTAGGCTCGATATAGCCTTTAGTGTTGGTGTGTGTGCTAGGTACCAAGCAAATCCCAAGGAATCTCATCTCTCATCTGTGAAGAGAATCATTCGATATGTGAATAAGACATCCAACTATGGGATATGGTACTCTTTTGACACTAATGCTAGTTTAGTTGGCTTTAGTGACGCAGATTGGGCAGGTAATTGTGATGATAGGAAGAGTACATCGGGCGGTTGCTTCTTCCTAGGGAACAATCTTGTATCTTGGTTTTACAAGAAGCAAAATTCCATCTCATTATCCACAGCCGAGGCCGAGTATATAGCAGCTGGGAGTGCTTGCACACAACTCCTTTGGATGAAGCAATTGCTTGTGGATTATGGATTTGAGCAAGGTACTCTAACCCTTTATTGTGATAACATGAGTGCCATTAATATTTCAAAAAATCTTGTCCAACATTCTAGAAATAAACATATTGACATTAGACATCATTTCATACGGGAGCTAGTTGAGAGCAAATGCATTGCACTTGAACATGTTGGCACAAATGATCAACTGGCGGATTTGTTTACAAAACCATTAGATTCAACTAACTTTAAATCTTTTAGTAGGTCTATTGGGATTTGTCATATGCATTGATGGGTTTTAGTGGTTGACCCCATATGATGAGCTCAAGTAAAAAGAGCGAACTTGCATTTTAATAAGCAAATAATTGTTCAATTTTATACTCTTTAATTAATTGCTTGAGTTTCTTGGAGGCATATATTAGTATTTTTTTTTTCAATAAGTGTGTTTTTTGCCTTATTTGAAATGCATGTCTCATTTATGTTCAAACATGTATTTTTAGACTAGGAAATTTGATTGGGAAGTACATTTGATTGACCTAAGGTTTATCTTCATGTTTGTGAAAACTTGATCTTGCCATGCTTAAAGTGATATGCATGATGAATTTATTGAATGCTTACAAAATGATTGCAAACATGTGTGCAATTGGCTTTTGAGACTTCATTCAATAAGGATATTGTATCCATTTTAAGAATTTCACAATCTAATAGTCTCTCTCTTTACTTATTGAACAAGGCTACTATCATACGGGCATCTTTCCCTGAAAAATCTAATAGGGCGCAATAGTCGCTCATATCTTGTTCAAATTGTAAAGTTTGATAGTTGTTCTTATGTTTTTTGTTAAACTATATCTTGTTTTCCATTGCCAATTTGGTGAAAATCGGTTTGACTTCTCTTGGAACCTCATGTGCTATTTTCCTTTGCCAAATACCATGTTTTTAGAAGTTGATATTGCATGTATTTCATTCGAGGCATTCTTTCACACATTCAAATCAATAAAACTTTCATGAATTTCTCTCTCTCTTAATTATCCTGCATAAAGTTGTTATATATGATTATGCATTTACATTGCAAATATCTCTCTTTGCTACAGCATCCCGGTTGGGGAATACTCCTTTGCCTATCTTGTGACAAAAAGGGGGAGTAGTGTTGGATTTAGGGGGAGTTGATATTGGCATGTTTTAAGGGGAGTTTGACATATTGTGAGGGATCTGACCTATTTAGAGGGAGCATTTGCTTTGTGCATTGTTGATTGCATGTTACTTGTTTCCATTTCATGCAAATTGTGATTATTTTTATTTATCTTGATCCCTCTCATATACTTGTCTTGGAAAGTGTAGTTCTCTGTTTTGTAGGTTTGATCATTCTACAAGCGATGAAAGATTTGAAGATTTAGCTTTAGGTATATCTTATGATGTAGAATGTTTTTTTTTTGTTGACCTCTTGTTGTTTCTTGCTATTTGTTGTGATGATACTTTGTGAGTGAGTGGTTTTGTCACGAAATAGCCAAAGAGGGAGATTGTAAGTTCCTCGGTTTTTGATTGGCTAATTTCGTTGACAACCATATTTTGGGATCAATATGTAAGGGTAGTTTAGGAGTTCATTGTCCATAACCAAGCTCAAGCATCAAAGGTAAAATCACTTGCTTAACTTCATTGAAGAGATTTAGTGCATACACTCACTCTCATACTTGTTTTTGATCTCTTTGCATTTGTGTTTAATTGTCTTGATTGTGTGCCTAATGTTGTTATCTCTTTCTTGTTTGAATTGATTGCATCTTGTGATTAAAATGTCATGTCATGTTAGGCATTGGGATGCATTCCCTTCACCTCAGTTCTCTTGCATGTATTGTGTGTGTGTGTGTGAAGGTGATGAGTTGTGCGCCACTCGAGCAGCGCCCTCACCAGCGCAGCTTTCCAGTGGTGTGTCGCTGGTGGTGGGCTGGTCGTCATGTGCACCTCACCAGCGTAACTTGTCCAGTAAGTAGACGTTGGTGGTGCGCTGGTCGTCATGCGCACCTCACCAGCGTAACTTGTCTAGTGAGTTGTCCTTGGTCGTGCGCTACTCAACCAGCGCACATGCATCAGCGCATATTGCATCTTTTGGCCTATTTTTGCCAAAACGACGTAGCTTCACTTTGGGTTTCATATAAATATACCATCTTCTTCCCAATTCATTTTTAGAGCTTCCTAACCTATTTTTGAGAGAGAGATAAGGTTCTTTATAGAGAGAAGCTCCAGGAAGGCATTTTTACTCAACCATCCTTAATATCCAAATCATCAATCATCTTTCAAGCATGGGTTTCTTGTGTGTTCATACCTAGGTATTCTCTACATGCTCTAAGCTTCATGATTTCATTACTAAGACATGTATACCTAGGGTTTTAGTCTTTTAGTCTTTATTGCATATTAATTGCTTGCTTGTGTGATTAATTGCTTTTATGAGATGCATGTGTATTGATTGTTGGTTGAGATGCATTAATTTGTGATAGCTAGCATTTACGACGTTTTTACCCTTCTAGCTAATTCTTCTTGCATTTGCATTTAGAACATTGATATCTAGGATTTGTTTTAATTGTCATTACTTATCCTAGATAAGCATGAATGTCTTGACCTAGCATTTTTGCATATATGAATATTCTTGCATATTCACTTAGGTTGCCATTATCTCTTCATTGTTGAGTTAGCTTGTGGCTAAGTGGTTAGTGCACAAGACTAAGGATCCAAAATCACTATTAAGGCCCGTTGGGTAGAGTGAAAGGGTTAGTAACTGGAGGGTTAGACGGGAGGTCAACTTAGGTTGTAAAATTTTACTCAATAGTGGATTTTATGAATCAAGGGTGACGCTCTAAACAGCATGTGGTTTTTCCCATTTGAAAGGTTTCCACTTATACATTGCGTGTTCTTATTGTTTTATGCTTGTTATCTTTTAATTTATCACTTAGTAGAATGGGATAAATTTGATAACATTGACTAATTTGCAAAATCGGTACCCACAACCCCCCACCCGCGTAGGTTATAGTCACACACTTTCTAGGGAATTTCACTTATATTAAGGATGTCCAAAAAACCAAACCTTATGGACCCGATCCGTCCCGTCCTTTCCAATAAGAAGTTAAATCAAAAAATAAATTAATTGATGATTTCAAATAACCCTTATAGAAATGGGACGGATTTGGGGTTGTCCCTCCCAAGACCTCACTTGTGATTTATTACTAAAACAAAATTTAATCATTAAGAAGTTAATATATAGTTTATTAATAAATAAAAATTAAATAAATATTTTTATTTAAAAAATTAAGGTTAATTTAGTAATAAAAATTAATATATAAAAGTTATTCAGGATTGTGAATTTTTCTAAATAAATTATTTCAATTAATTAATATATATATATATGTGTGTGAAATTGAAATAACACTTTGGCGGGGAGGAACATTTCAGATTTATCTGTTTTTAAAGGGTATTATCTGATTAGTCCCTAGCTTTTGGTGAAACATCAATTTGTTAAGTGTATTTGTTTTTTTAGGACTCTTGGTCTCATACTTTTTAAAAATACTTCAGATTGGTCCATTTGATAATAAATTTAACAGTCAAAGGTGACCAAATATGTATATTGACAATTTTACCTTTAACTTAAATTAAATGATTTAAAAGTACAATTTTACCCTTTAAATTTATAGTTTTTACAATTTAATCTGATTTGTACTCCGGTCAAAATATGACACGTGTCATCAAAATTTTAAAGATTAGATTTTAAAATGGTTAAATAAAAATGAAAATCTGAATTTCATTATAAATAAAATGAAAAAAATAGAGAAAATAAAAAAAATACCATAAAAGACTTTAAAATAAATCATATTAATTAGTAATTAGATATAAATTAATTAATTAAAGATTTTTTTAGGAAATTTGGAAGCCCATCATCATCATCATCATGAATTAAAGAAAACAAAATGAAGAAATAATGATATCTATTTTTACGGAGGGAGTTAAGATCTGGGTTTCTTAGCTATCATCATCAAATCAGTTGAAGACTAAAAAGGTAAATAAAAAAATATAGAAAAAAAATAGAATTTTTTTTTTTGGGTGATCTGGATCCTGAGACTCTGAGATCTCCATCATCACTTTCATTCCAGAATGATTTTTTTTTTTTTGAGAACCCAAATCTTATTTTTCTTTTTCTTTTTCTTTTTATTTTTCTTTTTTCAATCGTTGTCAACATTTTTTCACTCAATCCATCACCAACAACGACATCAACTTTTTCTTCATTCTTAAACAAAAGCACACAAACTCAAAATCCTCATTAGAGATCTCCACCCACAAAAACAACCAAAAAATTTAAATTAAAACTCTAATATATATCTCCACCCACTGAACCCTCACCACCGCCGCCCAATCCCTCCACACTCCTCCTCCGTCAATACCACTTTCTCTCCAACTCCAGCTATGTACACGTGTCGTCGGCGTTCTCCCCCTAGGGTGAGATCCGATCTCCTCCAATGAGAGATATTGGAGAAGATTTGTTGATTTTCTCCATTAAAAGGTATCTTCTTCTTGGGGCATCGATGAGATTATGGGATGGTGGTGGTGGTTTCTGGATTTTGATGGTTTTGGTTGTTGAATCTGATGGTGGCTATGGTGGGTGGTTTTTGGTTTGGTTTTGAATATGTGGTGGTTGGTTTTGGTTGTGAAGGTTGATGATTGGATTGGGTTTGGTGGTGGTGAATTGGTGAATTAATTTCTAGTTTTTGCAATTAATTTCTGGGTTCATGGAATTAATTTCTGGTTTTTATTTGTGGGATTTGATTGAAGAAAGTTTGATCGTGTTTGGACACCAAAAAAGTGTAGAAACAAAATCGGTAGAGGATACTTTTTTTTTGTTTGTGGCTTGATGATTATGTTTGATAAGGATGAAAATATGTTGAGCATGGACGATAAAGTGAGAGAAGATAATGTTATAAAAAATCTGGAAATTTTGAGTTATTAAAATCTGGAAACTTTGAGAGTAAAAAAATTGGAATTTTTGAGTTTAAAAAAAAATCTGAAGATGGTTGTTTCAATTTGGAGATTAGGTGATAAAATGATAGAAAGAACTTGTATTTTTAATTTTTTTCATGGCCATTTTAAAAATTTTGGGTTTGATGAATGATTTTGTAAAAAAAAAAAATGAATTAATGGTTTCTGGATTTTTTTTTTTTTTTGAGAAATTGGTTTCTAGAATTTTGATGAAGAAGAGAATTGATCTCCACTATTTTTATAGAATTTTTGGTTTTCTTAAATTTTTTATTGTAAATATAAATATTTAATTCTCTTTTTTCTTTTTCTTTTTTTTCTTTTATTTTGTGATAAATAAAATAATGAATTTGTGTTTATTTCTATTTCTACGACACATGATATGTTTTTCATTTAAAGATAAAAATACCTCTACAAGTGTTAAGTTTGACTGATTATTGACCGACGGATGGACCAAATTGATGTATTTATGAAAATTGAGGGACCGAAGATTCAAAAAAAGTAAAGACACTTAAAAAGTTGCTCTTTTCCCAAAAGATAGGGACTAAATTGATAATACATCTTTTTAATGGATCTAGATTTATGATTTTTTAAGTACTCGTTTGGTTGAGATTTCTACTGCCTCAAAAGGTTTACGAAGGTCTATTTGAATTTTTTTGAGTTGTTTGGTTGGGCTTTTAAGATTGTTTATTTTAAATTGAGTAGGTGCTAGTATAGTTTAAATCTCTACTATGTAAAATCTTATGGGAGGTACTCCTCCAAATAGTCCTTTTAAAAAAATCTATCTATCAACCAACTATATTTTTTTTTTTTAAAAACTATATTTGTAATAGATCGACTACAAGTAGATCTTTTACCAATAGAGGTTTTTCAAAAACCTAACCAAACAAGCTTTAACTCATTTATATTTAGCACCTTTAATTTTTACATTTATTTTATAAAAAAAATCTTATGAACAACGATTAAGCAACTTGTAACACTGATTTCACGATTTACTTTTCTTATTGTTTCTAGATAATTATTTTCTTGAATTTTATTCAATAATCAATTATAAACATTTAAACTATATTTTATTTGTTGATATTAAGATTATATAAAATATAATAATTTCTTTTATAAAAAAAGTTGAATATAAAAAATATTGTCTAATATTCTAACATATATATATATAAAGTATCACAATAACTATTACGATACGCTGCCAAAACCGACAGAAATCAAACAGTACATAAATTTGATGATTGAAGTATACTTGTGGTGGAGCCACCTCCCCTTGTGGCCTGTTAGCAAACAAGTACTCGATCCCAAATACTACGCGGAAGGGTTGCCAGATAACACAAACAAACGATAATATCAATGAAAAAAAAAGATGAAAAAAAAAATAAGCACGAATCCAAACACACAAACGTACTATTTTTACATGGAAACCCAAATAGGAAAAAAAATCACAGCCGTCAAAACGATAAGAAAAAGTTTCACTATGTAACAAATTGTTACAACCACACACTCATGTTTCTCTCTCTAAAATACCCCAAATCCAATTATACTCAATGCACTCTTGAGATCTCTCAAATATATCTTATTTTTCTCCACACACAATAGCCTAGCTATTATGGGCTATTTATATGAATTGCAAGGAGTTTAAGTCTAAAGGGAATCCTACTTCTAGACGTACAATAATTACTCGTTTCACATAATATAATTTCCTATTTATAACAAGTCTTCTTGTTTAGGAGAAATCATTTTTCTTCAAGTACAGGACTTTCCTATTCTTCATGAAGACAAACTATTTTCCGATAAGCATAAGAACTTCCAGAAGAAAACATTTTATATTTTCGTAAAACATTCATGATCTCGTTAAAATTCACTGTTACCGCAGTTTGGGTCGCGGTTTGCAACCCGTGCCCTACACCGTGTAAAGCCACTGGAGTCCACCGCTCAAAATACTGTAGTTGGTGCCTTTTGTCTCCGTTGCGGTCTACACCGCGTGATACTACTAGAATTGTTCGCTCCTTAAGTCGTGGTCTATATGCCATGTCCGCATCGCGGTCCATGATGCGGTTCCTTCTGGAATTCGTTTCTTTAATTCTTCTTTGATCTTCAAGCCTCCCTCAAACATGATCTCCTACTTCTAAACGATTCCCACGTCTCTAAAAAGTCTCTGCATTTGTTGAATCCTGTTTGGTAACCATTAGGAATAATAGTCATAGCCAACAATCCTCCCTTATAGCGAGAATTCCCAATAAAAATTTCATCCACAACTAAGACTCTCATCATCGAGAATCAACATACCCACCACAAGGTATAACCACATAAAAACACCTATCCAAAGATTTCACCGGCACATGTCGAAACTCACCTTGGTGAAATTGTGGTGCAACTCCTCACATTAGGTTCCTTAGGAGTTCGTTCAGACATCGACATCTTTATCTCTCACACACCTTGTATCCCCTCATAACTAATACCCATGCGCAATTATGTGCCCATTATCAGCAATACATCATTTTTCATGGCAACTAGCGGTTATGCCATGAAGATGTTTATGCCACTATAAAGGAATCGTTGTAATCGAACTCAAGAGAGATGATTGTTGGATCCTCCTCTTTGGAGCTCTTAGTCACACTTGTCTTCTTATTTTGACAATTCTTCTTAACATGTCCCGATTGTCCACATTTTCAGCAAGTGACTTTCTTCTTAGAGTCTCTTTTCTTTCTGTCACAAAAAGGGCAAAGTTATTAGAAGATTTATCTTCACTCATCAGCTTTCGTTCCTAAGAGATTAGTTTGTTCGCTATATCTCTAAAACATATGGTTGAACTCATATGCATTAAAATTGGCTTCATGTGCGTATATAACGGTGGAAGTGACCAGATGAGTCTTAATTCTTTATCTTCTTCATAAATCAAGACTTCAATCGACTCTAATTTTGAAATAATTCCAATGAGCACTCCCAGATAATCGGAAACCTTCGTACCTTCTGTCATCTGCAACATGTGAAACTGCTCCTTCAGGTAGAACCGGTTACAGATGGTATTTGCTTGATACAATTCGTTAAGCCTCTCCCAAAGTTCTTTTGCTGAATATGTTCCATAAATATTTGCAAGAACATTCTTGGCCAAGCAAAATCGTATTTCACTTGCAGCCCTCTCATCCAAATCCTCCTAATCATCATCACTCATCACATATTTTTGAAAACTAGTAACAATTGTTTATTTGCTAGAATCTCCAGAGCCTTCAGGGTTTTCAGGAGTTGATTTACCATTCAACATCTTGCATAATCTCAGTTGGATTAATCTTTGACTTAAACTTGCCACAAGCCAAAGTTGATCTTTCCATCGATTTTATCCACATCAAACTTCATTCCAGACATAAGTTTGTTGAAACAGCTACATGCAACCTGGGTTGTGATACCGGTTGTTAGCAAACAAGTACTCAATCCCGAATACTATGCATATGAAAGCGTTGCCAAATAGCACAAACAAATGATAATATCAATGAAGAAAAAAGTAAAATAAGATGAAAGAAAAAAATAAGCAAGAATCCAATACACAGACGCAAGATTTTTACATGGAAACCCAAATAGGGAAAAAAAACACAACCGTCAGGACGACAAGAGAAAGTTCAACTATGTAGCAAATTGTTATAACCACACACTCAGGAGTCTCCTCTAAAATACTCCAAACCTAATTACACTCAATGCTCTATTGAGATCTCTCTAATATTTGTTATTTTGCTCCACACACGGTAGCATAGCTATTATAGTCTATTTATATAAATTACAAAGAGTTGAAGTCTAAAAGAAATGTTATTTCTAGACGTATAATAATTACTTGTTTCATATAAATACTATTTCCTATTTATGACAAGTCTTCTTGTTAAGAAGAAATCATTTTCCTTCAAGTACAGGACTTTCTTATTCTTCATGAAGACAAACTCTTTTTCCTTTTCCTATAAGCACAAGAACTTTCAGAAGAAAATATTTCTTATTTTCGCACAACATTCCTGATATGGACAAAATTCGTTGTTACCGCGGCTCGGGTCGCGGTATGCAACCAGTGCCCTACATCACGTAAAACTACTGGAATCCACCGCTCATAATACCGCGATTGGTGCCTTTTGCCTCCGCTTCAGTCTACACCGCATGATACTATTGAAATTGACCGGTCCTTATACCACTGTCTACGTGTCATGACCACACCGCGGTTTCTTCTGGAATTCATTTCTTCAATTCTTCAATTCTTCTTTGGTCTTCAAGCCTCTCTCAAACAAGATCTTTTACTCCCAAACGATTTCCAAGCCATCAGGAAGTCTCCGCATTAGTTTAATATTGTTTGGTAACTATTAGGAATATGAGTCATACCCAACACGACATTACCTCTAAAATTAATCGATAATTTTGTTAGGGGTCCGGGATTTCTTACCCCGCCCGAACCTACCCATTGAGGCATTGACACGCTAATTGTTTTTAGATTTTCGCTTTTGTTGGTTAATATTTAATAGTGGCAATGTTTTGTATCTTATCCATTTTTATTTTATTTATGTTATTTTTTTTACGAGTTTTGTGTATTTGTAAAATATTTTATCTATTTCCATTAATGAAACACATATCCTTCACATGATACGTCTAGACATGACCACGGTTCGGCTCGAACCGTGGAATTGAACCATAACTATGTGAAATGAACCGTAACCGTGGAACCGGTTTCGAAACAGTAACCGTACGGCTGAAGGTTAGGTTCGGTTCGGTTCGGTTCCGATTCTCCTCCAAAAAAACCATTCTTGGAATCGACGGTTCGGTTCCGGTTCCAGAAAATATATTTTTATTTTTTATTTTTTATTTTATTTTTCTTAAGCAAAATTGTAAAAAAAATATGAATTGAACCGGACGAGCTGCCGGAACTTAAACTGAACCGGAATCGAAACCGAACTGTGGCCATGATTAGATACGTCCCATCGCTAATTTTTAAGGGCTCAAATGACTGAGATTATTCTTGTGCTGTAATTATGGACCAGCCCGAGACAGGTCGGTCTGTGTGGTCCGTGAAGCAAAACGGGTCGTGCTAAGCACGGCCAGTGGAGGAGGCAGGCCAAGCCGAAGCCCGGTACATGACAGGCCGAGTGTCGGGTTGCTAGTACCAGGTCCGGTACGCCGGCCCGCCACTTCACGCCTAGTCGGCTTGCCAGGCCCCTAGACCGGCACGCTGGTCGATCAATTCTCCCGTTTGTTTTAAAAAAAAAACATACTCCCTCCAACGGCTGGATTTTGAATTCCAGCAGTTGAAGGCTCTAAAATTTACAAAAAAAAACCCCTAAAGTCATCCAAATTTAATTTTGACCCACAAATCAAATTTTTCTATAAATACTTCCATCCATTTTATTTTCCGTTCACTCTCTCTATCATTCTTTCAATCTCTCATTCTCTCAAATCTCAATCTCTACATTCTTCAATTCTCTACACTTTTTCATTCAATTTCATTATTACTCTCTCTACAAAATTCTCTAAATTTTTCACCAACCCACCAAATTTTAAAGGTACAATTTTCTTATTACTTTTGTTAAAACATTTTTTGATTGTAAATTTATATTTTTATGTTTAGAATGTAGTTACTAAATGAAAATATTTTTATTTAGTTAGTTAGTTTATCAATTTTTGTGCATTAATGTTAATATTATTTGTTTAGTATATTAAGATTTTTAAGTTTAGTAATAATTTTAATATTTGTTATTAGTAAATTTAGAAATTTAATTTGTATTATTGAATTTAATTTTTTTAATAAGTAAATTATGAATGTTAAGTATAGTTGTTAAGTTTAATATTTTTTGTTAATAAATTATGAATTTTTAGTGTAGTTGTTTATTTTATTATTTTTTGTGAGTATATTATGAATTTTAAGTGTAGTAGTTAATTTTAATAAGTTTTATTAGTAAATTAAGATTTTTATGTGTAGTATTTAATTTAATATTTGCTGTTAGTAAATTTATCAATTTAATTTGTAGTAGTAAATTTAATATTTTTTGTTAGCAGATTATGAATTTTTAGTGTAGTTGTTTATTTTATTATTTTTGTGAGTGTATTATGAATTTTAAATATAGTAGTTAATTTTAATAAGTTTTATTATTAAATTAAGATTTTTATGTGTAGTATTTAATTTAATATTTGTTGATTTAATATTTGTTGTTAGTAAATTTATTAATTTAATTTGTAGTAGTGAATTTAATATTTTTTGTTAGTAGATTATGAATTTTTAGTGTAGTTGTTTATTTAATTTTTTTTTATGTAAAATAATATTTTTAAGTGTCATATTATTTTTATTAATTATTGTTAGTAAATTAAGATTGTTAAGGGTAGTAATTAATTTAAAATTATTTTGTTACTAAATATTGATTTTTAATATGACTATTAATGACTATAGTGTTCATATTTGTAATTCAGAAAATGGATCATAACCAACAGCCTTATTTTCCGGACGGTTTGAACATGCTTAACGATGAATTTCATATTTCGGAGCCGACCCATACTCAAGCGATACCTTCTGGTTCCGCCGTTACACCAATATCACGTCCCAGAAAATTAACATCAGATGTGTGGCAGTGTTTCAATATAGTCTAAACGACACTCCCAGACGAGACGTCCGGGCCCAGAGCTAAATGTAAGTTTTGTCATAAGGATTATTCCACAAGTAGAAAGGGAACCGAACATTTGAGACGGCATATGTATAAATGTATGCCTACACATGGACAAGTAGACACTACAACGGCATCCAGACAGGTCCGTTACGACGTGGCAGTTCGACGCCATGCACGCTAGAGAGTGCTTGGCATGATACATTGCACAAACTGATCAACCGATAAGTGTTGGTGAGAGTCCATTTTATAAAGAATTAATCACATCTGCATATAACCCCCAATTTGAACTTGTTTCTAGAACCACCACTAGAAATGATTTGATAAGATTGTTTGAAACCCAAAGAGATGACTTGATTGTTGATATACAGCATTTAAGTGTCTCTATTATATTAACTTCTGATATTTGGAATGCATGTTCCAAACAGGACTATTTATGTATCACGGGACACTATTTAGATTGTAACTGGAGAATAACAAAAAGAATTATTGGTTTTTGTCCTATAAATTTTGTACATACAGCAGAAAACATTTTTAATGTCATTATTTCTGTTTTAGAAACTTATGAAATCACACCATCATATCATTTCTATCACATTAGATAATACATCTGCAAATACTAGCTATATTGCATTGTTTATTGCAAGAAATATCCCGCAAGATGGAAGTTATTTATTCCATCAACGGTGTGCATGTCATATTATAAATTTAGTTGTACAGACTAGTTTAAAGCAGGTAAGCCACCAAATAGATCGCATCAGAGATGTCATTTCTTGGATTTGCAGTTATAATCCTAGATTCAGTGAATTCAAGAGACTGTAAATTAAACGGTGTCAAACCCCGACGATTCCAAACTGATATGCCGGTAATGTGGAACTCTACGTATTTAATGTTGAAAATTTATTTGGAATATGATACAACCATTACATGTTTTTTTAACATGAAATTGGCCGAAACACTTACCACGATAATTGGTATGTGACAAGGGTTTTTGTTCAATTTTTAAAGATTTTTGACAATGCCACTGTAACTCTTTCCGGGGTCTATTACCCCACATCTTCCCAGGCAATCCATCAGATAGTGGAAATGTCTGAAGTGTTAAACAGTTATAGAGAATATGAACATCTAGGCGCTGCAGTTGTTGCCATGGAGACAAAGTTGAAAAAATATTGGGCTAACATTCCTCTACTTTATGCCTTAAGTGTTATAGTAGATCCTAAGGTTAAATTATCTAGTTTAGAAGTTTTGCTTGAGTTTATTGGTACTAATTTGTCAATAGATTATTCAGAACAAATTACTGACATTCGAACCAAGTTGTTCGAGATTTTTCGTATTTATGAGAGCAGGTTTGGCAACATTGACACCCCCCCCAATCAACATAACTGGAGACAGAGCCGAAGCAAACAAGTTGGAGCCTTCTGAAAGGGTAAAAAAATGACAAATCAGCAAGTACTTCTTCAGGGCAAAGATCTGGTCAATCTTCTTGTACCGAACTGATTAGGTACCTTGAAGCACAATTCGATGTTGTTGAAGATAAGGAAGAGTTTGATTTGTTGTTATGGTGGAAGACCTATGCGTACAGGTATCCAGTTCGGTCACACTTAGCACGTGACGTACTGGTTATTCTCATGTCAACATTGTCTTCAGAAAACAAGCTTTCAGCACCAATGGACGCATAATTGAACCAAGAAGATGTTGTTTGTCTCGCGAGATGGTGGAAGTATTAACATGCCTTCGGGATTGGGAGCATGCTAAAAAAAAGGTTGCAAAATCAAACTGTAGATAAATAACTTATTCTAAATTTCAACAATCTATATATTGATGAACCTACAGGTAGTGGTTAGGGTCAGAACTAAGTTATACTTTTTACATATGTATTTAGTATTTTCTTGTAAGTTGTAATACGATTGCACTCTTTTTCCCTTACCAAGTTTTTATCCCACAGAGTTTTTCTTGGTAAGGTTTTTAATGAGGCAATCAAGTAAATATGTAATACAGAATTCCATAAGTGAAAAATAATTAAATAAATAAAATATTGCTCGTTTTCTTTATTCATTTTTAGAATTGAAACCCTAAATCCTAAATCCTAAATCCTAAACCCTAAACTCATACAAACTTAATTTGAAAAAATCGAATTTAAAAATAATTATGGATCAGGTCCGCCAGACCAGACTTGCCGGACGGCCCGGCACGGCCTGCCTGAGACAGACCGACGTGCCTTGCCATGCCTCAGATTTCGAAAACAGGTCGTGCCTAATGGGCCGGGCCACTCCATTATTACAGCATTAATTATTCCTAAGACTTTAACATAAGAAGCCACGTTACAATTATTTACGATTTCTCAAACTAGAATTGTTTATTTTTATGGTTACCTTTTGGTCAAGAGGTCCAAGTAAACGTAGAACTTTCTTAAAGTTGGGTTATATTATATTGCAAGTTGTCAGACAAACTGCCCTCAGATTAAATTTAATTGCCCAGCCCACCATTAATTGGAATCAAATTGAAGTTAGAAAGTTAACTACACCTCCAACATTATGCCCTATACTATAAGTAAATTTAATAATTCTTTTATTTTTTATGCCTTAGATTCACTTTTTTTTTTTTAGTAAATAAATCTATTTCTTTTATTTTAGAATTCAGCAGATAATTATTGACCCAAATCAAGTAAATAATTGCAGCCGGGAATTATCAATTATAATTATGGTGTGGAAATTCTATGGTTGCGGATGGGCTTGGGCTCTAATCGTCCAATAAACTCGCTAAAGATACTGTATAGTATGTACAACGGTTTCTAAATACACCCACAGCAAACAAATTAATCCTTGGGTGCGCATTTAAAAACTTATTTGGGTATATTTAGTAATTTTTATGTATAAATTTAGTTTTTGTCAACGCAATTGTTATTGCTGCTTCTAGAGTTATTTATACGGAGAGTGATTTACAGCAGTAATCATCTTTTAAGTTTTGATTTTACAATAAGATGAGACCCAACAACAATGCAGTCATCATCAGCTACTATGTTGAATCACCTGCCGTTCGATCCCATCTTCAGAAAATGAAGCGTCAGTCTGTTTCTAAGAAGCCTCAAACAACAAGGAAATTGGGTTCTGATAGGAGGTCAGAGCTCTTAGCTTATGCAAATGATCTAAGAAAGACAAACTCTCAACAAATAAATCCACCCGGAAAGCGTTCCACGTCCAAGCCCAAGGTACGTACGTTTATTATTTGCTAGCTGAGGCTGAGAATTAAATTGAGAGTGTGTGCAATTTTGTTTTATTTGAACTCTGAGCAATCAAATGAAGCCACCAAGAAAGCTTTCTATGTTGAAGTGTAAGGTAATATATTTATTATTTCCTAAGGTAGAGAATTGACTCGAGAGTCTGTGTAATTTTGTTTTATTTGAAGTCTTGACAATCAAATGAATCCACCCAGAAAACTTTCCACGTCAAAGTGTAAAGCAGTACATTTATTATTTGCTAAGGTAGAGAACTGACTTAAGAGTCTGTGCAATTTTGTTTTATTTGAATTTTGGATTATTTGCTGAGGTAGAGAATTGGTTTGAAAGTCTGTGTAATTTTGTTTTATTTAAATTTTACGTGATCATGTGAAAATATCAACAGAGTTGGAAATGGTGTAGTGCACCGGCGAAGTTCCAAGTTTTGTTTCTTCAGATTTGTCAAGGCAACAAAGGAGAATGGGATTATATGCAGATGGCATCAGAAGAGACAACACAAACTGATCCGCTAGATGGCGTAAATACTAGGAAGGAAAAGAGCTCTGCAGAGAGAAGAAGAACCAAACCTCACTTCTGTGTATGTTATTATTACTACATTACTTCTTCAAATTTTTTGGTTTTGTTTTCAGTTGTTTGCATTACTCAGGTTGGTTAAATTAACGTTTATATTTTTATGTATTTACAGAGGAAATTGAAGAGCATCTTGAAAGAATTAGCGTTTGGTTGTCATCGCACAAGGGATGGAAGAGATAGATGATGATGATGATCAAGATGATTCTTAAAACATAGGAGCCTGTTGATGAGGGAATTCAATTCCCACCGTTTGATTGTCAATTGTGTGATCAAATGCAAATGTAGATTTATTTGCATGAACACAGAATAGGGGGGTCTCTTGATCCACTAATTGTTGTTAGTTATAGAGTGTAGACAATTGTGATCTGTTAATGAAACAATCCGAGTCTTACTCCAACGTCTTGTTTTTGTTAAAAAATGGCAGTTCTAAATCAAAGGAATAAATCCCTAACGACTCCCGGTATAAGATTTCGTGATGCTCATTCAATCCGATAATATTTCAAATTTAAATCCGAAGAATATTTCAGGTCAGGGGAATGTTGCTGACTTGGACTTGGGAGAACAAAACATACCATAGACGGTCAAGACCATTGGAAAATTTTCACCAGCTAAATTTGAAATAAACCCAAATAATTGTGCCCAATGTACCAAAGAGCTATCTTAGGAGTGTGCAAGATCCAATCAAATCCAATAGGATCCATTGGACTTGATCCAATCTATAGAATTTGATCGAATTTCATGACGATAGAGAATCGGATTGAATTATAAATTCTAAAATCAATTGGATCAAATCAGGTTTTAGATTGAGTGACGATATTTACATCACTTTAAAACTGTATGTACATCTCAAATTAGTATTTTTTTTTTACTAAAAAAAACTAGCAATATTGCACTTAAATAAAAATATTAAAAGAATTATAAATGCAGTCCACCTATAATATATATTGTCAATTTTTAAAAAACTAGCAATATTGCACTTAAATAAAAATATTAAAAGAATTATAAATGCAGTCCATCTATAATATATATATATATTGTATATATTGTCAATGATACTGGTCAAAGTGGTTTTAGAAAGGAAGCTCAGGTTAAGGATACAACAGGAGGCTCGACTGGAAATAAGTCTAAGCAAACTAATGTAGGTAAGCAGAGCAGAGCTGCTAAGATAAATGGAAGTACTCTGTTAGCTATTGTAGAGCCTCAATCAAGACCGTGTATCCCAATGAATTCAAGATCAATTCCACAAGCTATAAGACCGGTTGATGTTTATAGATAACAGCTTATCAGTTGCTATTACGTGTAACTAATTTAGCTGAGGTGGCAATTCTATTGACATCCTGCAATTATAGGAAAGTTTGTTAAAGTTGTTATTAAGCAATTCTTGAAAGTGTAAATATATATGTATATATAGCTTGAAAGTTTCACTTTCAAGAATTTGTTTCTCTTTAGCTTGATAATTCTCTCAAGCATTTTGTCAAATTAGAAAATTTACATGGTATCAGAGCTCTCAGACTAGCGTCAATGGCTGATAACTCAAGTTCTACTACTCAATCACCTAATCAACCATCACCTGTTCAACCTTCTCATAACATGACCTTTTCGTCGCTACCAGTGATTGACTCGCTGTCGATTGCGAAATCTTTAAACTTTAGCATGCCGATCAAGTTGACTAGAGACAACTATATCTACTGGAAGGCATTGGTACTTCCAGCAGTCAGAGCTCTTGAGCTCAAAGATTTCATCAATGGCGTGAAACCTTATCCAAGTAAGTTCACTAAAGTTGTTGACTCTGTTACTTCACAATTTGAGTCGGTTATAGGTAGTTAATATCTAGTTTGGAGGAGGCTAGATCAGTATCTTTTGAGTTAGTTGCTGTCAACAGTTAGTGAGGATTTGATTGGCCAAGTAACAGATTGTGTTTCTTCTCTTGAGGTTTGGTGTATGCTCGAGAAATTGTTTTCTCAACAGTCTATGGTCAAGGTTATGCAGTTAGAACAACTTAAAAATGCTAAAAATAGGTTCTACAACTATAGCAGATTTTATCTTGAAGATAAGAAAATGGTGATGGAATCAGATCTGCAGGACAAACAGTTACTGAAAGAGATTTATTGTGTAGTTTGTTAAATGGCTTAGGTCATGAATTTGATCCTGTAGTTGTCTTGATCTCCTCTCAACAGAGTACTATGAATCTACATGAAGTTCAATATCTGCTCATGATTCATGAACAGAGGATTGAGCATCTGAACTCAGTTACACAAGTTTAAGTATCCTCTCCTTCAGCTAACTTTGTGATGAATAATAGTGGTGGTAGATCTAGTGGTCGAGGAAATGCAAACAGTAGAGGTAGAGGTCATGATAATAGAGGCAGAAGAGGAAGAGGAGGTCGCTGGAACAATTCGAATAGGGCTTCTTACGAAATTTGTAGTAGAGGAGGTCACTCAGCTCCTAGATGCTATCAAAGATTTGATAGGAATGTTCAGAGACCTAACAATGCTAATAACCAACTCTGATATATGGGGATCTGCTCCCATGCTTTCTGTCGAAGGATTTCGGTATTATATTGTTTTTGTTGGTTGTCATACTAGATATTCATGGTTGTACCCCTTAGCACTTAAATCTGAAGCTTTCAAGACTTTTGTCAGTTTCAAAACTCAGGTAGAGCTACAATTTAATACCAAAATCAAGGGTTTTCAAAGTGATATGGAAAAAGAATTTTAGATTTTTTCCTCCTATTTCAAGCAAGTGTGTGATGTTCATAGATTATCTTATGCATACACTCACCAACAAAATGGTGTGCCTGAAAAAAAACATAGGCACATTGTTGAAACGGGTTTAAATCTTTTAGCTTATGCTCAACTAACTTTAAAGTTTTGGTCAGATGCTTTTCTAATTGCCACCATTTTGAAAAATATTCTTCCTACATCATTTGTACAAAATAAGTCACCTTTTGAGTGTCTATTTGGTCGGTTGCATAATTATTCATATTTTAAAGCTTTTGGATATGCTTGTTATCCATACTTAAGGCCTTACTCTTCTCAAAAATTCAATTTTCGTTATATTAAATGTGTATTCATAGGGTATAGTCTAATGCACAAAGATTATAAGTGCTTAAGTCCTTCTGGAAAAGTTTTCATATCTCGAAATGTTATATTTCATGAGTTGGATTTTCCATATTTAGCTCTTTTTCCTGTCAAAGTTTCTACTACTTCTCAGTCAGCTGTTTCAGGATCTACTTTAGTCTTGTCTCAATCTTTTGTTCCATCAATTTCTCAACAATTTTCTCAATGTCAAACACAAAATCAATCTCCCTTACCAACTAGTTCTTCTCCATGTCAAGTATAAAATCAGTCTCTCTTACCAACCAGTTCTTCTCCATGTCAAGCACAAAATCAGTCTCCACCAGTTTTATCTCCTGTCTTGACACCTGTTGGTAATGTTGCACCTATTAATCCTTTTATGCCTTCTAGTTCCTTTCATCTTATGGTTACTAGATCCAAAACAGGGTCATTAAAGCCTAAAGTCTATTCTGCTCTTTGTCAGTCCCCATGTGTTGTTCTTGTTGCAGCTGAACCTACTTATGTTCCTTGAGTGACTCTAGGTGGAAGTGTGCTATGGATGCTGAGTACAAAGCCTTAATGTCCAATATTACTTGGACTTTAGTGCCTATTAAGGACAATATTAACATAGTAGGGCATACATGGGTGTTTCGTATTAAGTACAACTCAGATGGATCTATTTCCAAATACAAAGCAAGACTTGTAGCTAAAGGGTTTTAATCAAACCCCAGGCATTTTACTGATACTTTTAGCCCTGTAATCAAGTCTTTTACCATCCGTATTGTATTCATCTTAGCTGCCACTTTTGGTTGGAAAATTCAGCAAGTTGATATGAATAATGTATTTCTTAATGGAGATTTGCAAGAGGTTGTGTATATGGAGCAGCCGGCTGGATTTGTTGACCCTACCTATCCCACACATGTTTACAGATTGAATAAGGCATTGTACGGTTTAAAGCAAGCTTCTAGGGCTTGATTTCATAAGCTCAAAAGGGCTTTGGTAGCTTGGGGATTTATGAACTCAAGTTCTGATGTTGTGTATATATAGCTTAGTGTGGTGGATTCATTAATTATAATCTTTATAGGATTCTAGTAATATAGTCCGTTCAAGACTTATTTCCCCGTTTGATGTTTATCCTTCTGGAAGCTATAAGTTTCTTCCTAATTAGAATTCTCTGATACTGAAGAGAAAATATAAATATTCCCTTATTGGATTATGATTCTTAGATTTAGTATCTGAGCAAATCTTTGATTGATACGACGTGTTTTCATAAGGTCATATTTCCTGTTTTGGCTGAGTATATCTCTCTGAGTAGAGATTTTCGCTCATTAAGACTCCTTTTACTGGATGGCTTTACTTGGCGCATACGCTTCTAACTTCCATATCAAATTTCTTGATGACATGGCATTGATTAAGGATGGGCGTGGGGGCCCAATGGGATGGGGGAGAGTCCCCCCACCCCCATTTCTAAAACCTCCCTCCACCCCGACCCCAAACCCCATTTGGGGGAAGTGGGGATGGGGGTGTTTGGGGGGGAGATTCCCCTGCCCCCACCCCCGTCCCCCATTTTCCCTGTTTCATCAGTTTTTAATCCTAATATTTTTAAATTCGGAATTTAGAATTTGGGATTCAAAATTCGATCATTTCAATCATTCGATTTACATTGTTTCGATATCCAATCTAATAAATAATCTAAAATATATAATTTATTTAATTTAATCTAAAATTAATATAAATAACTACAATAATATGGTATTACACATAAAAGTCTAAACAAATTAAAAGCTACAATTATTATTTTTTTAGGAAAAAAAAAATAAAAATTGGGTTAATTTATTTTTAGTCCTCTAGTTTGACCTAATACACAAACTGATCCCCCATTTTTCAGTATTATCTCGTTTAATCATACTGTTACAATTTTCGTCGAAAAAGTGTTGACTAACAGGATCAGAGGGTCAAATGACTCTACTACCCTTGATTAAAAAAAAAATTAGCACCAACATCAGAAATCATCTTCAACCAGTTCTGGGTTCCCACCACCATTACACCATATCAACCATCACCATCATCATCGACCATCACCATTATCATCTTCATCATCAGACCATGTCATCATCAACAACAACCCAGAAACCCAAACCTCTTCTTCGAATCTTCATCAAAATTTTCAGAAATCAAATTTTCACCAACATCAGACTTCATCAAAATTTCCACCAACACCAGAATCACAAACCCAAAATCAAACCTAGCTGACATCAGTTTCGTTTTCAAGGAAGATCATTTGGCAAGAATTTGATTTGAAATCTGGAAAATTTTCCAGACTTTTTCAAATCTAGAAAAAAAATCAGATTCATCAAATCCATCACCAAATCCACACATCGCCACCACCAATCCACACCTAAACCACCTTTATCAATTTCGATTTCAACTTCTTTTGGCTAACTCGCCTCTCAACAGCTAGCCACAAACCATCCCCAACACCCATCCACCCAAAACCATCCCCAACACCCATCCACCCAAACGTAACCGCAACCGCAACCGCAACCGCAACCGCAACCGCAACCACAACCAAATCCACCACCCCAAATCCAAAACCCTAATCCAAGCCATCGAACGCGCAAACCCACACCCACACCCACACCCAAACCCTCCATCGAACGCCTAAACCCATACAAAAACCCATCATCGAACGCCCAATCCCACCACTGAACGCCATTCCCAACACACCCAAACCCAAAAACCGACGAAGAATAAGAAGATCCGTGAGAAGAAGAAAAAGAAGAAGAATAGTGTGGGTGTCGAGATCGTGTGAGAGAGAGATGAAGAAGAAGAAGAAGAATGGTAGAGAACGTGAGAGAAAGGAAGGGATTCATGACGATAGGAGATCGGCGCTTGTAGGGGTGGCGATTGGTGTGATTTCGATGGGTTTGGTGTTAGAGTGGTAGTGGTGACTAGGGGTTTGGCTTATGTGTTGAAGAAGATGACGATGAAAAAGACAATTTTTTTTTTTAATGAAATGAAGGTGGGATCGGTTGGTAATGGGGTTTGGTAAGTGAGAGAGAGTGAATGTTTTTAATTAAATTAAATAATAATTACTTTTTATTTAGCTTTTTAATTTGATTTTTTGAAATTTATTTTTTATTTTTTTAATTGAAATTATTAATTTTAACTCTGCTTTTACCATTATACCCTTACTGATCTGACGGAATCCTAACAAAATTGGACGGCAGGGACCAAATCCAAGATTTTTGGTAACTATAGGGACTTGTCAAGGTAAAGCTCAAAATCAAGGATCAGTTTGTATATTTGATCAAACTAGAGGGATTAAAAAGAAATTAACCCATATAAATATATATAGGGAAATGGAGAAAATGGGGCCTCATCCCTACCCCAATTTAGAGAAATGGGGGAATGGGGAAATGGGGAAATGGGGGTGGGGGTAGATTCCCCCATCCCCTCCCCCATATAGGTTTTAGGGGTAAAATTCGCCCCCACCCCCAAACCCCGTTGCCCATCTCTATCATTGATCAATGTCCTTCTCGTTGACCAGTGGACTTTTGATGATATGGAATTACTATATTCCCGTATTACCCGTTACCTTCGCTGACGTATCATGCTTACGAAAAAGACATATAACAATATTGATATTATAATAATAATAAGTTAATAGAGATGAAGATATCATTCTTTGCATGGCAAAGGTATTGGGCAATCCAAGAGTTTTTCTGTGACAGGCATTGTTTGCTTTGCAGAGAAAAAGAGCAATGAAATTTAAATTCAATAACTATTATAAAATAGTTTTAAAGGTAGAAAACCATCCAGTTAAAATAAAAATTAAATAAAAAGCAAGGAGGCGTGTACTGTTGGGAGTCTCCTGCCATGCTTTTTATTTTCATTTTATTTTAATTATTTTTTAATTTATTTATTTATTTATTTTGAAACATTATTTTATAATTTATTAGTTCATAATAGTTAATCAAAAACTAAAAGAAATGATGTTTTTGGTGATACATGTGCCCTTACAAGTTATAATATTTTAAAGAGATTAATGAGGTATAAATACAAAAAAGGGTGTACATCCAATTTTCTAGAAGTGTAAATATCGTAACTCTTTTGGATTTCGGTATGAAGATCCTTTAAATCCAAAAAAATATAAAGCTTAATTTATATTTTGGGCCAATTTATTGTACACTGAGCAAATTTTGAATATCATTGTATTTTGTTACGATAAATGACTATTTCAAAATTGAGGGTGATTTTATTTATGTTTGCATTTAGAACTAATGTTTAAAGTTTATAATTATGTATTGATTTAATATTAATTATTAGTTCGTTAATTTTATTTAAAGTAAAACTATCGGGGAGAAATTACATATGGATTATAATTCAATACCCCCCAAACATGCTTGTAAAATATGTATGGTGAGACTCAAACCCCTGTCCACTAGGTGTGAAATAGGGGTACACAACCATCTCTATTGAGAGATGACGTGCGATTAATTTTAGGAGTGTTTTAACTTTTATATATTAAGAATTGCTTCATATGAATTCAATCCATTGGATTGGATCAAATTGGATTAAAATATTCTATAATTGAATCAGATCGGATCGGATCGGATTGTAATTTCATCTATCCGATCAGATCAAATCTTGGATTATGAAATATTCAATGGTTCCGATCCGCCGCACACCCCTAAGCTATCCGTAGTGTCAAAGAGTAACAACAACAAAAGTACAGCCCACCCAGGGTAATTATCCCTATGTGGAATTCAATCTCTAAAGACGTTGTACAACATTTGTAACCTATAAAATTCTACACAAAATTAAATTCTTCAACTCTAATGTTACTTTAACAATATTAATGTTATACTACTATAGCATAACCTATGTAGATAGGCTTGCTAGTTGCTAGTCACTGAAGTTATGGGTTCAATTCACAATGATGAACAAAAATTAGTGGAAATCATCCACAATGTATAATCTATTTTCTCTCAAATTATGCATTTAGAATAACAGGATATGTAGGATGATTTGCACATATATTGATTTTGAATGATTTTTAGGAGGATAACAGATCCATGTATAGTCCTCTATTTATAGAATTATAGGAGTCTCAATCCAATCTTTCATTGACAATTAAGTAGCAAGAAACCGTGGGATTGCAATCTACCTTACAAATGGATTGCCACCTAATTTTGAACGAGTATTGACATGTAGTGGTTGTCAGCCACAAATTTCATTAACATTCACCAAAAACTTTTTTGACATGTTAAAAAAACCGGACCTGTGGCTTGCATGTCCACAACTCGAATCATGCCCGTGCAAAGAATGAATAGGTCCCAATCCAGAAAGCAGATGTCACCATACCATCCCAACTTGACATGCTGTGACAAACAATTCCAGAATACTTGTTCAGGCTGTACATTTGATATTTTTATCTGAACAATCAATCATACATCAAACAAAAAAGGAAAAGGAAAATCCACCAAATCTTTCAAACTGATAAATATAAAAGAATGTTTATATGGATTTTTTTTTTCAAATGATCAAAATGCTTGAACAAATGATAATTAATCCATACACCTAACAACAACTAGGAACCTTCCAATTACAATGCCTTGGTTCTAAATCTAAATGCCTAATATCTAAGGGCAAGTCACCCATTTTTCCATTGCATTTCTACAATTTGTTCAAATCACTTTGTTATCGTAGTTCACATCAACACTTCACATCAAGGTACAATTAGTATGGCAATCACAAAAGATCATAGAAGAGCTTCAGCCCAGTCCATACTCACCCAGTTTCTAATATGAATTTTTCGTGGAAATTATAAACTTCCGGTAATTCTTCTATGCCTCCATCGCCTCCTTGAATTTCCCACCAATATCCTGGGGAAAATGCGTCCAGAAGCAGCAGCTGCTGAACCAGTAAGAAAAGCACGGCGCATCATGAAATCATCCTCTTCCAGTGACTCGTAATCCAAGCGATGATATCTACCCCTCCAGTGGACGCCACGGCTCTGTCCTCGATCAAATGATTCAAGTGGGAAGTAGCCGTCATCCAAAGAGTCATCAGAATCATAATCACTATAAACACCATGATACCCTGGCTCAATCACATAATCTCCCAGCACCATTGCCCCTGGTGTTGACGACATTATTGTGCTGATCACATCACTTCGTTCTCTCTCACCTTCCAGCTTCTTCCATTTTTCCTCAAGTACAGGGTCTACTGCTCGGGGTCGTGCCAATGGGTGCTTAGCCCTAACATGCTTCCTCAGTTCTTTATAAGTTCCAACAAACGAGCACTTATCCTGCATGCATGTTCGCTTCTTGGCATTGAGATATTTACGGGCAGGTTCCACCACAGTCCAACCCTTCACCTGTCCACGACAGAGTGGGCACAAAAGCTCTGGAACTTCTGTCTTATCATTGGTATGACCTGCATCCAAACTCAAACTGGAATTACCTATCATCCCATTTGATTGTTGCTCCATTTCTGAAGATGCTTTTGTGTAGGCTTTCTTGTATTGCTCAAGACAATTGGCAAAACGACGGCTTGTAGCACACATGTAAGGTCGGCATCCTTTGTGATAAGAGGAACAAAGAAGGAGAACAGCATTGTGAGGAAACTCCAGGCACACTGAACAGGTTGCACCTTCCCAATCTTTCTTCTCCAAAGCTTTGGAATGTTTTTCCTGTTTGTGACCTTTTTTACCAGCCTTCATTGAACAAGATGGTAATGAATATGGTGTTGATCTATGACGTCGTGAATCAGACTTGCTTCGTGCCTTGTCAACTTTCCCCATTACAGATTAAGCCTGAAACAGATGGAGAGAGGGAAGAGAGTAATCAGAACATTCATACAGAAATATTTACGTAAATATAATCTGCTTAAATTTAAATTTTTAATTTCAATTAAATCCATATATAACAAATTCATAACACCACAAACACAAGGCCGCCCGTGGGAGATGCCCAGCACACATTCTTAGGATGATTAATTTAACAGTCATATCAAACTTTTCATCACACCTTATAATGTAATAGCAACACATAAATTCATTACTTACTAAACCCAAGTGGAACTTAACCATGTTATATACAAACTTCAAAACATCAAGCAACCATTGAGCAATAGAGAAAAGGGACGGAATGAATGTATGGGTGTGGGATGTGTATACTTTACAGTGTAATGCATAAATCCTCGGTAGCAATGTAGCACTAGCATGTATTCCTAGCCATGGAATAGAGTCAAAAGACCCATTTTTTATTGATTTTCCAAAAGGAGTTGTGTGCTGACATCAAGCATTTCCCCCATCCTCTGCTTCCTAGAAGAGCATAAGACTCCCAGCCACACATAATGATACCTAATATGTTCATCCAAGTCATCTACTATAGCTGATTAAACCTATTTCTGCCAAGGACAGATTCATAGAAAAAGGATTTTACATCAAAGCCAATTCTTGATGGAGATGGTGTGGTACTCCTTCCAGCCACGAGACCCATGATACTCACATTTGTGATGTTTTAGTCATGGGATCATGGAAGGTAAGGCATCAATACTTCCTGATTACATACAAAATAACACCCATTAAAAAACCAGGTGTATGTTTAATCCAACAAACTACTTTCAAACAATAACATACAGTCCCGTGAAACCAAAATGTGAAGCTCATCTTACTGAAAATGGCATTAAATACCAAGGTTAGGATACAACTGGTAAACAGATTCAATGCAAATTTATTTTTCCTTTTATCATCTGCTTTGTATATCTACAATCACATAATTAGCATCCTTACCTTACCTTACCTTATCATCCCCGACCTACCCTAACCCTCCCCGACATGTATTGGCAGCCACCTTTCCATGAATTTGGCTGACCTTTGAGGCCCTGATTCTTGGTGCTAATGAAAGAAAGGGCTGTTCGTTTCAAATGCATGGTTGACCAGAATTGCAGCTTACTCGAAATACAATGGGAAAGTATGATAAAATAAAATATAAATTCATTCAAAGAAAACTACAACTACATTCATTAACAAAGATGTGTGTCTATTTCAAGCGAAAAAGAGCTATCGTATTCTTCAGACAGATATGGAAAACTGAACAACATATACCACAACAGGAAATCGTTAAACCCATAAGATATCATGTATAAATTTTAACTTCACTGGTCCTAGAAAGCTTCTGTATACTTAAAAGTAAAAATTCAAAATAAAAAGAATACAAAGGAAAGAAAAACTTTCTTACTAAAAAATCATATTTACAAAACAACACTGACTTTCTAAATCTCAAACCTGAAAATGATAGCTAGAAGCAACAGAACCAGAATTTTCAACAATACTCAGGAAGGTTTTACATTTAAGCAGGGTGAGCCAAAGGAGGCAGGGTAAAAGGAACATAAATTACAATAAGCAAATATTTTCATCCATCTGTATATCTATGAAATATGTACTTGGCCATAATAGAAAAATATAAAGTAAAAAGGTGATTCTTTAAACCTTGGAACTACAAGCATCGATAATAATATATAGGGAAAATATACCCCCCAACTTACCAGGACATTATTGTCACTTTCGTGAGTTTTTCCACAAGCAATCACTTATCACGTCATATCAACAAATATGAATGGGGGTAACCAACAATTCAACATAGATATAAATTATAAAATAAGGATTTTACTTTTCACACTGCTTGTGTTCTATCAATATAACTTTTTGCTACATGACCTCTTGTAAATAATTTAAAACTATTCACACCATCACTTGAAAAAGGAGGAGAATAAGAAAATTCAACTTGCGGCCTGAATCTAGTATAAGTTAACCCAAACAGTTGACTCATTTTAGTGACATGCTCCCACAATAATCTGGTTAGGCTGGCGGCTGGCGCTCTTAAGTGGTTAAACTAGAACGAATTTACTTTGAAGTGCAAGCATAATCCTCCTAAATAAACGGTAACAATTAATAAATCATAAATATTTGAACTTGGTATTCCAAGAATGAAGAATCATGGTTGCAAAATCCAATATTCCAATGCAAACCGATTTACCAAAATGGAGGAATATAATTATAAATTAAGGAATCCATTCAAATATCAAAGCTTTTGAAAACTAAGGAAGATACAATTATACAAATCAATGACTACTGTAGATGAGCATCATAGGTTCACTCTTAATCCAGAGCCCTAGTCCCTACTAAAATTATATTTTCAAGAAACAAGTAATTGTCTGCTGCAAAGACTAATTTGATGATGATTCAATAATAATTTAGTGTGTCAAAATTATGAAATCAATAGATCAATATTACACACGACTGTCAGTGGTACTCATTTCTTTCATCAAATATCCTGTCCATCAACTCAGAATCATAATACTAATTGCACTCCACCGAACACATTAATCTTAACAACTTTAGAGGCTAGACCCCATACAAGTGGTAGCCTGTAACCCAAGTTAACATTACAGGTTCATATTTACAAAACTTGCTAAATGTTTTACAGCAATCGCAATCGCAATCGCAATCACAGTCACACAGTGGAAAACTCAGAATCAAGCAGGATAAGATGTCATTTTGACACGCACTATTACCACATATTCACCAAAAGAAACAATGAAGAAAACAGATCACAATCAGTTGATGATATTCTCATAATGAAATAGTACGTCATTTTAAATACTACTTTAAATCAAAATTCAAATCCTTCTGATACACCATTGCAATTGTCCCAAGCAAAAAATTTAGGAACACCACAGGCAGATGCATGCATCGGAATGTCATAAACATAAATAATCCCAAAATCGCTCCTTGATCGTAAATAATTGCGGTCACAAATCCTAACTTTGAAATAAGAAACATAACATGTATCTCACATATCACAACTAACAAGTCAGAGATCAAGAGAAAACCCTAGAAATTGGAATAAAAGATCCAGTCCGATGAAACATATAATAATAATAATATAATAGAAGAAGTTAGAGTGCAGTCGCTAAACATCGCCCAACGACTACGAGAGAATAGAAAAAAAAAATTGAGATCGGAATTGGAGAGCGACGTACCAGGGAAAAGAATAGAAGAGAGAGGAATGAGGAGAATAGTAGAGAGAGAAAGACAAGTGTGTTAAAAGAAGATTGGTGGAGGGAGAGATAGAGATGGAGAGGATCGGGTGGTGAGTGGTGAGTGGTAAGTGGTGAGAAGAGAGAGCACCCGATCTTCACGGTCACGTTAGCCGATGGTTGCGTTGCGTGTGCAGCTGCTTTCTGCCCTTCAAACTTTGAATCTGGTGGCTCTCAGTTTTACGCCACCATCCACCTCCCTTATTCAATCCCAGAATCGAGCCCAGCCCGCGGCCCAGGCCCAATTATACTGTGTTTTGCTCACATGGTCCCTAAATTATCGAAAATACATGAAATAGGTCTATCTGCTCAAAATATTAACAATTTGACACTCAAATGTGACAAAAAATATATATAGACCATTTTTTCCTTTGTATTCAAATATTAAATTAGAATGACATTTTTTGACGGTCACATGTGAAGGAAAATATATATTGACCATTTTTTCCTTTGTATTAAAATATTAAATTAGAATGACATTATTTTTCCTCTAACATTTTACAATTTAACAGCTTTATCTATTTTGATAGTCTAATAAAAAAATAAATACTTGAAAAGGATTAAATAATAAAATAAAATAAAATTGATAAAATACATTAAAGAATTCAAAATAAAAATAACAAAAAAATATTACAACAGTTGAAAGTCACTTTTAATTTAACTGATAAACTAAACAGACTTGAGTAGAAAAAGACAGGCACCCCCCTCAACTCCCTATATGATAATTTATCTTAATTCTTTTACTACAAATATATCATAATATATCATTCATTCCATTATTCTGTATTTCTGTTATTCACAAAATAATTACAAGTTAATTATCACATCATACAAAATTGATATAAGTTTGAAGAGATAGCAGCAACTATTATATAATTTTATTTTATTTTTTAAACTGGGTATGGAAATGAGGTATGCAACCATCTCACTAAGCAGTGATGTGCATTATATAATATATTAGAGTGTTATAAGTCTAATGAAATCCCATATAAACTAAATGGGTTTAGCTACGATACAATAATTAGTTACCAAAAGTAAATATTTTTTTTAGTTTTTTTTTCTCTAATTTTTAAATTTTGTGGACCATTGGATTAAAATCCAATATTTAGTTTTCAACCTATCAACTATACAATTATTGTACTGCAGCTAAACACATATTAAATATGAAATTAGTTGATTGGGCTGGGATCTTACATTAACAAATATGAAATTAGTCATGTGTATAATATACCCATTGGACATAGATATGTCTCGGTTCTGGTTCCGGTTCCGGTTCGGAATCGGCAGTTCTGGTTCTGGTTCGGAATCGGCAGTTCCGATCTGGTTCCGATGATCCCCGACGATCCGTTTTTTTTCGTTCACTAAAAAATATTACATATGTAAAAGTAAAATTGTAAATGCATGATATTGAGTCACCTAAAAGAATTTTGAACTAAAATAAATAACAAATTAAAAAATTAAAATAAAACTAAATAAATGAAAATTTGGTCTTGTACTTAATTTTTACCACGATTAAGTTGTCTACGTAACCTCTTAGAGATTAGACTTTAGAGGAATCAAATGCCACATAGTTCTTTTACCTTTTATTATAAGTTGATCAGTTGGGTGATGACGTGGAGACATGGACTAAACGTTGTTCTGATAATCTGTTCCACTTTTGGTGTCAGGTTGGTCATCTTTGAAGAAATCGTAAGGTTCATCTTGATCGATTTCCTGTTGTCTATATTCTGTCTTCATCCAATCATCTACACAAGATTGTATCTAATTGATTTTGAACTTAAAAGCGAACGTTTAGAGTCCAAAATATTTCCACTGTCGTTGAATTATTGATCCCCCGCTACCGTAGAAACTGGTGTTGAAAAAAATTGTTTGGCTATTATAACCAAAATTGGAAAGTACTTTTCATGCTCATTTCACCATTGTAGGATATCAATTTTTTTATCTTTAGTGTCTTCTATAAACTCAAAAGAGGTACCTAGATAAGATTCAAGCTCGAAATACATGTTGAAGATTGATAAAGAAGAACCTGTAACTTTTTTATTTTTTTGGATAACAGATTATACCCTAAACTCATAAATCCAGAGGATGATGAGGACTGAGATACATTTTGAGTTTGTGGAACATCTATGTTCAATGATGGACCAAAAACTCTAAGATATTCATCATATAACTCATACAATAATGCATTAACTCTATCACAACACTTATCAATATCGTACTCTATTTTTAAACATTGTTCATAATAAACAGAAAGATAATCAGACAAACTTTCTAATCTACAACTTGAATCAAAACACATGGCAATCAAATAAATATTTTGAAACTCCTTATAATATTCTAAACATTTAGCCTCCATAGCAGTAACGGACTCCAGCAATTGTGGCTCGGTTTCACAATGAGCTAAGACACCGACAATATTAAGACTCTCAATAATAAATAAATTAGTTGTAGAATAATAAACACTAGATAAATTGCTAGTAGCAGTATTAAAGACTTTTAACAAACAACAACTATTGTTACAAACATCCCAATGACTTTGATAAAGATTAATGTGACTAACATTATATTGAATAAAAGTAGCTAATAAATCTCTATAATCATAACTTCTAGGAAGCAATTTATATATAGAATTTCAACGTGTTGGAACATCACGAAGAAATCTAACTATAAGCCTACCATTTTGTTTACAATATGTTGCTCATGCATTCATTATAGAAGGATTTCTCCACAAATAATAGATGACATATTTAATAGGTTGAATAAACTGTTGAAGAGTTTCAAATCATTTTTTAACACATAAATTTAACACACGGCATACACATCGTTGATGAAAAAATTTACCACCAAGATAAGGTTTGCATAACTCAATTAAAGCATGAACAACAGTAGTATTGTTAGAAGCATTATCAAAACCAATTGCGAAAATTTTGTTTTCAATATTATACTCTGTAAAAATAATTCTAAAATGTCTAAAAATATTAGCAATAGTGTGTTTCTCATCAAAAACTCTAAATGAAAGAATTCTTTTTTGGAGAGTCCATGCATTATCCATATAATGGCAAGTGACACCCAAATAAGAATGCATTTTCCAATGGTCACTCCATATGTCGGCACATACGGAAACACGGTCATTATATTTTTCTAAATATTTTTCCAACTTTCTTCTCTCTGTCATAAATTTTTTCAAGTGTTTCTGTGAGCGTGACTCTTGGTACACGACATGCAACGAGATTTAATGCTCGTTTACAATAATTAATAAAACCAACTTTTTCACAAAAACTAAATGACAAGTGTTCTGTTGCAACCATTCTAGCCAATTTTTCTCTATTTTTTTCATAACTATATTTAAATAATTGGTGGTTAGAGGTAGCGTACCTAGCAATTTGGGATTGTGAACTCGATAAGGCCTCTGATTTTGGATGATTGTTCGTTTTATGCTTCCGATATGTGCTATATCCTCCAGATTTGTTCTACTTAAATATTTTTTTGCAGTAATTGCAAACCACTTTAAGGGTTCCATCGTCTTGCGTAACTTTCTTCGTATGGTGTACGAAGAGATCAGATTTGACATTCTTCGATACATTCTCTTGCGAAGGTGGATGAAATTCAAAATCTACAGGCTGTTCTACAAGCTGTTCTTCAGGCATATTTTCTGATTGGCTTGTGAAATTGGGGATAGAATTTGGTCGATCGAGATCGGGTTCAAAAATTATTAAAGGGGGATGAGATTGATGGGCATTTAGGCCTAAGTCTTCAGCATAGACTTAGCGTTGCAGATACTCGTGATAGGCCCTATCATCAGAATTGAGATTATCTGTCATGCGGCCCTAACTTTTCATCGAAATTGAACGCCTAGGGCCATCACAACTTCTACTTCCACTTGCCATTTTAAAAATTGAATTGTAAAATTCCTTCAACAAAAAATGTTAAAAAAAATGATGAAAATAAATTGTTGGAAATAAATTTGGTAGATAATTGTAATTTGGAAACTTAGTAGTTAGTTATTGCAAATACAATAAATTCAAAATAAAATAAATTACAAATAAATGAAATCGGAAACTTAGTAAATAGTAATTTCAAATTAAATTGTAAATAATGTAAATAAAATAAATTGAAAACGTAATTGTGAATAAAACAAATTGGAAGTTTAATAGCAAATAAAATAAATTGCAAATAAATGAAACTGGAAATTTAGTAATTGCAAATTAAATAAATTGGGAACTTAGTAATTGAGAGAGAATTGAAAACTTGGAGAGTTGGAGAATTTAGATTTGAGAGATAAATGAGAATTAGAGAGAATTGGGAGGAAATTGGAGTGGGGAGAAATGAAGGTAGGAGGGGTATTTATAGAAAAAAAAAATATGAACGTTGGAGGCCCAACGGTCTGCTAACGTCAGAAGTCCGTTGGGGCCCAACGGTTCAGCCCAAAAAAAAATTAAAAAGAAAATTTGTTTTGGTGGAACCGAAACCGAAACCGTACACTGTAGCGGATCCGGTTCAGTTCACCGGTTCGAACCGAACCGCCGATATGCTAATTGGACACCCTCCCATTACTTTTCCAAATATACATCAATTTGTCGTAGATTATGATATTATAGAGTTTTCTTCTTCTTTTTTCTTTTTTGTTTCTTTTTTTTATATATTACATTTATAACTATTATAATAGAAGTGACGGAACCTGTCAAGATTAGACCATACATGTACGGTTCGGATAACGACTCACACCAACTAGACTCTTCACACATTTATAAAATAAACATAGTGAGACTCGAACCCTTGATCACCGGATATAAATTGAAGGTGTACAATCACTATTACTAAGAGGTGATGTGCAAACTATTTTAATATTTTTCATAGAATGAATTGCCCAAGTGCAACTCTTCAGTATGAACAGTCCCTCCAGGCTAATTGATACCAAGTAAAATATGAAGCATATTCGGTTCCACTATACCATTTGAAGATGATATGCTTATACAGTTATACTACGTACTGTTTGAAGGGAATATGCTTAAAATAATCGACTGCCTTGGCCAATACGAGTCACTAACTTCAGCAACTGCAATTGTCGCGCTGAATTCATTTTGTCATGTGCCAGTCGACAACATCATCATAATTAAAAGTTATCCGAACATCAGTGGATTGGGGTCTTTATCCTCCCTAAATTTTAAATTATTGTAATATTTTTTAAAAATCATAATTAAAATTTGTTTAACCAAATGCAGACAGATTGGTAATTACAATGAAAAGTAAAAGATTTTTTTCATGACAAATGCAAACTTGATATGAGTAAAAGAGCACTTGAGATGGTCACTGTTGCCTTTTAACATTTTTCTTATTTGAAAAAGGGCAGCTTAGGACGAGACAAGTGATCAAGCATATACTACTACAGCGAAAAGTATCAAGAAACACAGCTAAAAAAAAGTATCAAGAAACACAGATGTGAACTTCACTTGATACACATGTACAATTTGCAACCGTGGCAACCGACTCAATAGAGACATACATATACACAAGTACTCTGCTTCCAATTCTTACAACAATTGCTCCCAAATATAGCCCCCATAATCTTACACACATTGACAAAAAAAAATGACTGAAATAAAAAATAAGTACAAAAAAAATTAGTTGCTATATATTGTACAACAGATTGATGAGTCCAAACTACTTTCCCACTGCAAATGAAAGATACATAAGAGCACTAAAAAGAGCAGATATGCTTGTCATTGAGACCCATGCAATGATTGGGAATCAATTAGATTATTAAAAAGCATGCAGCAATTTGCTTTTGCACTACCTAAATCAATTGAGGATGCAAGGTTGTGCTTACTTCATCATCCAGAAGGTTGTCTTCAGAGCTGATTTCAGCGAGTAAAAATTTCAACTAACCTGAGATGAACTGAAATGGAGCTCAACGAAGCTAGACTGTAAATATTACTATCGAGAATCCTGCAGCACATGTGATATGACCAATTGCCCTCCTAACATACCAATCTCCGAGGTGTATCAACATGGCCATTACATCACACATGGATCTATTAGGCACATAAAGAACTTGTACGACCTCTTGTGAAAATGAGCAACCTCCATGATCATGTTTCCAATTAATGCAAGATTTAATGTCACTTGCATGCATGCCGGAAGTTTTTCCTTTCTTCCTGTTTCCACTCTTAAGGGAGCACAGCAATAGGAGACTACTTGAATTGAATACAGAAATCATATACACTCACTGTCTTTTGATGTTACAACACCATTGGCTTTCAATTTTTTTTACCCAGACGAGGTGATGGTGAGCCTGAGAATGTAGGAAGTGTCCTCTTCACAAATGAATGGTCTAAGAGTTGAGCAGCAGTGGGACGATCACTCGGATTAGTTTGTAGGCATTTGAGGATAAATTCCCGAGCATCCTTTGAGAGAAGATCAGAAATAGGTGGTGGCACACCCCTCCCAATCTGAAATAATGCCTGCATCTGTTCAGTCACAATAGAGAAGATGCTGTTAAACCCTGATTGCAACAGGTAATGCAATTTTACAATTGAGCATGTTATTGAAGAAGCAAAAACTCTTGCTAGACAAATAGTATCAATCACATGGGTTTGAAATCACATGGATTTTGCTCAAACCGAATTAGTAAATAGATATGTAGATGCAGATAGCAACCAATCAGAATACATGTAAAACAACAGAAAAAACAACCAACAAAAAGCATGCATTTTCTGAATCCTTAAATCACTTTATCATTGTCATCATAATGACAGTTGCAATAAGAATTAAAACAATAATAAAACAAATGGCACATACACATTCCAAATGCGAGTATGGAATCTGACGGGTTAACATCTCCAAAACAGTGCATCCAAGGCTCCATATATCGGCTGGAATTCCATACCCTTGGTTCTTATTGTTAACTACCTGCAATTAAACAGCTTAAAAATCAGACACTTTGCATAGAAATATCAGTATCACCAATATGTTCAATAAAAGAATACCTTGCAAGGTCATATATTGTCAGGCATAGAAAACACCATGTAAAACAAGTATGCTTCAAAGCAAGCATCAATCAATTTACTACCAAGCCAGGCAAGTCCAAGATGTATAAGAAAGAGAAAAGAGGTTGGGAAAAGTAGAAAATAAAGACTCAAAAATTTATATTTTCAACAAAATTTGAAGCACTATAACAATATTATCGACCATTAGCCCATCAATCCATTAAAAAGATCCGGTTTCTAACCTGTATATTACAAGGTGAAAAGCCACACATATTAGTAAAGTAACCCAATGCCAATCAAGCTAAAGAATCCAAGTTTCAATACAATATTGAAGTGTGCCCATTGATCCCTAGATGTCTTGCTACATTTTAAGAGATCAAACCAACTAAGTTATCTGACAAATTAGCTTCATGCTACTCAGCCCAATCTAATGCAATTTGTTTTTTTATGAAAAAATGGCAGGCCGCCATGGACTTTGATATTTGGAAATTTGACATCTCCATCAACATCCCAATACTTAAGAAAGTATTTGGTTTGTGATCCAAACACAGTTTTCTAAAAATTATTATAGAGGTTGTAGCTTAGGATATATTGGAAACAATTTAAGAAAATAACAAATACAACTTTTATTGCTTTCATATTATTGTTTTTGTAATTGCATCCCCAAACTGTTTTTGAGTACTTCTTAAAACACCCCAACCAGATGCATTTTACTGAGATCTTTGATATCTTGTTTTCAATAATAAACAACAGCTATATGAATTTGCAGATCAAGCACTTGCTAAGAAACTGAGATTCCTCTGTATAATTATACATTTATTAAAAGAAAAATTAAAAGGAAAAACAAAATACAACTATCACTAATTTAAATGCACTATTAATATTGGTTGATTCAAATTATAAGAAATTTACAAGTAGATGTAACCCCAAGTAACATAAAATTTCAAGTTTGTAACTCAGTCATCTATAAGATCAACATACACAGATTAATGACAATTGATTTGAATTCCCATGAGTTTACACCCAAGTGCTTGCAAATCTACAACTTGAATTAACCCCAGGTACTATAAAATTTCAATTTTGTAACTCAGTCATCTATAAGATCAATATACACAGATTAATGATGACTGATTTGAATTCCCATGAGTTAAACTGAAAATAATCCACTTGATTTCACAGTGCTTGTTCTAAGGTACTTTCATAAGATTTACACCCATAAGTTTACACCCAAGTGCTTGATAGAGAAAAAAAAATCACTAAATGTATTTCAAATAACCCACCAATAAAAAAATATTTTGGTTTTACTTTAATTTCGAAAAAATATATATATATATGTTTTTCCAGGAAACTGTTCTCATAAATCATAATAAATAGCATACTTTATTACACAACTCATAATTCCTAATTGAAACTTCACATTTCTCTTTTGTAATGTCTATTTAGCTTTTCAAATGTTATTTAATGATATGCCCTCTCGTCTACACATTAAAACAGGAGATATCAACAATTTAATTTTTTTCTATAAAAGAATGTACTGTAGGGCAAGAAGCGAGAAACTGACTTCAGAAACTTCTTCTTAAGTCCATCTTATTCCAAGTCCAAAGCTGATTATACCAAATAGCCAGCTCCCAATAAAGCACTCAAACTAAGATAGCACATTCAAAGTTGAGAAATCCCCATCCCAAATGACAAGGCCATAACAACATGTCAACATCACATAATGTAGATCAAATGTAATTGAACAACATCAAAAGTTATCATAAATGCATTGACCACTAATAAGAAATGCCACCAATAAAACATTCACACAAGCTTACATTAATAGCACATTCAAAGTTGAGAAATCCCCAACCCAAATGACAAGGCCATAACAACATGTCAACATCACATAATGTAGATCAAATGTAATTGAAAAACGTCAAAAGTTATCATAAATGCATTGACCACTAATAAGAAATGCCACCAATAAAACATACACACAAGCTTACATTTTTTATGCCGAAATTTTGTAAAAGCTTCATAATGTCATTCATATGTCGATCTGAATAAATACATTATTTAACTGTTAAAACTAAAATATGAAGCACAAACCTCAGGGGCCATCCAGAATGCAGTTCCCTTGCACGATTTGACATCATTCAATTTGGTGGCCTGAAAATCAACATGAAAGGCAACATTAGCTGAAGTTTACAACCATCTAAGAAGAAGAAAAAAAAGGCAATCAACATCTGCCAAAACAAGAGAAAACCTTTGCCAATCCAAAATCAGCAAGTTTCACAGATCCATTGGCATCCACCAATATATTTGCACATTTAATATCCCTTCAATACAAGAAACAAAGAGATGAGCTTTAAGAAACAAAATCACACATAAAATGTGTGAGAATTCTTGCAATTGGTGTATAGAACTCCCAACCATGATAAAATTTCAAATCAAGATTTACTTGAAACAAACATATTGTAAGGGAATAGAACAGAGCTAGAATAAATTCTGGTTAAAAAGTTTTACATGGAATGGAAAGTCAATCCACAAAACGAAATACATATAAAGAAAATAATTGAAAGAAAAAGAAAAGGAAAAAATGTTCCAAAACTATCATTATTAAAAATCAGAAATTAATGGCTCATAATACAAAAGCTTAATATTTATAATGAGCCTGAAATGTGGATCCCAACTCCCAAGGATGCAGATTTATAGCTTCTGTCCTACCATTAGAATTCAGATCTTTTTTCTTTTTCTGATTCAAAAGTGTTCATGTTCCATTCTTTTGTTAAGAAAAAAGGGAAGCACTAACAACAGCATGCCTTAGCATATAAAATAGTCTCTAGGATAAAGGTACAGATGCATGTAAGAAGGAAAGTTGAACTTTGTAGAAAATCGTAACTCCTACGGCAGAGTAAATTGCACTTGAACAAAATTAAATATGATGCAGATCGAGTGTTAAAAGGCCGTACTCTTTTAATAAGTCTTCAAAGAGGACAATATTAAAAAAAAAACAAAAAAAAAAAAACAGACTATACAACAGCAAAGCACCAAACGCTTAGGCATTGAATTTCCCCAGGTAAGAAAGTTAAATATCAGCATGAAGCTTGTACATTAGCATATGATCCAATTCATTAGTAAGCAAATTGAACAAAAGAAAAACATGCTCCAAGCACAACAGATATTCACAATCTGATGAGATCAACTGTAAATACATAATACATGATAGACCCACTTAATTACCTGTGAACTACATTCCGGTCATGAAGATACTTTAAACCATGCAGAATCTGTCTTGTATATGCAGAGACCTGGGAATCTCTGAGATGATACCTTTTATAGAGATTTTGAAGGGAGCCTTTAGTTACAAGCTCGAGAAAAATGTATAGTTTTGATTCATCCTGCAAAAGCATAACAGAACAAAAAAGAAAAATTAATGAAAAAGATATGACACAAAAGAGAAGTATCGTTCTGCTTGGGCCTAATAAGCTATAAAAACAAGTCAGGCAATCTGCAAGGTGTGAGGCGAGCTGATATATCATCTGATTTTCATGTATATATTCATTTTTTTATCGGTAGACAAAATTGTATTAAAGAAAGAAAGATATATTATATATACCTAATACTTTTAAATAAGGAAACTCAAATCAATCTCTGACAGATTACTTAACTGACATGTAGAAGGACAAAAATAATTTCATATATATGTGCATTCAGCCATTCACTACTCTCTTTTTAATTGTTTTCACAAATGCATGTAGCACTATCGAATCTCTATCCTAGACAAATCTTAAACTTCTCAATTTGCTTGGATAACAGATTGGATAATTGTTCTCAAAGTCCTCTGATTTTGGTGTTCAATAATCAAATAGATTATGGTTGAATTCAATAATGTAAAATCATAATAAAGTGGCACAAACAGTTTACACTAATATAAGCAAAGCCATGATAGAAAGCTAATTGGATTTGTTCTCAACTCACAGAAACGTATCATACTTGTGAAGAAAATTCCCAGTGATTCTCCATGTCTACCCAGCAGCAAAGGTTTTTATACAAGTAATTCAATTAAAAGTACCTAAGAAACTCAACAAAAAGTTTTGATAGGAGCTAAGAAACTCAAATTTACCTATACGATAGTGATGGCAAAATGTTTTTTCAAAGGAAGAAATGACTCAATTTTCACAACTTTTTGTACTGAACTATGCCCATGTGACCCAATGTCTGGGGATTAGCAAAACTAACACATCGACACATGTGCCTACCTATAACAAAGGTATGCCACTTACTTTGCCAAGTGACTAAGCAATCTATTATAGTTTTATTTTTATTTTTAATTTTATTTTTATTTTATTTTTGGAGAGAAGCCAAAGTGAATAAGTAATCTTAATTTTCTCAAATAGGACTTATTAATATCCTCACAATTCATATTCCATATCTATGATGTGTTCACTAAATGGAGAGAAAAATGGCACAAGATATTAAAATTGTGAAACTTGTGTATATATATATGTAATGAACAGAATAGTCCATCACTTCGACACCACTGTCACTCATGTTCAAAATTGAAGAAGAATAAAGAAGCAAGAGCCTACAACCAAATGAAAAGAAATAACATAATACCTTGTCCGTTCCATAATATCGGACAATATTTTCATGTTCAAACTGACTTAAAAGAGCAATCTCCTGCAAAGATAAGCACAAATAAGAAGGAAAAAAAATTATATTTGGGCTTTACAATTTAACAACTGATAGCAACCAATATATTTATGGAGAATCAAACTATTATACAAGGAAAAGTTATCGGTCTGTCTCACCTGCTCAAGTTGGTAAATACTCTGCTTTCCCTGGCTGCCTTGATCAAGCAATGAAACTTCCTTCACAGCAAAAAAGAATCCATCACTGCAGAAGAGTAAACACAAAATTGGTAATAAAAAACCATGATTTACAGGAAAAAGAAGTCTTTTCATTTCAAATTCACAAGTTCATAATCCTAATTGATATCATCATAAAGCTGGTATCAGTCTACTTCATGAGCTTTCTATTAACATCAAATTTCATTTTGTAAAACGGTAGTTAGAATTCATAAGAAAAGGACTAATATCATATTAGAGTTCAAAGGTTATAAATTAGAATAGATTCATTAAAGCAAAGATTTAGAAATCCAAAAATATTTGAGAAAGAAATAACATAGCACAAAAGAAACGAATCGAGACTGAGACAGATTGGCTGTGCTGTCCTCTCTCCTTTGTGATTGTGGATACCCGGGTACACATGCGAACTCAAAGAAGAAAAGAAGTTAACAGCTAAACACTAGAATACAACGATGAACTGAAAATGTAAGGACAGCAAAAGTAAATTCACTCACAACAAGAGTTCCTGGATAACACATTTGGAACAATAGAAATGAATCAAGACTAAGAATTGTGGATACAGACACATGCATACTCACATGAAAGAAAAAGAAAAAAAAAACAACTAAACTGCTGGAGTACGAGGAACTAAATATGTAAAGAAGGCATAAGCAAATTCACCTCACAACAAGAGTTCCCTTATAGCACGTATGCCTTTATCCACGCAAGATATATTATGACTATATGAGACTTTAAATTCTTCAATAGTTTCATTTTTTACCAATATAACCAATATGGAATACATTACTAATTAATAAAATTAACAAAAACTTCTATAAAGGTATTTTCAAACATGCCTTCATAAACACCAATGCATTAATACACCGTATAAGGACAAACATACAATCATAAGATGCTCACAGATCAAGGAAACTAGTAATATGTCATTGTGCTCTTTCTCACACTCATGTGACTTAAATTTCAGTCAAATCCTTCCAAGGGCAACCCAAAAAACCAACCAAGTTTCTTTATCTTCTCTCCACTCCCAATTTGGATTTAATATTCCTCTCTCTGAATTTTCAACTTAGCTCCCAAACAAATTCTAAATGTTGATCTCTCTCTTGACACTTGAGCTAGCTTCGTATATCAAAATGCAACTAATTTCTAGGATTACAATCAACTGGAACTCCATGAATAACAGTAGAAAAAAACAACCTAACTAAAACAAGAAGTCTTGTCACAAATTAGGTTAAATTAATCAATCTAATTTACAATTTTACAATCTACTAAGGCCTCTCAACAATCCTTTGGAGGAAAAAGATTAGTTAGTTACAATAATAACATTACTTAGGGTACTAAACGTCTAATCAATAAATCTGAGGAATTTAGGGTCGAATTCTCAAAACAACTTACACATCTTAAAGGGCGGCTAAAAGTTCCTATCAACAGGTTCCACACAGCAAAATACCATAAACGAGATAAATCCGGAGAATCAGAGCAGAAATTACTTAAAAATTTTCAGACAGGCGAAAACTAAAGAAAAATCATGAAGGTTTAAGCACTTACTCAGAAAACCCTTCATAGACTGATCCAAAAGATCCACGCCCCAGAAGCTCACCCTTCTCCCAATAACTTATACTCATCTTAAACCTCCCACCGGGTGAAATATTAGACATGGGTTCAGTAGTTGTACTTGAAGAATCATCATCATTGGATGTCGTGAACGAACACGACCACTCTGATAACAAAACATCCTCTTCGGCCTTAATAGTTGCCCTGGCAACCTCCTTTACTTGTTCGTAGTCTTCTTCTTCTTCATCAGATGAACTAAAAACTCCAATAATTGATGGCGCTCTATCATCCTTAGGTCCAAAATCTCTAAATATGTCCCACGTGGTGCACGTGTTATCCACCACCGGTAGCCTCATTGATGGCGGCGGCTTTAATACCGGCGGCCTAATCCCTTTAATTCCTACAGTGTGATTACTGGAAATATAACACGCACTTGACTCGTCCAGCTCGCCCCGAGTCAGCTCAGTACCCTCCTTAACTGATCGTGATCCTCCTCCACCATCACCATCACCACCACCGCGACCAGTAATACAACGAGAACGTTCATCTGGCTGACCTCTTAACTCAGCCATCTCGTTCCGAATCGACTCAGTTCCGTCCCTAATTCTAACAGCATCCAAAACCCTGTCACACAGCTCACTAACTCCCACCTGTTCACTCTCTCCCTCCGTTTCCCTCGGACTCTCCAGATGGTTCAATCTTGACCTCGGTAAAAGATCCGAAGAAGACCTAATCTTCCGAGACTCCCACGCCGCCGCCGGGATCGCGAAATCCTCGGGACCTGACAAACCTAGGCTCCGACATATTCGCTCGAATTCTCCATCAACTCCTTCAACGCGGAAGCTCGTTTTGTCAGATAAGTCGAGGGACCGGGTAATTAGCGAAGACGAAGACGATGAGCCATCGAGCGACGAAGATGATGAAGTAGCATCGTAATCAATGTACTTGGCCGCATTGCGGCGATCAAGCCGAGGTTTTCGCCTAGTCTTCCCCGAGTCCATGGCCGTTTTCTCCCTATGAGAGAAGAATCGAGGTATGTGATGCATCGAGAGCTAAATCCATCTAAATTTGACAACAAACAGCAATGAAAGTCGAAGAAATTCTCTCCTGTAAAAACGAGATTCTCTGCGCTGTGTAGTTTCTCGGCTATTTTCTCGACAAAGTAAAGGAAAAAGGTGTCTAGAGATAAATTGATAGAAAGACAAAAGTCGTACCGTAATGGTTGAAATCACAAGTATGATAATAGACTGGTAAACGCCGACGAGTGACAGGAGGAAAACGCGGTGCCACGTGGCGAGTAAAAATCAGGATGATTTGAAACGATGCGTTTTGTATCTTCCGTATATACTATTCCCTAGTGTTGTCGGTTGTGTACAACCCCATGGTCACGCTGCTGGCCCCCACACTCCACCACAGCACAAATTACAAAGAAGTTGCCGCCAACATCTAAACATAAAAGTTAAAACGGAGATTTTACGTCAGTATTTACAAATTTTCAATGAAAACATGGTGTCCGATATTTCTGTATTCAAAAATATCTTCTAAATTTTCGAAAATATCCGTAATATTTATATAAAATGTGGATATCATTCCGATGTAATTTTATGTAACATCGTAACAATTTCCGAAAAATGTCACATGTATTTATGCGACGAGTAACATGTTAGGTAATTTGGTTAAATTTATGAAATTTCATTTTGGTATTAAAATTTATGTATTATATGATGCAAACTATTAAAAATGAAGTTTTAATAGAAGATTTTAAATTTTTATATAGTTCGTATACATCTTTAAAAATAAGATTTGGATCATCTCTTTACTTTATTTTATCCTTATCTAAATTAATGGTACAGCCTGGATTAACTTATCTTTTGATCAAGTAAATCATAAAAATTAATAGAAAAATCTAGATTATTAATTTACTATTTTAAACATATGTCAATAGATTATAAATGTAAGAACAAGATGATAAAGAGAAAATGTGAGGAGAAAATCCTGATAAAAAAAATTTGGTTTTTATTAAATTATTGATTATTTTAACTTTTTTAAAGTTTCATAAAAAAAATATGTTTTTAGATAAATTTACATACTTTTTCAGTAAAGGAATCGAAATTTTCACAAAATCTTAAGGGACGTTCTGTATGCATTTTTCAATTGCTGTTTTTCGAAAATAAAAATGAAAATGAAAACAGTATTTTTTATTTCAATTTTAAATTTTTAAAACGCGTCTGGTAGCATATACTAAAAGCTGTATTTTGAAAATGAAAATAGAAAAAACGCGTCTGGTAGGTTAACCGAAAACTATCAAAAATTAAAATATCAATTTTGGCATTTTGTTTAATATTATTACAACTATAAACAAATTGATTACATAATTAACCAATATAATTTTTGTATTGTAATTTTTAAATTAAACAAAAGTAACACATCAAAAATTAATTCAAAAAAACATATCAAAAAATGAATTAATCAAAACTAAACTCTTAAATTATAAATAAATAATTACAATATATATATATATATATATATATATATAATAGTAAAAATATAACTGTATATATTATTACATATATTATAATTTAATATGTATTATATTTTTATATATTACATTATATCCTATATAAATATATAATATTTGATATTATATATATATATATATATATATATATATATTATTGTATATAATAACGTTATAAATATATATATATCATATATATATCATAATATATATAGTATTAATATATATATATATATAAATTATATAATAATAATATTAATTTACTAATATTATAATATATTATAATATATATAAAATATATTATTTTATATTATATAATATTTATATATTATAATATTATATATATATATAAGAAGGGCACTTTGGTCATTTGAAAATCTTGTCTTAACAATATCAAACGCATAACAGTACAATTAATAGTTAAAAAAAATGTTTTTTTTATATATAAAAAAGTGAAAAACAAAATGAAAAATAAAAACAAAAACAAAAAACAAATATTTTATGTTTTTCAAATCTTCCACTTTTAACACTGATTTTTTTTTCGAAAATAAAATGAAAAACGATTAACGAACGCGTTTTCGAAATCGTTTTTGAAAAATAAAAATAAAAATAGACTGAAAAACGGCTGCAGAACGGGGCCTTAATACTTGTATTTATATAGATATCTATTATAGAATATAATGGATTTTGCTACCACATCACCATTTGCCTTAATACTGTTATATAGATATCTATTATAACAATACAATTAATAGTTAAAAAAAATATTTTTTTATATATAAAAAAAAAATGAAAAACAAAATGAAAAATAAAAACAAATACAAAAAATAAGTATTTTGTATTTTTCAAATCTTCTACTTTTAACATTGATTTTGTTTTTTTTTTAAATAAAATAAAAAACTGTTAATGAACGCATTTTTAATAAAAAAAAACGAAAACAGACTGAAAAACGACCGCAGAACGGGGTCTTAATACTTGTATTTATATAGATATCTATTATAGCATATAGTGGATTTTGCTACCACATCATCATTTGCATGTATTTACCACATCATCATTTGGTATTATGACATGTGGAAGTAACTCTTGTGTTTGTTCATTCTTGTGGTGACTAGTGGCAAATATGTTGTTTTCTTCTTATTGGTTACTAAAATTTATATATATGTGCTCTGTATTTTGAGTTTAAAGTTTAAGAGCAATAAAAGAAAACTTCACTTGTAATCTCTAAATATCAAACGAAAGGCAATTCTCCACTGTGTCTCATTTTATCTATTGTTTTATTTAACGTTTTATATGTTATTTCAATTTTAATTTATAACGAGTTATCAACATAATGCTATTATTCTCAGAATTTGAAATTTCTGAATTTTATTTCTATTGGAATCTGTAGTTCCTAAATTTATTTTCAAAACCTGAAATTTCTGAATTTTATTTCCATTAGAACCTGAAGTTCCTAAATTTATTTCCAGAATATAGGTCTCGTCCTGTAACTGTTTTTCAGTCCGTTTTCGTTTTTATTTTTCAAAAACGATTTCAAAAACGCGTTTGTTAACCGTTTTCATTTTATTTTCGAAAAACAAAAAAAATGAAAAACAAAATCAGTATTAAAAGTGAAAGATTTGAAAAACATGGACTCGTCCTGTAAGCGTTTTCCAGTTGTTGTTTTTTGAAAATAAAAATGAAAATGAAAATGAAAACTGTATTTTTAGTTTCATTTTCGAATTCTGAAAACGCGTCTGGTAGCAAATACTGAAAGCTGTATTTTGAAAATGAAAACGGAAAAAACGCGTCTGGTAGATTAACCAAAAACTATCAAAAATTGAAATATTAATTTTAGTATTTTGTTTAATATTATTACAACTATAAATAAATTGATTAAATAATTAACCAATATAATTTTTGTATTGTAATTTTTAAATTAAACAAAAGTAACACATCAAAAATTAATTCAAAAAAACATATCAAAAAAATGAATCAATCAAAACTAAACTCTTAAATTATAAATAAATAATTATAATTTATATATTATTATTATAATATATTAAATATTATTACATATATTATAATTTATATTATAATAATATATATATTTTTATATATGAAATATTATTATATTTTTATATATAATAATACATAATATATGACATTATATCCTATATAAATATATAATATCATTATATATATATTATTACATATATATTATATATATAATGTTTTATTAGTAATATATATATAATAGAATATTATATATCTTGTTTTTCAGGCAGGAAGAATCACAGTGATAGATATAAACTAGACGAAGAAAGGGAATTCAAAAAACAAATGGAAAACAACACGACTAGTAACACTCTATCTAGGCTTTCTTCTGCTATTTCCATCTGACAAACTCAAACAAGCAAAATCCAGAATCTCGTTGAATATACCCATATCCCAGAATCCGTACAGATCACTGAAACAGCTCTCCCTCTGTTAAACCTTTATACTGTGTTTAAACGCAGTAGATCACTCTCTAGGAGAGTCACTGCTCTAGTTCAACATCGTTCTCCTCCGATAAAGGAGTACGTTCAATCCACTACTTTTGATAATTGTCTGATCTCAGCCCCCGCAACTGAACAATATGTTGACCTAGAAATTGGTCAACCCCTAATCGATCAATGGATCAAAGAAGGTTACTCTCATCTGCACATCGGAGCCATAAGGATAATCCTTACCCTACATGGTAGGAAAGGATTATATAATAGTATATAAAATTATAATTATTTATTTATAATTTAAGAGTTTAGTTTTGATTAATTCATTTTTTTGATATGTTTTTTTGAATTAATTTTTGATGTGTTACTTTTGTTTAATTTAAAAATTACAATACAAAAATTATATTGGTTAATTATTTAATCAATTTGTTTATAATTGTAATAATATTAAACAAAATACTAAAATTGATATTTCAATTTTTGATAGTTTTCGGTTAACCTACCAGATGCGTTTTTTTCGTTTTTATTTTCAAAATACAACTTTTAGTATTTGCTACCAGACACGTTTTCAGAATCGAAAATGAAACCAAAAATACTCTTTTCATTTTCATTTTCATTTCCATTTTTATTTTCGAAAAACAGCAACTGAAAAACGCTTACAGAACGGGCCAACTATCAAAAATAGAAATATCAATTTTAGTATTTTGTTTAATATTATTACAACTATAAACAAATTGATTAAAATAATTAACCGATATAATTTTTGTATTGTAATTTTTAAATTAAACAAAAGTAACACATCAAAAATTAATTCAAAAAAACATATCAAAAAAATGAATTAATCAAAACTAAACTCTTAAATTATAAATAAATAATTATAATTTTTATATACTATTATATAATAAAAATATAATTGTATAATATATATACATATTATAAGAATATATAAAATAAATTATAATATATGTAATAATATTTAATATATTAAAAATGATTATATTTTTAATATATGAAATATTATTATATTTTTTATATATAATAATACATAATATATGACATTATATCCTATATAAATATATAATATTTGATATTATATATAATATTATATAATATATTATTATATATATATCATAATATATATAGTATTAATATATATATATATATATATATATATAGATATATATTCTTACATATATATTTTATATAATAATATATAAACTTTGTTATAGTATTATATATATATATATATATGATATATTAATATTATATGATATATAATATATCTAATAATTTATTATAATATTATATATATATATATATGATATTAATATTTATATATATTATATATTATTATCTTACATTATTATATATTAATTTACTAATTATGTAAATATTATAATATATAATATTTATATATAGTAATATATATTAATATTCTATAATATATATAATAATTATTATAATATATATATAGGAGGGGCACTTTGGTAATTTAAAAATCTTGTTCCTTTTTGTCATAGTCATATCAAACGCATAACGGTACAATTAATAGTTTAAGATTTTTTTTAATATAAAAAAAATGAAAAACAAAATGAAAAACAAAAACGAAAAACGAAAAACGAAAAACGAAAAACAAGTATTTTGTGTTTTTCAAATCTTTCACTTTTAACATTGGTTTTGTTTTTCATTTTTTTTTTTGTTTTTCGAAAATAAAATAAAAAACGGTTATCGAACGCGTTTTCGAAATCGTTTTTGAAAAATAAAAACGAAAATGGATTGAAAAACAGCTGCAGGACGGGGCATAAAATACTTGTTTTTCCGTTTTTCGTTTTTGTTTTTCATTTTTTTTATATTAAAAAAAATCTTAAACTATTAATTGTACTGTTATATGTTTGATATGACTAGGACAAGACAGAACAAGATTTTAAAATTACCAATGTGCTCCTCATATATATATATATTATAATATAGTTTATATATATTATATATTATTACTATATAAAAATATATAAAAATATATAATATAATAGAATATTAATATATAATATATATTATATATCATATATATATATATAATATTATAATATAGTTTATATATATTATAATATATAATACAAAATATTTAATATTATAATATTTACCGTTAACTGGAAATTTGTTTAGGATGAGAAATCCCCATTAACACCCTCGAGACCACTACCACGGAGGTGGTGGCTAGGGTTGGCATCGTTGATACCTGACCTGATATTGTATGAATATGAAGGAGGATGAAACAGGAGGTAGGAGACAAGCCATCCCGCCCGTCAAGCTTCGTGCTTATGAAGTAGATCTGGGGAGCTTGAGGTTCTCTTGCTGGTGTGAAGGGGTTGATCTTGGTCCTGGTCCTCGGTCGGGGTCGGAGCCCGTCATGGTACCAACGAGGTAGGAATCTAGCTCGCACTCATATATGCATGCACTACACATGACACAAGTAAAAGAAACACAAATCTTTTGTAGAGAGAGGTAGACTGACCAATGGGGGAAAAGCATCATTAGTGATCACATGCTGAAAAACCCCAAGGCAGTATCAGGAGGAAGGAGGAATACCCTTCCTTATGTATATATCAAAGAATGCTCCGGGAAGCTTACAAGGATGGTGAAGTAATACAATGTAGTTAATCCGGAGAGCTTACAATGGTAGTCGAATGTAGACCGATATTTTCCCGATCGGGGTACATATACAATGATGATGTAGAGAGAACTTTTAACGAAGCATGTGTCTTCTGTCATTGATCGGAGACCGATACAATATGCCTTTTACAGGCATATTTATACATGATGACCACCTTGGCGTGCAAGTTCGGGACTCTTCAATTAGTCTTTGTTTCCTTATTGAATACGATCCTTCCTTTTTTGTAGTTTATCGGCTTGTAGCTATTATCTCGGACAAGATATGATTGTTTCCTCTTCAAACTCTTCCTTCCTTGATAGGCGGGATTTCCTGTTATAGTTGACCCCCAATAATTGGTTGTGGAGGATATCTTAGAGAAAAAGGTATTTGCTTCCTCTTTGGACTCTTTCACTAATGATGGCCATTGAATATTCTCTTATTAATGGCGTTGATCATGTCATTAACTGGGTTGACTGCCTCCATTAATGCGATTGACCTCATTAATGGTACTTTAAATGTCATGGAAGTCAATCCTCTCTTCCTACATTGCCGAGAGGAGAGCTCCAGTTCTGCATGTCACTTTGGAGAGATACTTCATGGAGGTTACCCGAGGTGACATTTGATATTCCTTGAGGGCGAGGTACCCTAGGATTCAGTACACTGGCGGGGTCCCCGGGGGACCTCTTGATTGTCACGGAGCTAGATGCTGGTTTTCTCATGGAGCTTGTGCTAACCATTTTAGGGGCGAAATATCTCATAGGGTTCCAACCTTATAGATGGAAGCTTGGTTTAGCTACGCCGAGCTTTATCATGGAGCTTGACCTAATTATGCAGGCTTCCTAGCGGGGTAGCTGCTTGACTGGCAAGCCCTGGTAAGGTATTTGCCATAAACAAACTACCTTGGCTAGCTTCTGGAATGGTGGAGAGGTACGTTTGAGTACTGCTCTTGCTACTTGATTTAACCATACCAGGATCTACAGTGGATCTTGGTGCTTTTGGTGACGACAGGGCTTTACGGGCTTCTTCCTTTTATGCTCGGACAGGTCGAGATTATACCTCGACCAGGTAGGAGTGCCTTTGCAAGACAAGTTCGGCACCTTGAAGGTCTCCTAGCGAAAGTAGAGTAGCAAGCTCTAGGAGAGTGTAATGAGATACCTTGATGTCGGGGGACCCAGGTCCTTTCACGTCGACCTAGCTTCGGGCTTTATCCTGGTATAAGGAGCTTGATGCGGTCTTGTCGGGCTTTATTTGGTAAGCCTGGACACGTGCGAGATGCTCAGATGGTATGGGCGGCCTCGCTTTGCTCATGTAGGATCGAGTGGTAGCTCGACCTCGGGGACCTTGACATCCCGTCATATAAGCTCGAATTTGGACCCTTGCAAGAAGGCTGTGAAGTGGAAAATTCTTCTTTGGTCCCTAGCCAAATTTGCTATTAACAGAAGTCCCCTCTGACTTGAACATCGGTAAGTATTTGGGGTTGGAGTCTGAATCTTGTATTACATGAAGAATTTTGCTTGACCCTTTTTATTGGTAACCAGTATCGTTCCCAGTGATTGGTTTAGAGAACCTGGGTACTATTCATTCCTGCAAAATAAATGAGCGTATTGCTCGATCATGCCGGATGAAGCTTCTGTGGTTAATATGGGTAAATTGAGTTCCTTTTCCAGAAATCACGGTACTTAGATGAGCTGGCGAAATGATTTTGGTAGGCATCTATGCCATCTAGATTGTTCCTAGCGGGGTTGGCTCTACCAAGGCAGCAGGATGACCTTTTGGTTGTTCTGATCTTGTGATCTAACAGGTAACTATGCTCCTACGCTTAGATCCTTCTTGGAGGTCGTAGCCCGACCAAGGCATCAGGAGCGCTATCTAGCTATATCATGGTATCGAGATCTGGATCGCAACAATGCTCTTATACTCAGATCATTCTTGGGGGTTGTAGCCCGACCAAGGCATCAGAAACGCTATCTAGCTATATCCTGGTATCGAGATCTGGATCGCAACAATGATTTTATACTCAGATCCTTCTTAGGGGTTGTAGTCCCACCAAGGCATCAGGAGCGCTATCTAGCTATTTCCTGGTCTTTTGATCTAGATGGAAATTATGCTCTTACACTTAGACCTTTCTTGGGGGTCATAACCCGACCAAGGCATCAGGAGCGCTATCTAGCTATATCCTGGTATTTTGATCCGTATGGTAACTATGCTCTTACACACAGACCCTTCTTGGGGGTCGTAGCCTGACCAAGGCATCATGAGCGCTATCTAGCTATATCCTGGTATCGAGATCTAGATGGAAACAATGCTCTTACACTCAGACCCTTATTTGGGGTCGTAGCCTGACCAAGGCATCAGGAGCGCTATCTAGCTATATCCTGGTATTTTGATCCGGATGGAAACTATGCTCTTACACACAGACCTTTCATGGGGTTTGTAGCCCGACCAAGGCATCAGGAGCGCTATCTAGCTATGTCCTGGTATTTCGATCTGGATGGCAACTATGCTCTTACACTTAGACCTTTTTTAGGGGTCGTAGCCTTACCAATGCATCATGAGCGCTATCTAGCTATATCCTAGTATTTCGATCTGGATGGCAACTATGCTCTTACACTCAGACCCTTCTTGGGGGTCGTAGCCCTACCAAGGCATCATGAGCGCTATCTAGCTATATCCTGGTATTTTGATCCGGATGACAACTATGCTCTTACACTCGGATCCTTCTTGGAGGAGGTCACCTGAACAAGGCATCAGGAGTGCTATCTAGCTATATCCTGGTATTTTGATCCGGATGACAACTATGCTCTTACACTCAGATTCTTCTTGGGGGAGGTCACCCGACCAAGGCATTAGGGGTGATGAGGGGGCTTCCCGATCAATCCCTGGTCTCGAGATCTGGATGGCAACTATGCTCTTACACTCAGACCCTTCTTGGCAGGGGGTGGTGCCTGGCCGAGGCATCAGGAGCGCTATCAAGCTATTTCCTGGTCTCGAGGCGATTATTGTCGAATTACCATGGCGATCATTGTCGAATTACCATGGCAATCCTCCTGGAAGGATTTATTACGGATACCGAAGTCGAAAGAGATGCAAACTCATGGCGAGCTGATACGAAGTTGTATCGATGCATGGTGGTATCAGTTTATAACCAGTCTCGCTCTAGGAGTTTTTTAACGAGTAAAATCTCTTGAGATGATTTGAATTATGAGTGTAGATAGTGGCTCTCCGCAAAAGACGTTTTTTTTATTGCGAACTAGAGGAAATTGTCTCACGCTAGGGTCATCGCCCCTCTCACTGGAGTACTGAGAAAATATTGAGCTTCTAGTCCCCAAGTCATGTAACCGGCTTGGAAGTCCGCTTGGGGTAGATGAGAGTCTTCAACAATCGTAATGGAGCTCGAGACCCCACTGTGAACGAATCAGGACCTTTGGGTGCTCCCCGAACGGATCGAGACCTCGATGGCTCACTAGGGCATTAGAAGGCCCCGTACAAATAGAGATGAGCCATCAGTATGATAATCTCCGAGAGCAAGCTGGTGTTTGCCAAGGTATAGCTCGTGCCAACCAAGGAGGATGGTTACTTCTTCAACCCACGACCACATGGTGGGAGTGGTTTAAACTCTACATGGCAGCGTGGCTACCTTGGGAGCCAAGGTGGGTGCTTCATTTTCTGAAGGACGCTTCTATGTTGCTAGCTAGGCAGCTCGAGCTCTTCGTCCCTCTGACCTGATCATCATTGGAGGATGGATACCTTGAATAGATCACAGAGAAATATGAGAGTTACCTGGGTTCGCTCTGACTGAAGCCAGAAATTATTAAAATGATGGATGCGCAGATGATGAGGAGGACTTGGTTCCCATTTCTGCTTTCGTGTATAGTCATGTTGAGGTAGGAACTATCTTAAAGCCCTCTGCTGCTGCAGATGCATAGGGGGGCTTCAAGTCTGCCAATCTTTCTATCTGAATCTGTCAAAGTAGAGGTCCAGATTGGTGTTACCAAGGTAGGAGGGTAAGATAGGGATGAGAGATCTCGATTGATCCAATTGTTGAGATGGAGGTCAAGGTTGATTGAAGTTGATCCAACCAAGGTGGTGGAAGTTGGCTCAGAGAGGTAGATCGGGACCAAGGTAGCTCGCTAGGGCGATGAATGGCCCCATACAAGTGGAGAGAATACATCGGCCTAGTAACTGTCTGGATACATGCTTGGGATTCTAGAAGTTTCCAGCGACGGAGTGAAGACTTTGGACCCCTCCGAGATGAGTGGTGACTCACTTCAGCATTGGATGACCCTATATGAATGGAGATGGGCTACCTGTCTAGTACCGGTCCAGAAGCATACTTGGGATTTTAAGGAGCCCCAAACAACTGAAAGAAAGCTCTGGACCATGCTGGAACGAAACAGGAGCTTAGTGGCTCAATTGGGCGTTGACCTACCCTATATAAGAAGTGATGAGCCACTTGGCCTTACAGTGAGGCTGCTGCTCCAGAGGTTAGCTTAGGCATGTAGGAGGCCTTACCAAGAGTGGGAAACCTCTGGGCTCTTCTCGACCAGATCAGGCTTCGGTGGCTTGCTAGGGCGATGATGGCCTGGTAAACATGAAGCCACCGGTCTGGTACTGGTCCAAAAGCATGCTTGGGGTCTTTGGAGTCCCCTGCAATTGAAATGAAGCTCTGGACCAAGTTGGAAAGAAATAGGAGTTCAGTGGCTCAATTGGGCATTGACCGGCCCTGTATAAGAAGTGAGGAGCCACTTAGCCTTACAGTGAGGCTGCTGCTCTAGAGGTTAGCTTAGACATGTAGGAGGCCGTACCAAGAGTGGGAAACCTCTGGGCTCTCCTCAATCAGATCAGGCTTTGGTGGCTTGTTAGGGCGATGAATGACCCGGTACATATAGAGCGAAGCCACCGGTCTTGAAGCGGTGTTACTGCTCTAGAAGCTTGCTTAGGCACGTATGTGGCCTTACCAAATGGGGGAAGCTTCCGAGACCTCCTTGATCGGATCGGGTTTCGGTGGCTTGATAGGACCGTTGAATGGCCTGATAAACATGAAGCCATCGGTCTGGTACTGGTCTAGAAGCATGCTTGGGGTCTTTGGAGTCCCCTGCAATTGAAATGAAGCTCTGGACCATGCTGGAACGAAATAGGAGCTCAGTGGAACACTTAGGCATTGACCGGCCCGGTACACGAAGTGAGGAGCCACTAAGTCTCTACTAGTGATGTTGCTCTAAAGGCTACACAGTTGAGTTAGCTTCTCGGATTCATGAGTTGACCTGTTACAGCTACCTATGAGCTTACAAAGGGCGGACCCGGAGGCATGAGGGGATCTGTATGAACAGGTTGAAGCCCGGTGGACCTACTGGATAAGTGATACACTGGTGGCGGAGCAAATCTACTATAGAAGAGCAAGAGAGGTGCAGTTTTACTGTATAGGAGCTCTCGATGTATCAGAATGGTTCAGCTATATAGGAGATCTTCAAGCTGGGAGCTACTGTATTGGAGCTCCACGATTATCTGAACAGGTTCGCTTCATAGGAGTAGCATAATGAATTGGTTACACCAGGAATCCCACATACCATATTTGCTCCACAATGAACGAAACTCGTTAAATGATAAAATGAGCACCATATGCGATGCATAGACGATATAGACATGTATGGAGAAAGGACATCGTATATAGTAAATGATATTCCATGAATAATGAATCCGTTACCTCGATAGTATAATGATACTCATGTATAGACATAGAGGCTTTCAAAAGGGGTGTGGAAATTTCCCACAGACGGCACCAGAAAGTGTTAACGGGGAATTTGTTTAGGATAAGAAATCCCTATTAACACCCTTGAGACCACTACCACGGAGGTGGTGACCGGGGTTGGCATCGTTGATATCTGACCTGATCTTGTGTGAATATGTAGGAGGATGAAACAGGAGGTAGGAGACAAGTCATCCCGCCCGTCGGGCTTCGTGCTTATGAAGTAGATCTGGGGAGCTTGAGGTTCTCTTGCCGGTGTGAACGGATTGATCTTGGTCCTGGTCCTGGTCCTCGGTCGGGGTAGGGGTCGGAGCCCGTCATGGTACCTGGAGCCCGGTTCTGGAGTTTGATTCCTTCCTGTAATTCCCCGACTTAGATAGCAAGTAAGAAAAGGGCTTATCTAGCTCCAGTGTCGGAGAACTCGATTTCTGCCATAGAGATGATGCAGGAGAGCCCATCGACTTCCTTCAAGCTTGTCTGGGTGGTTTCTCCTCATCTTGATATGGGACTTTAGCATGTAGATGGGAAGATAAGAGCGCTAGGTCCAGCGAGGTAGGAATCTATCTCGCACTGATATACGCATGCATTACACAGGACACAAGTAAGAGAAACACAAATCTTTTCTAGATAGAGGTGGACTAATCAAGGGGGGGAAAACATCACGAATGATCACATGCTGAAAAACCCAAAGGCAGTATCCGGAGGAAGGAAAAAAATACCCTTCCTTATGTATATATCAAAGAATGCTCCGGGGAGCTTACAAGGATGGTGAAGTAATACAACGTAGTTGCTCCGAAGAGCTTATAATGGTAGTCGAATGTAGACTGATATTTTCCCGGTCAGGGTACATATACAATGATGATGTAGAAAGAACTTTTAACGAAGCATGTGTCTTCTGTCATTGATCGGAGACCGATACAATATGCCTTTTACAGGCATATTTATACATGATGACCACCTTGGTGTGCAAGTCTGGAACTCTTCAATTAGTCTTTGTTTCCTTATTGAATACGATCCTTCCTTTTTTATAGTTGATCGGCTTGTAGCTATTATCTCGGACAAGATATGATTGTTTCCTCTTCAAACTCTTCCTTCCTTGATAGGCGAGATTTCCTGTTATAGTTGACCCCCAATAATCGGTTGTAGAGGATATCTTGGAGAAAAAGGTATTTATTTCCTATTTGGACTTGTTGACGAGAAATTTACTCAAGATGAGAAATTTCTGTTAACACCCTCGAGACCACTACCACGAAAGCGATGGTCGGGGTCGGTACCGTTGGTTCCCGACCTGTTTGAGAGAGAGACGATAGGTAATAACAATAAATGGGAGCTATATTATTGATATACTGCTTTAAGATACAAATAACTCTCCCTTAGAGTGGGACCTCCGCTGATAGTGTGAATTACCTGAATTTGTTGCATCAGGTCCGCCTGCTTACCCTTCCTCTTCTCAACGTGTTCCCGAATCTCGGCCTGGACCTCCCTTCCAGTTTGAATGTTCTCCCTAACTTGTTTTAAGAACTCTATCAAGCATCCTCCCCTTATCAAAGCCTCAATCTGGTTCCGCAGGTTGTAGCATTCTGAGGTGTTGTGCCTTACGTCCTCATGAAAGTTGCAATTTTTATAACGATTTCTTTTGTCGACCGAGACTTTTATGGGAGTGGGCTTCTGTAACAAACCCTTGTCTCGAATAGCAAGGTAGATTGTTTCTTGAGATGCATTCAAGGGAGTGTAACGGGCGTATCCCCTCTCATCACAGGCTATATGGGCCACTGTTCTGGGAGGTGGTAAAGCTTGAGGAGGAACCCGTTTATCTGGATACCTTTCTGGTCGGGACTGAGGAAGAGGGAAACCGTATGTTGATTTATTGGGGGGTTTGTTCCGGCTCTTTTGATCTTGCTAGGGTTTGAGAGCTTCCTTCTTTTGTCACTTTTCAGCTCTCATGTCGTCGTGCTCTATCTTGTCCTTGAGCTGTTCGTCAACCTCGATTTGTTACAGAGCCCGATCATAGGCTTCCTAGTAGGTTTCCGGAGGTTTTTTGGCAAAAGACCTGAATAGTTTTCCTGCCCACAAGTTTCTCCTAAAGTTGGCGAGGGTTTCTCTCTCGGTGAAGACCCCCATCTGGATGACCTCCTTGTGGAACCGCTTGACATAAGCCCGGAGAGTTTCCCCTTTCTCCTAGATTATGTACTGTAGATGAATCGGGTCCTTCAGTCGGGGCTTAACACCTTGGAACTGTAAGCAGAAATCAGTTGATAATTTGGTGAAGGAATCTAAGCTCCCAGCGGGTAGTTTCCTAAACCAAGTCTTAGCATAATTTGTGAGTGTGGTGAGGAACATCCAACACATAGCGGCCCTGGTTATGTTCTGGACCTCCATCTGTTGAACGAAGCTCTCTAAGTGGCTCAGCCGATCTTCAGTTTCGGAGAACCTGTCAGCTGGTATTTTGAACTTAAGCGGGAGCTCTACCTCCCGGATCCTTCGGGTGAAGGGGGTGTTCATTTCACTTAGAGGATCCTTCTTGTCCTCCTTGTACTTCCCCTTCATCATCATTTGGACCTCTTTCTGTAGCTCTACCAACTGGTCCCTTAGTCGCTTACTCTCGGACTTCCTTGAGTCGATCTCTGATTCCTCACCATCAGATCCCGATGAACTGTTGACCTCTACCCTATTCCTTCTCTGGAGGTGGCTTGCTCGGGGGCTTTGCTGATTTTCTTTATTTCTACCATGGGCTTCCCTTCTTGAAGTCGTTGGGTGGAGGAGCTCTTCCCGTCCCCGGGAAAAGACATCTACCTCGGATTTGACTTGTCGTGGTTGGTAGCGCGGCAGCGCTTCTGGAACATGGGGCATGGGCCCTAGCCTATCATGGGTCGAGCTCGGGAGCCCCGCTCTGTTACGTGTTGATTTTTGAAGGGCTGGCCCCAAGCGATCAAATGCAGGTTGCCTAGCCCCAGGCCTGCTTGATTCCCTCTGATTGCAGAGATCCGTTTGTTGGATAGCGATGCCCTCAACGAGTAGTCGAAGGCGGACGTTCTCTACAAAGGCCGCCGCTTGTTGGTCAAGCTTGACCTGGCTCCCCAGAGGGGGATCCAGAGCCCGTACAGTAGCTGGTTGGATGGGAATCTGGCTATGGAGCCCGGATTTTTTCCTTTTCCTCGAAACCTTTCGTGTTGATGTAGCAAAAGGTTGTCCCGAGGTGCTCTGCTGCCCTTGCGAGGAGCGGAGCTTCATAGTGATTTTGAAACAACAAACCTTTTGAATGTAAATAAATGAATGTGTGAGAGGTTTCCCACAGACGGCGCCAGAAAGTGTTGACGGGAAATTTACTCAAGATGAAAAATTTCTGTTAATACCCTCGAGACCACTACCACGAAAGCGGTGGCCGGGGTCGGTACCGTTGGTTCCCGACCTGTTTGAGAGAGAGACGATAGGTAATAACAATAAATGGGAGTTGTATTATTGATATACTGCTTTAAGATACAAATAACTCTCTTGTTTACTCACAATCTCTCGGAGGAGTAGGGTGGTGGCAGCTCGGTGCCTGTCGAATAGTGGAGAAGAAGGTAACCGTGTTCTGAAGTCAGAATTTAGGTCTTCCTTCTATGTGTATATCTGTTGTTTATGATTTTCTGTATGTCGCTCGATCTATATTGGCTCTTCCCTTTCTTTTTCTTCTATTTTCCTATTCTTTTTTTTATACCATTCTTGGCTTCACACACACACACACACACACGCACACACACACACACACACACATATATATATATATATATATATATATATATATATATATATATCCCAAGTAGGTTTCAATTGGCGAATACTCTAATGTAATCTCATGAATCTGTTCCCTCCTTATCGGGCGGGATTTGTCATTTGAATTTGAATTGTTTCCGGATTTAATGATATGGTTGACGAAGATAAGTTTGTTGCCTTATTTGAATTAGACTCTTGACGTGCATGTGAACATTTCGTAGAAACGATCCCTTGTGCACTCGTGCCATGAATCTTCATGGAGGTCATCCTGCCAGCAGCCTATTGTCCCGTAGAGCGAGGTTGACCCCTGCTCTGGCTCTGTTCCTGGAAGCTTAAGATGGATTTTCCTTGACCCGTGGGGGCCTGAGGTGTTCTTGTAGACCTTCCTGGAAGATAGCTGGGGTAATACAGACTTAGGCGTGATTCCCCCTTTATGCCCAACAAGGGCAACATGCTTTTGGATAGGTTGGCGGGCTTCTTTCAAATGTTTCTTGAGCTGGGAGACTTCCCCTGGCATTTACGGGGCAGTTGTGGAGCTCGACCTCAGAGCCGAGATTCCCCGATTGATGGCCTGGAGAAGCCCGGGTTCCAGTGCTCTTGTGGAGGCTCGTCCCTGTCGCGCTTGGCTTATCTTCTGGTAACTTTGAAGCCAAACCGGCCTTCCCTGCTCTTGCGGGGTGGCTTTACGGTCTTACCGGGCTTCATGATTTTCATGATTGTCGATTGAGGGTGGAAAATTTTCCTTTGACCCTAGGCCAAATTTCCCTATTAACAGGACTCTTTCACTAATGATGGCCATTAAAGAGTTGAATATTCTCTTATTAATGGCGTTGATCATGTCATTAACTGGGTTGACTGTCTCCATTAATACGGTTGACCTCATTAATGGTACTTTAAATGTCATGGAAGTCAATCCTCTCTTCTTACGTTGCCGAGATGAGAGCTCTAGTTCTGCATGTCACTTCGGAGAGGTACTTCATGGAGGTTACCCAAGGTGACATTTGATATTCCTTGAGGGCGAGGTACCCTAGGATCCAGTACACCGGCGGGGTCCCCCGGGGACCTCTCGATTGTCACGGAGCTAGATGCTGGTTTTCCCATGGAGCTTGTGCTAACCATCTTAGGGGTGAAATATCCCATAGGGTTCCAACCTTGTAGCTGAGAGCTTGGTTTAGCTACGTCGAGCTTTATCATGGAGCTTGACCTAATTATATAGGCTTACTAGTGGGGTAACGGGATTGGCTGGCAAGCCCTGATAAGGTGTTTGCCATAAACAGACGACTTTGGTTCGCTTCTGGAAGGGTGGAGAGGTACGCTCGAGTACTGCTCTTGCTACTTGATTTAACCATACCAGGATTTACAGTGGATCTTGGCGCTTTTGGTGACGACGGGGCTTTACGGGGCTTCTTCCTTTTATGCTCAGACAGGTCGAGATTATACCTCGACGAGGAAAGAGTGCCTTTGCAAGACAAGTTCGGCACCTTGAAGGTCTCCTAGTGAAAGTAGAGATAGTAGCAAGCTCTAGGACAGTGTCACGAGATACCTTGATGTCGGGGAACCCAGGTCCTTTCACGTCGACCTAGCTTCGGGTTTTATCCTGGTATAAGGAGCTTGACGCGGTCTTGTCGGGCTTTATTTGGTAAGCCTGGACACGTGCGAGATGCTCAGATGGTATGGGCGACCTCGCCTTGCTCCTGTAGGATCGAGTGGTAGCTCGACCTCAGGGGACCTTGACAACCCGTCATATAAGCCCGGATTTGGACCCTTGTAGGAAGGCTGGGAAGTGGCAAATTCTTCTTTGGCCCCTAGCCAAATTTTGCTATTAACATTTACATAATTAGAAAATTAATATATATATTAATATATCATATATATAATATTATAGTATTTAAATATTATACAAAATATTATATATTATAATATTTACATAATTATATAAATATATATAATAATATATTATATTATATTATATATATAATATCAAATATTATATATTTATATAGGATATAATGTCATATATTATGTATTATTATATATAAAAATTTAATATGAAAAATATAATACTATTTCATATATATAAAATATAATAATTTTTAATATATAAAATGATATATATTATATTAAAATATAAATTATAATATATGTAATAATATAATATGTATATATATATAATAAAAATATATATAAATTATAATTATTTATTTATAATTTAAGAGTTTAGTTTTGATTAATTTATTTTTTTGATATGTTACTTTTGTTTAATTTAAAAATTATAATACAAAAATTATATTGGTTAATTATTTAATCAATTTGTTTATAGTTGTAATAATATTAAACAAAATACCAAAATTGATATTTCAATTTTTGATACTTTTCGGTTAACTTGCCAGACGCGTTTTTTCCGTTTTCATTTTCAAAATACAACTTTCAGTATTTGCTACCGGACGTGTTTTCAGAATTTGAAAATGAAACAAAAAATATTGTTTTCATTTTCATTTTCATTTTCATTTTCATTTTCAAAAAACAGCAACTGAAAAACGTTTACAGGACGAACCCTTATCACCTTCATACTTGTATTGTATGTTTTTTTTTCCCCGATTTGAACTATCACACAAATATCCTACCAACGACTATTGTTTGTGTGGAAGTCAGTGCATCATTTTGCAAATTGTGTTGCAAACTTCACAAAATTTACCTATATTCAATATAATTAGCACGTGGGTCAAAACATTTTCGATATAAATATAAATTTTTGAATGTCACGTTAATATATATATTGAATATAGATCCTCTTTATCAAATTTTTTTAAGAAATTCATATTCTCATCTTCAATGTAATTATTTAAAATCAACTATGTATCCATTCCTAAAATATTTATTTCACTCTCTTTCCTCTTTTATTTTAAATCAAATATATATCAATTTTTGACCAATCATTCTACAGTATTTATCTCATTCTCTCTCATCTTTTATTTTTCCATTAAATGAGATGTAATATTATTGATGAGAAATATTAGAAATCCTGATCAACATTTCTAAAAGAATTTATAGAATTATAAACTCAACTTCATATTCTCTTATTTTGTTTTTGCCACATCACATCTATAATCAAGTTAGATAATTATATTTGAGAGGTTTTTTTTACCTATTATCTAATTATCTTATTGTGTACTCAATTTTCTCCGGATACGTAATAATATTTGTTCTAATGTTTTGTTAGATTTACTGCAATGAGCGTGGCCTTCTTTTTCTTCATTTTATAATATTTTTCTTTGGAGGCTCATTTCATGATGAAAGAAAAATCAAATCATATAGATAATTGAATAAATAATTAAATGAAAATATAACATTAGCATTATTCTAATTTAAATAAGTTAATCCTAGCACATCATCACTTGACAGAACTGATAGTACACCTCCCTTTCACATATTTGATGAGGGGTTCAAATCCCATAATGTGTATTTTATAAACACATATGGGGAGTTTTTTTCTCGGATTGTGGAAAGTAGTTATCTCTTCTTATGGGAGTAGATATCTGGATCATACATGTATTGTTTGATCTCGGTATGTCCATGACAGTCCTATCATAATAGTTTTTATAATATATTTTTTTATAAAAAAAAAATCAATCCTAAAATAGTCAACCTTAAACAACTCAATATTTCGTTCAAATTCTCAAAAGATGCCTCATATCTCATTGAAACTCTTGTAATATTCAAATTTCTTTGTTCCTCTTTCTAAATTAAATATGATTTTAGATATGGAAATTGCTTGAATACGTGACGAAATTTCTAAATTTAGTATATTGCTTCTTGCTCTCGCATTTTATGCTCTTTGTTCCTCTTTCTAAATTAAAATATGATTTTGGATATTAAAATTGTTTGAACAAGTGATGAAATTTCTAAATTTAGTATAATACTGGTTGCTCTCAAATTTTATGCTCATACAGTTAGAGATGGGCGTGGGGTCCATTGGGGCGAGGGAGGGTCTCCCCACCCCTGTCTCCAATCCTCATTTGAGGGAAGTGGGGATGAGAGTGTTTGGGAGGAGACTTCCTTGTCCCTACCCATACCTCCCATTTTTCTCATTTTCTCCATTCTCAATATTAATATTTTTTAATTTAAAATCTGAAATTTAGAATTTGAGATTCGAAATTCGATAATTCAAATCGTTCGATTCATCATATTTCGATATTCAATCCAATAAATAATCTAAAATATATAATTGATATAATTTAATTCAATATATATTCTAAAATATATAATTGATTTAATTAATTTAAAATTTATACAAATAACTATAGTATTTACACATGAATATGTATGTGTGGAAATTTATAAATATATGTGGGAAAATTGGGCTCCATCCCCACCCCTAATAAAAGAAATTAGGGAATGGAGAAATGGGCCCACCCTCACCCCCATCCCCCATCCCCCATCCCCATTTAGATTTTGGAGGCAAAATTTGCCCCCAGCCCCACCCCATTTAGGGGCCCCCAAACACCATTTGGGGGTAAAATTTGCCCCTAAATGGGGTGAGGCTCTATGGGGGAAATGTCCATCCCTACATACAAGTTATGCGGTCACAAGCTGGGATTCAATCAAAGACCCATTTATCTCGGTGGTTGAAGTCTTACGCTCTCAACTCTCGATCAACCAAACAATGTTTAAATTTTAACCGCTCATATGTACTGTCTCACTATTGTCTATAGACCGCACTAAGCTAATAAGTGTAGGGTGCAAAGGTGGAAAAAAGGCTGGCTACGGTAGGCTGCAGCCAACTCTAGTTTTCTTCGTTTTTTTTTTCAATAGTTTTAAATACATTCCATTTAATTCTAAGTATATCTCAGTCCAATTCTGATTCCAACTTAATTTACCATTTTTTTCTTTATCTTAATTACAATCCAATAACTTAAAAACATATATCAAACTCATTAAAGCCCACTGTATTTTCTTAACCAAATGAAAGATCAAATTGAGAAATGTTAACCCTTTACTAACTCAAAATTCCAATTGAAATTTTTACCCCTTAACAACAAACCAAAAATAGTAGATTTACCATATATATATATTAATCTCAAGTCTTTAAAATTTCAATTTTATGAGTTTTCGTAACTTTTGGATTTATAAAGGTATACGGGCATCAGTATGAGAAAACTGTTTGTTTTATTTTTATATTAACCTCTTTGAAGCCTCAGAAGTCAAAATTTAAGTAGGATGTTATTGCATTTACATTGCATGTAGGGGTGGGTACAAAAACTGAAACCGAATTGAACCGAAACAAAAAAAAGGTATTTGGTTCGGTTCATTAATTATATTCGGTTCAAACCGATTTGAAACTTGAAAACCGAATTGAATTCGACTCGGTTTCGGTTTTATACATGCAAAACCGAACTGAACCAAATAAACCGAATTGTCTTAATTAATTATTTTATAAGGTTCATTTTATTAAGGATTGTTATTGATGATGTTTTATTTTTGTACTACATTTTTTTACTTCTATTTTATAGAAGTTATGAAGATTTTATATCTTGATTAAATATGAAGATCGAATATGGTTAAGTTTTAGATTTGAATTGAAATTTGGGTTGTATTTTATTTAAATTGTTTTTTTACATATTATATTCTTTATTTTTTTTTAAGTTTAACCCTATATGCCAAAATGTAACTTAAAGGCCCAAAAAAATTAAAAAACATATAAAAAAAACCTTCAAAGCCCAATATGTCTAAAACTGAATTGAATTGAACCGAACCGAGATAAAGGTGTTCGGTTCAATTCGGTTTTTAGGTTTAAACCGATTCACATATTTAAATGCCGAATATATGTCGGTTCAATACAGTTTTGACTAAAACCGAACCGAATCATGTTCACCCCTAATTGCATGCATGTTTTCTTTTTATTTTCTTGGTTAGAATATGTATTTGAGAGTAAAACTCATTATGACCCCTCGCTAGGTATACTTATTTATTTTAACTAATAAAAAATCTCTCGTATTGTCGAGATTCATTAGTAAAATGATTTTTTTATTATATAGTACAATATTTATTTATATGAAATTGTCCATAGACCACCCATGAAAACAAAATCTGGTTTCACCCATGATAGGGAGACATCTCTCGATATTAAGTCTGATTATAGAATCAAACATCCAAACTGTAATGATAATATTTGATCCCGATAGGTCAATCGTACAAATAAATAAATAAATCTAACAAATAGATAGACATGGGTCAAATGAGCATGTTGTTAGGTGATAGATCGGAGAATAACAACATGTTGAGATGATTCTAGAGATTAATTTCAGTCAAAATTGAGTGGGTGTTTTTTTGTCAATCAGGGTGAGTCTCTGACCAATAAAGTCTTATATAAAAAAAGTCTTAAAAAACTTAACATGGATGTTCAAAACAAAAATTGTCATTGAAGCATATAACTTGACGGCAGTAATGCTACATTTCGTGTCAATAAAGGACTGAAGGTTAGGGAATTGTTATTATTTACGGTCCAATAAAGTAAATTAATATTTATTATTGAAAAAAAAAACTTATTCTAACCTAATAATTCAGGGTTTTGATTATCTGAGTCTCTCGTCACCTCATCTTACGATTACTTTATTCTAACATAAATCAATTTAGAACAATAGTCTTGATCAATTCTATATTTTGGTAGAGTAAAAACATTATAATTAATATAAATAATTCAATTCATTGATTTACTATATTAAACATGTGATACTAGATTATAGAGGTAAGGACAATTAAGGTGAGACTAGGATCCACATCCAATAATCCAAGGGTATTTCAATGGATATTAATTATACAAAATTATAGGTATCAAAAGAGAGGAGCGAGAGCTTGAGGGTCGGGCTTTATCCGGCCCTTAGCATAAGGTTCAGGCTTTAAGCCCAACTCACATAGAATTTTTTAAGCCCTGTCCGACCCAAGGCATAAGGTCGAAGCCCTTTGAGGCACGGGCCTATACAGGCGTAAAAGAATTCTTATTTAGATCATAAAAATAAAACCTCATAGTTTAAAAGGAATAAAAAAATTATAAGATACAAAAGTCAAATGGATGAAACCACCAGTCAAACACAAAATAATTCACTATTACTTTTTAGTTAACAAATATAATACAGACATTCAAAAATAAATTACATGAATATCATATAAACTAGAAATATGGTGAGAAGTGCATCTATGTAGTTTCAATGCAACAAAACTAGGTTGCCACACCTCAAAACAATCATTTACATACCCAACCAATTACAATCTGTTTGTCTATATTAGTAAAATCTTATATGACATCATCAATTATCATTGTAGTTTTTTGTTCTTTCTGTAGCATTGCCCCAATCTTTTAGGCATATAAGGTATGAAGTAAAAATTTACACCGTAAGGTTCTTGATTTGTTTGTGAAATATGCATTGCACCTTTTAGTTTGATACATATATTGGAATTATCAAGTAGGGGGTCCCATAAGATTTTTTCGTACGGAATCAACCCGTAAGAATTATCAGTTAGTCGAAAATTCGCTATGGGTGAGGAATTTTGATTAACACCCTCAACCCGCTACCCGGTAGGCAACGAGGGGTAGGTACCTCGTACATTGGTGATCTTGTATGAATATGGAGGATGGTGCGGTAGGTAGGAGACAAGTCATCCCGCCGGTCGGGCTTCGTGCATATGGAGGAGATATGGGGGCTTGAGGTTCCCCTGCTGGTACAAATGAGCTGGTCCTGGCCCTAGTACCCGATCATGGTATCTGATCTCCTATCTAGGTGTCATCAATCCAAATAGAAAGTAGGGAGGTAGGATTAGTGCTCGTCCGTAGTTTCCCGACTCAAATAGCGAGCAAGGAGGAGGGCTCATCTAACTCCGATGTCGGATCCTTGTCCGCTCCTATAGTGAGGGTACAAGAGAGCTCCTCGACTCCCTTCAAGTGGGCCTGTGTGGTTTCTCCCCATCTTGATATACGACTTGGCAAGCAGATAGGTGGATAAGAGCGCTAAGTCCAGCGGGATAGGAATCTAGCTCAGATAAATATATACATGCATAACAAAATGAGATTGATGAGAGAAGGATAAGTCTTTTGTGGAGGGAGGTGGACTAACCAAGGGGGAAAAGGCATCACGAATGATCATATGCTGAAAACAAAGGCAGTATCCAGAGGAAGGAGAAAGACCTTTCCTTGTATATATATAAGAAGTGCTCATGGGAGCTTACAAATATGCCAAAATGGTACAACTTAGACGCTCCGGAGAGCTTACAATAATAACCGAATGTTAACCAATCCTGATACATTATTGGGAGAGGTAATACATATAGTCGAGATAATACAACAATAGTGATATAAGAAGAACTCAGGCGAGACGCCTTTTACAATGTTGGCGATACATTCTTGGCGAAAAGGGTGTCAGGTGTCGAATCAAGTGTCATGGAGCATGTATTTTTGGCCTCCCTCACATGGAGAAAGGTTTGTCATATTTATTGGTTCTAGTTGCTTGTTGCCCACTCAAAAGATTATTGGATTGATCTTCATTTCTTATTGGACGGGATTTTCTGTTTAAGTTAACTCAAATAATCGGTTGTAGAGGATATCTTGGAGGTAAAGGTGTTTGTTTCCTCTTTGGACTTTTCCAATAATATGGTGTATATGGAGTTGAATATTCTCTCTTTAATGGTGGCCATTAAAGAGTTGACTAATCTGCCTTTAATGGAGTTGATTATATCATTTAATAGGGTTGACTATCTTTCATTAATAGAGTCGACTTTCCCTTCTTTTACAGTGTTGGAGATGAAGCTGGCTTCATTCATTCAGGCGAGGTAAACTGATATACCGGTCTATTTTTGTCGGCATTTTTCTAGTAGACTGGTACCTTCAAGATACCATTCTTCTTATTGGGCAGGTAAGATGTGTACCCCGAATAGGTCCCAAAATGGAATCGCGGTACTCGTGTACCGAGCTAGTGTCGTGGTACCTAGGTTTCGGACATGAGATATCGGGTATAAGGTACCGTGGTACCGGTTCTGCTTAATAATTGGTGGTATGTGGAAGTTTGATACGTATTGGAGACTAACTCTGGTTATGCATGTCATTTGGCGAGATACCTCATGAGGTTACCTGATAGGGTGCTTGATAGTCCCAATGGTGAGACACTCCTAGGTATCAATCTGAGGGCGGGGTACCTTAAGGTACTAGTTTGGTTGTATAGAGTTTGATTCGACTGTGCTGGAGCTTCACAAACACATAAGAGCTTTACGAGCTTCTTCCTTTATGCTGTAAAGGTCAGAAATGTACCCCAACGGGATATTGTTGCAATGTCAACGAGTTCGGGTATGAGTAGGACATTTTATGGAGGTGGATACCCTCTGCCTATTTCCAATATGGTTACAAGGTATCTTGGTTATTTGAATTCCGATACCTCGAGACAGATGGTAGCTCGTCACGTCGACCTGGTGCTAGGTAGTGTTTTCTACCGGGTAGGCTCTATCAGGTACCAGACAGATGGAAAATTCTTCTTCGAACCCCTGTAAAAAAAGGGTGTTAACAGAAGTCCCCCTGACTTGAACACCGGTACATAGTTAGGGTTGGAGTCAGGATATGTAACACTTGAAGAATTTTCCTATTGCTTCTTACGGGGTGAACCATTACTTGAAACGAAAATCATTCATAGTGTACTTGGCTTAGGTGTATCAAGGTACCTGACATTCTTGCAAAATAAATGAACGGTGGCGGACCATAGATGGAGATTTCCCTTGGGTGGAATTTTCAACGCTCTAGTAAGTGTAAAACTTGCTAAGTGAGAGAGGTAAGATATGACAAATCGTACTGCTCGGTCGTTTGGGATGAGGCTCTTGTGGCCAATCTGGGTACCTGGCGTTCCTTTTCCAGGAATCACGGTACTTAGGCGAAAGCAATTTGGTGAATTTGGTGAAATCGGGTACCTGACATTCCTGTTGTAGAAATCCTAGTACCTAGGCGAATTGGCGAAATGATCCTGGTAGGAAACTATGCCATCCAGATCCTTCTTGACGAGGGGTGGCCCGGCCAAGGTGGTAAGATGACCATATGGCTATCATGTTCTTATGGTATGGTTGGCAACTATGCATTTACGCTCAGACCTTTTTTAGGGGTGGTAGCTCGACCAAGGCATCAAGGCGGTAAGAGGCTTCCCTGACCAATCCCTAATCTCGAGATCTGGCAGACAACTATACCTGATGAACCATGCCCTTTTTAGTGGGGAGTGGTGTCCGGCCAAGGCATCAGGGGTAGTGAGAGAGCTTCCCCAACCAATCCCTGGTCTCGAGGTGATCATTGTCGAAATACTATGGCGATCCTCCTAGAGGGATTAATCAGGTCCAAGGCATCAGAAGTGTTTGTAGCTCTCTTGGTTAATGCGAACCTCCTAGATGGATTAATCTGATCGAGGGAATAATGAGTGCTATGTAGCTCTTCAAGTTAAGAAGAACCTCCTGGAGGGATTAATCTAATCCAGGGCATCATGAGTGCTATGTAGCTCTCCTGGTTAAGGTGATCCTCCTGTAGGGATTAATTCGGTCCAGGGCATCATGAGCGCTGTGTAGCTCTCCTAGACAAGGCGATCCTCCTAGATGGATTAATCCGGTCCAGGGCATCAAGATTTCTATGTAGCTCTCCCGATCAAAACGATCCTCCTGGAGTGATTAATCTGGTTCAGGGCATCAAGAACACTGTGTAACTCTCCGGGTTAAGGCGATCCTCCTAGAGGGATTAATCCTGTTCAGGGCATCATGACCGCTGTTTAGTTCTCTTGGTCAAGGTAATCCTTCTGGATGGATTAATCTGATCCAACGCATCAGGAGTGTTATGTAGCTCTCATGGTCAATACGATCCTCATAGAGGGATTAATCCGGTCCAGGGCATCAAGAGTGCTATATAGCTTTCCTAGTCATGGCGATCCTCCTAGAGGGATTAATCCGGTCCAGGGCATCATGATTATTGTGTAGCTCTCCTGGTCAAGGCGATCCTCCTAGAGGGATTAATCCAGTCCAGGGCATCAATAGTGCTATATAGCTCTCATGGTCATGGCGATCCTGTTGGAGGGATTAATCTGGTCAAAGGCATCGGGAATGCTATGTAGCTCTCCTGGTTAAGGCGATCCTTCTAGAATTATTAATTCGATCCAGTGCATCATTAGCGTTATGTAGCTCTTCTGGTCTTGATCATTGGCGAATGGTGATCGTATGAGAATTAGCATGAAGATAGAAATCAAAGGAGATACAAACTCATAACTATGCAACTCTAGCCAAAAACGGTCAATGTTCATCTTGCTACTGCGGATTTCAAGAGTAAAACCTTTTGGGGTGATCCGCGCTCCAGGTAACAGAGTGATTTCCCGCTAAGGCGCTTGTTATTATGGACTGGTCACTAGGAGAAATCTTCTCATGTTTGGTCTCATACGGGTATTGGAGTGAATAATGAGTTTTTGGTCCCTAGGTGATGTAACTGGTTCAAAAGCTTGCTCGAGGCAGATGAGAGTCTTCAACAATCATAACGGAGCTCGAGACCTCGTTATGAATGAATCGGGACCGGGGTGTTGAGTTATCCGGTATAAAGAGTTAGAAACCGCTAGTCCTCCTCTGGTGGTACTGGTCTAAAGGCATGTATGGGCCTCAAAGAGACCCTGTCCACTAAGAAAGGACTCTAAATTTTGCTCAAACGAAGTAGACCTAGGTAGCTCACATGGGCGCTGTAAGCGGCCAAATATAGTAAGTGAGGAAACCACAGGTCTTGTAGTTGTGTTACTACTCCAGAGGTTTGAGTAGGTATGTAGAAGGCTTTAGCAAATGTGGGAAGACTCTGGGCTTTTCCCGAATGGATTGTGACATCGGTGGATGGCTAGGGTGCTAAGTGGCCTGGTACCAATGGAGATGAGCCACCAGTTTGATACTCTTCTGAAGCAGATTGATACTGTATGCCGAGCTTGGGCATACCAATGAGGAAATTATCAAAGCAGCGAGATGTGTGATCATCCTGGAAAAAACCATGACCAAAACTGAAGCAAACGCGACTAAGGCACAAGTAGTCAAGGAGCGGATGCAGCATGCATACGATATGGAGAAACTCAAGTCCATGTACCGTGCCTTGGAATGATTGCTCTAAAGGAGGAGAAAACATCTAGAGGAAGTGGTCTAAACTTTATGCAGCACCGTGGCTGCCTTAGAAGCCAAAATGAACGCTTTCTTTACTAAAAGATGCTACTTACCAGGCAGCTCAAGCTCTTCCTCCTCCGTCTGACCTGAGCATTATTGAAGGATGGGACCATGAGGTGATCATGGAGAAAGCTGCAGAGTTAGTTCGGTCCACCCCTACTGAAACCGGTCTTCCTTGAGCTATTGGGTTTGTATGTGATGAGGAGGACTTTGTGCCTCATCTCTGCTAGTCGTATTGGTAAGGTACTACCTCGAAGTCCCCTACTAATGCAGATGCTTAGGATGTGGGATGAGCTTCAAACCCTCATGTCTTTCCTTCTGAACCTGTCAAGGAGTTAGAGGTCCAAATCGATCCTAGAAAGGAAGGAGAGGTCTAAACTGATCTGGCAGATGTGGGCTGCTGTAGAAATTCAGGATACACGAGGAGCTTCAAACCTGCTTATATGTCCATCTGAACCTGTCAAGGAGGTAGAGGTCTAGATCGATCCTACCAAGGATGGGGACGTCCAGACCGGTGTTCGATTGGTGGAATAGGTTTAGATCGATCCACCTGAAGAGATAATGGCCTAAGCTGATTCAGGTGATCTGACCAAGGTGGTGGAAGCTGGGTCTGAAGTAGCGGCGCTAAGGGATGATGACCCTTCCTCCAACCAAGTAGTGGGACCATTGAGGGAGGAGCTACTACTGTTGATGAGACAAACTAGGGAAGTAGATCGGGACCATGGTGGCTCGCTAGGGCGATGAATGGCCAGATACAAACGGAGAGAAGACACCGGCCTGGTAACGGTCTAGAGACATGTTTGGGATCCTAAAAGTCCTCAGTAACTGAAGTGAGGCTCTAAACCCTCCTGAAGTAAATCCAGACCGCAGTGGCTCTCTAAGGTGTTAACCGGCCCGGTATAAATGGAGATGAGCCACTGGTTTTCTACCGGTAGTACTGCTTCAGAGGCTTACTTAGGCATGAATGAGGCCTTAGCAAATGTAAGGAGCCTCTACAGGTGGGAATAAAAATTGAAACCGAAACCGAATTGAGCTGAACTGAACCGAACAGAAAAAAAGTGTTCGGTTCGGTTCGGTTCGGTTCGGTTCGGTTCATAGCTTCTGTTCGGTTCAAACAGATTTAAAATTTAAAAACCTAATTGAATTTAGTTCGGTTTCGGTTTTGGACATACAAAAGTTAACACTTACGATTTCCAACTATTAATTAGATTTTTTCTTTGTTAATACATAATGATTACATGGTATTTTAGTCATTTACTAATATAATTTTAAGAATAAATAACAATTATATGAAAAATAAAAAGTAATAACAATTTTAAGAATAACAAGTTAAATAAACGAGGTCATCTGGTAGGAGACTGTTAGCAGCCCTACAGTTACGGATCCCATCAAGGCATCAACGAGTTCTCCCTAGCAAACAGAGTTTAGGTCTTTTCCCGAATCTAGAAGGACAACAGGAGGTGACAAACCTCCTCTCGCAAGAGACCTTTTATGACATCAATCATCTAGACAGTCCCAAAGAATCCACTCTACAGCCTAGACATGACGCCAGTTTCGGTTTTCGTCCGGTTCTGGTGGTTCGAAACAGGTTTTATTTTTTTAATTATTTTTTTAAACCCACTCACAGACAAACACATAAATCCACTAATTCATACCCATTATACCCAATAAACCAATATCACAACCACACAAACACACAAAATCACAATATATATATATATATATATTGATTCAAATGTCAGAGAAAACCAAAAATAACCATGGGAAGCATTAAACTTTCGTTAATAACCACTTTTGAAATTTTAATCGTTAATAGCATTTTTTTTTTAAACAAATCAGTGTATGTCTATAAATTATAAAAAATACCCCTGATTTTATTTTATTTTTTTTAAAAAAAAGTGGAGGCAAACTTGAAATCATGACTAAAATCTGGAACCAAACTTGAAATCATGACTAAAACCTTGAAACTTGAAATCATGACTAAAACCTTGAAACTTGAAATCATGACTAAAACCTTGAAACTTGAAATCTTGTCTAAATTGAAATGTTGAAACTTGAAATATTGACTAAATTGAAATGTTGAAACTTGAAATGTTCTGGATTTTTAAGTTTTTCGTTTTCAAATTTTGAAACTTGAAATCTTGCCTAAATTGAAATGTTGTAACTTGAAATTTTGACTAAATTGAAATGTTGTAACTTGAAATTTTGATTAAATTGAAATGTTCTGGGTTTCTAGGTATTTCGTTTTCTTCATTTTTTTTCTGCAGATCTCTGCACCGAAGAAAGAGGAGCTCAACAGTGTTGCTGGACAGTAGTGAAGCCCAGACAACAGCACACCGGCACTCCGACAATCCGTCGATATCGTGTGAGAGAGAAAGGAGAGGAGAGAGAAATAGAAGTGAGTGAAAGAGAGAGAGAAAGAAGAGAGAGAGGTACGGGGAGAGAGAAAGAGATGTTCGGTGAGAGAGAGAGGAGGCCGGTGACGGTTCGCCTGCACACCGCCAACGTGAGAGGGAGAGAAAAAAAAAAGACAGAAAGTATTTGGGAATGGTTTTTATATGAAGGCATTCAAGTAATTTCTTAAAAAATGGCTATTAACGAATAAATTTTCGTATGTGGTTAAAAACGAATTTTTCATAATAGTTGTGGTCATTTTTAACAATTTCCACATATAGATTTACAGCACTATAAACTATAATATAAAAGAATCAACACTTAATAAAAATAATCTGTAATTTTTTGCCTTATTGTTGTTCATACAAAACATCCATAAATATATATATATTAAAAAAACTTTTTTGAAACATTTGAAAATACCTATAGGGAAATCTACAAAGAATCAAACTGTACAAGTTTTTAAAATTTATAAAGCAAAAAATCAAAACTGCTTGTATCACCGACCGTTCAACCATTTGTTACATATTTCTTCAAAACTCCATATTCTCTATTTCTAATTGATTTTTCTTCAATACTTTAACAATAGTAAACCATTCAATTTTTCATAATATAAGAATGGAGTTACATTGGTGATAGACATCACCATCAAACTATAATTTAATGATTGGGTTAATATCATTCAGGTCCTATGTTATTCTGAAAGATCAATTATTTAAATAAGTTAATTTTTTTTATCAAAGGTTTCTCTGACTTTTGAAAACTATATCAAATAGGTATATTCATCTGCTATAAGTTAGTCAACGTTAACAACCAGAGGGTTATTTTTGTCATTTCATTTGTGATGTGTTAAGTTACACATGTGTCAACATCGAACAATATACAATTTTTTTAAATTATTTGTATAATATAAAAAATAAACAAAATAATAAATATTAACATAAATTAAAAATTTAACCACTATCATTAACCTAGAAAAACCACCCATTGTCGATCCCTTGAAAAAAAACCCAAAACCATCATCCACGACCCACCATCATCCACAACTAACGAAAATTCTTTCTCTCTTCCCTAATTCTCTCTTTCTCTCGGTTCTCTCTTTCTCAATCACCATTACTTCTTCAACACCAAAACCCACTCTTTATCTCTAATTCTCTCTTTCTTTCGTCCTCAATCACCACTGCTTCCACAACCTAATCACCACTGCTTCTTCAACACCAAAAACCTAGCCATTGCCACCATAACTGAGGAGATCCTGACCGTCGTATATTTTCTTTCTTTCTTTCTTTCCATCTCATCATCTTTCTTTTTGACTTTCTCTCACGCTCCATCTTCTCTCTCCCAATCAATGGCGCGATCGAGCGCCAATCTCCTATATGAAGAGGAATCGACACTAGTGATTGTGATTTTTGTTGAGATGGTTGGTGGTGGTAGTTTGAGTGTGGGTTTGGATTTTAAAGATTCGAATCTAGTTTGTGTTAAAGTTTCAATTTCGAATCTGGGTTTTGATTTGGGGTGGTTGGATATGAAGCTAGGGTCGTTCGGTGATTAAGAGAGATGGTGGTTGGATTTTGCTTTAGAGATGGATGGTGGCGGGTTTGGGTTTGGGTTTGGGTTTGGGTTTTATGTTGATGATTGTGTTCTAGGTTTGGGTTTGATGTTGATGATGGTGTATTATATGTTTGGGTTTGTGTTTGGTGTTGATGATGACTATTGTTGAAACAATTTTTAGTTTTGTTCAAAAAAAAATATTCCAGATCTATTTTTTTCCCAGATTTGTTCAAAAAAATTATTGTTTTCAAGCTTTGTTCTCTTGTTCATCTTTCTTCAGTTTTCGAAATCAAATGGAGGACATTAGTTTTTATTTATTTTTTCCTTGGCTTTTGTTCGAAATTTGGATTTATTTAGTTGATTGCTTTCTGGTTTTGAAGTTAGAAATCTGGGTTTTTGGGTTCTAATAAAAAAACGTTTCAATCTATCAATATGATGATTAATGGACGACCACCAAGGCTCTGTGAAAGAGTTGATCGAGTGAGGTTCTTGGTTGAGATTACAAAGAAAATACATTACTTTAGGAAAGAAGTTAACACTTACCGATGAATTTGGGAATGTGAAGATTTAGGTTTAGAAGAAATTGATGTGGATGATGACTCCAGAATTTTGAAAAAGGTGATCTTTAATTCTTGAAAAATTTTGTAGTTCACTTGTTCAAGATCCCAAATAAATTTAGTGAATGATGATGATGATGATGATGATGGATGGCGATGCAGTGGTGGTGGGGGAGAGGAATAAGTTTTTATTTTAAACCATTTAATTAAAATATTAAAATAATAATTTTAAAGAATATAAAAGAATTAGTACCTTAAAATAAATAAAAAAGAAATAGTAAATTTTCTTTTATTTTTGTTTTTTTTTAAGAAAATAAATGTCAAGGGTAAAATAGTCCTTTCATCCTTTAATATGGCATTCAGGGTAAAAGAGACAATATACATTTTCTGTAATGTTTGACCGTTACAAAAAAAGTCAAAATGACCTATTTGATATGATTTTCAACGGTCAGGGGAAATTTTGTTAAAAAAACAAACTTATTTAAAAAATTGATGTTTCAGAATAATTTAGGGACCTAAATGATATTAACCCTTAATGATATTGAAAAAAATATATTATGGTTTGTAAACCATACAAAGATAAAAAAAATAAAAAAAAATTCATGTTAGAGTCTAACAAAATTGTTTTGTAGTATATTTCAGTTTTCTTTATCCTTTTTAGTAATTTTAATTAGGATAAAATTATTATATGATAAAAATAATTTAAATTGGAATGTATAAATATATTAGTGGATTATCAATGGAATGTATAGCACCACTCAAGTTATTAAAAAAATAAAAAAATCATGGACCAAAATTTTGAATTTTGAATTTTGAAGGGAAATTTTGGGCCTTGGGCTTCTCTTTTGGGTATCAATGGTTGGGTCGTCCTTTAGGCTAATTTCAAGCACATTATAGTTTTTTTATTTTGTAATTATCTTATTTTTATTTTTATATTCAATGAGTTTTTATTTTTTTAAATATTTCAATTATTTGGGATTGAAGGGAAGGAAAACAAACTCAAACCCATTACTTTATAGTGTAGGCATGAGAGACAAACAACTGGACCAACCTTATATTGTTTATACTGTATATTCATCGAGTTAAAGGTTTTCTTTTTTCTTTTTCTTTTTTAAATATTACTTAAATTCAATATTTTTTTTAAGAGAAGAAGATTTGAACCCGCAACATAGTGGTACAGGTGAGAGGGGTATTCCACCGGACCAATCTCACCTAGCCATGAGTTAAAAGTTGTTAATGATGCAATTTAATCAACAATTACAGATTTAAAGACAACCAAAAACCCTTCAACATAAGAAGGAGATGTAGGCTTCTTGGCTCCAAATTAGATGCTCAGATTAATGTGTGAATTTTTTTAAACAAGTTAACTAGATTTTCTAGTGAGATAATGAGTGCATCAAATATTCGATTTAGAAGAGAAAAAATCAACATTAAAAACCTTACTTGGGTTATTCTTTTAATAGAAAAGGAAAGATAATTATGGTAACCTATAAAATGAGCAATCGATTTCAGGGATGTGTTTGCCACATGTCAATTATTCTATAAGTTAGCATGCATCATATTTGTATACAATATGCATTGACGGGTCTTCAGACATACAAATAAGTGAAGACACAAAAGTTAATATCACCACGTCAACATAAATCACTAGTGTGTTACGATAATATCTTGAGTTAAGCCACTTATTGTCGTCTCATAAAGAATGTTTAGTTGTGACACATATAACTGCATTAAACATTGAGGATTAGAAAAATTAATTACTTGTGTTAAATGGGTTCAAGTACTTGTTGTGCTAATTATCTACCATGAATCAATATTTTTTTTGTTAAAGGGGTCGGTCTAATCATGCTTTTTCTAGAAGGATTCCAAAATGTATGGTGTTATTTGTCTACGTTGAATCAAGTTTTCTTTATTAGAAAAGTGGATTCAATTAGACTTTTGTATAAAATGATTCAATTATTCATTACTTACACAAGTGATAAATCAAAATTAGATATAATTCAGCTAGGGAAAAAAATACAAACCACATAATATATTAAAATATAAATATAGATTTAGGCTCATTTTAAGAGTTTTAATACATCTTTATTCTCATACCAAAAAGCTTCACCTTTTCACATTTGCAAAATGGAGATTAGTCACTCATAATGGAAATAAAAAAAATAACTACTTTACAAGAAAAAAAAATGCAAGAAAGAGAGATAAGTTGGAATGGAACCAAACTGCCATCAACCTTCTACGCTGCCTGTATTTATAGTAATTTAGAACCCGTCCTGTAAGCGTTTTTCAGTGATTGTTTTTAGAAAATAAGAATAAAAATGAAACAGTATTTTTGGAAAACATTTTCGAATTCAAAAAATACGTCTGGTAGCATATCCTGGAAGCTGTATTCTGAAAATAAAAACAGTAAAAACGCGTCTGGTAGATCAATTGAAAAAAATTACAATTATCTAATCAAAACAATTTCTCTATGTTAATTACACAATCTCAGTCCCGAAATTCTTCATATTTCCAGATTTCCAGATTTCCAGTCTTTTATTACAGTGACAACAACATAGCTTCTACATATATTATATTATTAAGATCAAGTTCTGGTCCATCGGAAGAAAATAGAGCTCCAAATCCAAATTGCCCCAAATCAAAATTTGATAATAATCATCCTCCAATATCCACCCCCAAATTCAAGACTCCACCTGTAATAATATGCCCCCACAATTGGATCCCTAGCACCAACAACAGCTCTAACGACAACAACAAGAAGTAGCTTTTGAAAAATTATGGAAACAAGATAAAAAGTACAAAAAAGCTCCACCCCAACAACAACAACAACAACAACAAGCACCCATTTACTATTTATCTCTTCAATTTTTTTTTAATGAAGATTCAAGTTTTTTTGTTTTTGTTTTTTGTTTAAGAAAATGTAATGCCCAGTCATTCCAACCTTTGATTTGTATATATTTTATGTCTTTTTATGTAATAAATAGAGAAATATTGGCGGGAAAGAGTATGAAATAAGGAAATCCTAACCTGAAAATGTAATCTGGAATTATCAAGCTTAATACAGACATTCTTAGATGGAAATATAGCCTGAAAAACTAACAAAAATAATTTCTTGGAAATCTCAGACCACACATCATTCTGTTTAGTGCTTATCTAGAGCACCATTCATATTCAATCTTAAGCAAAAACTAACTTCACACCATCCACATGTTAAAAGCACACATGAAAAATCTTCTTCCACAAACCACCAAACTCAAATCTACACTAAATTAATCATTTTTTTCCTTCAAAATTCACGGTTTCAGAATCTTATCTACACAATCTTTAGCAACTTGACTTCAACCAAACTCATGATCCCAATTGTAAATCCCTAACTTCCAATTGACCCCAATTTAAACCTAAATTGAAAATCCCTAACTTCCAATTACCCCAAATTTGATCCCAAATCCAACCACCTGACAACAAAAAAAGAAGAAGAATATCGAAAGAAGAAGAAGAAATCCAACCACCTGACAACAAAAAAAGAAAAAGAAGACCGAAAGAAGAAGAAGAAGAAGAAGAAGAAGAAGAAGAATAAGAAGAAGAAGAAGAAGAAGAAGAAGAAGAATAAGAAGAAGAAGAAGAAGAAGAAGACTAGCAGGAGAAGAAGAAGACCGGCTGAAGAAGATCATCGATGAAGCCGAGCAGATCGATGACGGTGAGGGAGAAACAGAGCTGATCGGCGACGAGCAGGAGCTGATCGACGGTGAGCAGGAGTTGATTAGCGGTGGCGGTGAGCAGGAAAGGAAGAAAGAAGATGAAGATGTTAAGAGAGAAAAGGATGAAGAAAGAAGAAGATGAAGAACGTGAAAGAAGATGAATAATGTTTGGTTGAACTGACAAAAAGAAAAAAGAATAAAAAAGAAATTAATTTTATATTGTTAAGGGTCCGTCCTGTAAGCGTTTTTCAATTGCTGTTTTTTGAAAATAAAAATGAAAATGAAAACAGTGTTTTTGGTTTCAGTTTTGAATTCCGAAAACGCGTCTGATAACATATACTAAAATCTGTATTTTGAAAATGAAAACGGAAAAAACGCGTTTGGTAGGTTAACTGAAAACTATCAAAAATTGATTACATAATTAACTAATATAAATTTTTTATTGTAATTTTTAAATTAAACAAAAGTAACACTTAAAAATTAATTCAAAAAACCATATCAAAAAATGAATTAATCAAAACTAAATTCTTCAATTATAAATAAATAATTACAATATATATATATATATATATATATATAGATATAGATATATAGATATATATATATATTACTATATAATAAAAATATAACTGTATATATATACATATTATAATAATATATAAAATATATATTAAATATTATTACATATATTATAATTTAAATTATAATAATATATTATAATATTACATATGATTTTATTATATATATATAACATTAATTATTATTATATAATATTATAATATATACAATAATTATAATGTATATATATATATATATTATTGTATGAATGCTTTTAGTTTTAGTTGGAAATAAATTATTCTGGAATATATATATGAGCATTTTGGTCATTTAAAAATCTTGTTCCATCTTATCCTAGCCATATGAAACACATAATAGAACTAAATGAAACAAAATGAAAAACAAATAATTTTTTTATATATAAAAAAACTAAAAAAGTGAAAAACAAAAACGAAAAACGAAAATCGAAAAACAAGTATTTTGTGTTTTTCAAATCTTTCACTTTTAATACTGGTTTTGTTTTTCATTTTTTTCGTTTTTTTAAAATAAAATAATAAAATGAAAAACGGTTAATGAATGCGTTTTCGAAATCGTTTTTGAAAAATAAAAACAAAAACGGATTGAAAAATAGCTGCAAGAAGGGGTCTAATTTTGTTGAAAAACAAAAACGAAAACAAAAAATAAGTTTGTTGTGTTTTTCAAATCTTTCACTTGTAACACTGATTTTGTTTTTCATTTTTTTTAGTAAATAAAAAAAATGAAAAACGGTTAACGAACGCGTTTTCGAAATCGCTTTTGAAAAATAAAAACAAAAACGGGTTGAAAAACAGTTGCAGGACGGGGCCTATAAATGAGCATAAAAGCCACAAGTTGTATTTTTTTTTACTAATCGATGCTTTGGTTGAATTTAGTTATTCAACTTTGTGTAGCATATGTGTGCTACGTATCCCAACTTATGCACTACAAAAAACTGCATATTAGTGACGAACTATTTTCGACAGTATTAATTACCGTCAGAAATAGTACCTTTTCCGACGGCCATATTAGATTCGTCGAAAATGAGTGAAAATAAAATACCATATTTCCGACGGCCGAGTAACTGTCAAAAATAGTCTTTATGCAGTTGGAAATATGGAAAAAGTAATACAACATTTCTGACGATATTTTTTGTGTCGTGGAAATAGTCCATATCTCCGACAGTATTTTTTGTACCATCGAAAATAATGAAAAAAAAACAATCAATATTACACACGTTTTTTACGGCATAAAGAGTGTCGTCGGAAATGATAAAATTTAATTCAAATTAATGTTAATGGAAATTACACTATCGAAAATGTAGTACTATTTTCTACATTATTTGTTATGACATTGTCATGGAAAAAAATAATTAATTTATTATTATTATATTAATTAATAAAATACAATGAAATGTATTTGACAATTTATACACTACAAAAAAAAGTAACTTGTAGGTCAATATTTTAAATGTATCACTATATGTGTTATTTTTTTTTTATCTATCACTATTTTTTTAACGAAATCTCTCTGTCACATTTTTCACTAAATATTTTTATTTAATTTTGAAATTTTCAAAAAACTATATCATAGATAAGGTAAATTTTTTTAAAAAAATTATGACGATCGCTACAAGAAAATTATACAATATGGACCAACCTTTAGGGACAAAACAATGGTACTAATAAGTAGTCTACTTTATGTGTACATCTAACTAAATTATATAAATATAAAATATAGCAAAATTATTAGTAATTACATTCTTGTAATTACTTAGTTATTTATAATTGTATTTAATGACGCTCCTATATCAGATTTTTTGGAAGAAAAAAAATCTAATAATATTTTTTAATATCTATTTGTTTATCATACAAAATAATTATAAAATTTATTGAAATAAGTTTAAATTATTAATTTTTTACTAAAATGTGATAATAAAAAATAAAATCAACAAGGGTATAATATACGTATCCTATTTCAATATAAAGTAGTAAAATGTAATTTCCTATCATATAAGGAAACTATTTAATAAAAATGATATTTTAAAAAACAATATCAATAATTATATTTAAATATTATACAAAAAATATATTTAATTAGATAGTATTCAAACATATAAATAGTTTATATATAAATAGTATGCAAAAGATATCAGATATAAAGTTATAGTAAAGCGGTAAGAACGACATTCACTATCTATCATTGAGGTTACGGGTTCGAGCCACATAAACGCATGGAATTAGCTTGAGTGATGGGGTGATGTAGCGCGTGCCATTTTTTTTATGATTAAACTTTTTCCGACGACAATTTACCGTCGAAAATAAAGGTAAGCCGTCAGAAATACTAGTAATTTTGACCACCTTTAATTACTATTACCGACGGCATTTTTGTTTTTTCCGACGGCATTTAGCCGTCGAAAATGACCTTTTTTTATAGTGATGACACATATGACAATGAGGCATACCATTGCTTTAAGGGTTATTATGATTTTAGTCTCTGTTGTTTACGTTTAACTGGGTTTAGTCCACTAGTTCTCTGACAATATATAATACAGTCCTTTCCGTCCAGTTCCGTTTATTTTTCATTGACTTCCGTTAGGTCAAAGGGGCATTATAGGAATTTCGACAAAAGCTTATAGGAATTTCGACAAAAGCTTATAGAAACCGGTCTAGGAGAAGGGTATAATAGTAATTTTAAGTTAATTTTAAAAAATAAATAAATAATATTAAATTAAATAATAATTATTGTTATCAAAATATTAATAAAAAACAGAATCCATTCGATCATCATCATCATTCAGCCAAACTCATTCAACCACCACCATCACTCAACCAAATCCATTCAACCCACCACCACCGTTCAACCAAACCTATTCAACCCACCACCACCATTCAACAAAATCCATCACCATCATCATAAAAACTACCACTACCACCAGATCAAAACTCATCTCTAACTTTAACACCAGATCGAAATTCATTCATCCAAATCCACCACCACCACCATCACCATCACCATCATCATCTTCATATCACCACCACCACCATTCATCCAAACTCATCATCATCATCAAAACTACCACCACCACCAGATTGAAACCCATCGTCATATAAGACCCACCAAACACTAACACTGTCAAACCACAGAGGTCGAGTCAAAGATACGAGATCGAGAGAAATATGATATCAATCGAGATCGAGAGAAAGATGATATCGATCGAGATTGAGAGAAATATGATATCGATCGATCGAGAGAGAGAGATATATGAGATCGGAGTGGTTAGGGGTAGTCATTACTGTGATTTTGACGGGCTAAAGTATGGTGTTTGGGTAGTGGTGTCGACGACGGCGGTGGCTAAGGTTAGGGTTTGTGTTTGAGTTGAAGTTGCGGTAGAGATTGGCGTTATGGTGTGTTTGAGATTGAAGTTCCTTATACAAATGAAGTATAAGAAATGAGAGGGTTTAAATTCATTCTATCATATTAAACTACCTTACTCGCTATGATGCCCATGGGAAAGGGAACTAGGCTAGGTACTTACTTGGCTCGTTCCCAAACTAATCTGAAAAAGGTTTTGGTTTTGGAAGAAAAAAAGTAGATTCCCTTTTGTGACCAAGAGCCCATCTCGAATACGATGCGGTAGGGTACTCGTGACTCTGCTGGTGGCTGCCACTGCCTCACACTTAAATGCCGCCAGCTCTGTCTTCCTACTTAACGTTTGGGACTTGGTTACTCTACCACCAAGCAAGCAGGCTATAGGATTTCGTTACAAACAAGGTATTTTACTCGCTTATATTCTATTCCTAGATCGGTCCCACTTCGCTTCTTTGATTCCCTTTTGTAGAAGCATGACCCTTACTCAATAGGGCCGCCCCAGCCGCGAGGAATCAAGAGATTTTTCCCGGTGCTGACTTGGATCTCGGGTGACGGAATAAGGCGGACAGAAGCGACGAGCAGTCGCGGTCGAAGCTTGGCTCTAGCCGATAGGCTAGCAGTAAGCTTGGCTACAGCGAAGCGCTTACCAAGCGCGAAGGAAAGGGCCTTCGCCACTTGAGCCGTATGCGGGGGAACTCGCACGTGCGGTTCTTAGGGGGGTAAAGAGATAGTAGGAGCCATCCTATCCCAATAGCGTATATTTGGAGCTCAATATGAAATCCTATGTTCTTCCAAGACCCGTTCGGATAAGGGAAAACTCTAGAGATTACCTCTAGGTGCCTCCCTAAAGCTCACTTCCTTCTTGGGGACCACGACTCTGACGATGTGTATACGTTTGACTGGCAGACCTCTTCATACTCGATTCATTAGGGTCGGGGATGGATGGAACCAATCAGAAGTGCAAATCGCGCAAGCGAAGCCGGGAAACGGACCGCACCGCAACGACTAGGACTCGTGTCGGAGGAGTTTTGAGCGTGAGCTACCATTCATGCAGCGACAAGGACATGTTCCCCTCATGAGGAGCAAAAGTGCCCCTGTGTCAGCGTAGTGGGGCACCCACCGAATCGACAGCGAATGCAGGGCACCCACGAAGCAAAGGAAGCACAAAAGCAGTCCAAGCAAGCTTGAGTCGGGTTTGAACTCCTCTCCTCTCACTACTTTCTATGGTTCTGCCTTTAAGAGGCCTTACGAGGGCTAATTTCCACTGTAAACACTTACCAGTCTCTACGATTGCTTGACTTAAACAAGTGACTTCACCCTCAAGGTAGTTTAGTTGCTTACTTGTTAAGGAACCATCGTAAAAGAGTACCGGGTCGGTAACCGAAGCTCCCAAAAACCCTGCTAAACAGTTAATCGGGTTGGTCCGGTCATGCATACGTTGCACGAAAAGGAAGGGCTTTTATCTGTTATAGTCTCACGGATTGGATTCGAACCAATATCAAGCTACTTGCCTTTTAGTAGATCATGAGTGGGTCTGTCGTCCTCCTCATTATAGTCTTCCGACACATGAATGTCGTACGTAAGATAGATCACCACAAGGAGCTCATTAGTAACGTCAGGGTTGCGTTTGCCCTGGCTCTCCTTGCACGTATCCAGAGAATTAATAAAGGGAATAGAGATGATGATAGAGATCATATTGAGAAACAGAAGAATTCCTTATGGGTACAACGCTTATTTAAACGAAGTCAAAAAAATGTGATATTAGAGAGACTTGCTCGTTCAGTCAGATACGCGACACCAACCATATCTATGAAATATGACACTCCTACTGTCGAAAAAAAGCTTTCAAAGTCGCCCGATAGGGCGTACCGGTCTATCACGACTACTCATTGGTCTTTGCGAGAGTCTTCTTCCTAGCCTCCGTTAGTAAAAGTCCATATTGGAGAAGTACAAGAAGTGGCTCCTTCGGGCAAGCCCTTGGGTACGTCTGAAACGGTAGATTTGTTTACGACTCCTCGTGAGAGACACGATCTCTTGGTTCGTCAACGTCTAGGGTTGAAAGCCTCTGTGAAATATTCCCTTATCTCTGTAGTTCTTTTTTCGGCGAATCCTTCATCTAAAAAATGACAACCTGAAGCTGTATTTATATTAATGAAAAAAAAAACAAAAGAATTGGGATTCCAAGTTGAAGAATCGAATATTCATTGATCAAATCATTCACCCCATAGTCTGGTAGATCGTTTCTTTTGACAAGCTGGAGGGAATTCTTCACATACTGGATAGGGAATACGAAAGAGGAAGGGTTGCTGAAGCTAAGATCTGAGTCTTGGGTAGATGGGTGCTTGCTCAGCTTGATGTGTGAAGTTTTGTAATGTTTCATTTTCTTGTTTTAGTGTTTGATGATTGCTAAGATGTTTCTGTATTCCATATGATTTTGAAGATCTACAATGTTTAATGATAAGTCTTGTTGATATTTTGATTTTTTTTAATTTATTTTGTTTTAAATTCTTTTTAATTTTTAATTTCAGTGATTATGATTATGATTATTATTTTAATTTTAATTTTAATTTGTTTTTAATTTTTAATTTTACATAATTAAATATAAAATTACCATACTGCCTTTATTAAAATCTTTCATTAATGATATTTTAGTCATTTTACCCTCTGACAATAGCAGTCCGTGTATTCTAACCGAATTTCTAACGAAAGGATTAAAGTTAGTAATTTCAAAAACTAATTGACCAAACCCAGATAAACGCAAACTAGAGGGACTAAAATCTTAATATCCCTTGTTTTTATTATACTTGTCTATTCCTTTGCATCTCTTTCCTCCACTAAAATTATTCCCTTCATTTTAGAGTCTATTCTTTCCTCAATTGTTAAAATATTGGTGATTACTTTATGAATAAACACCATTACTTCCTTAATTACTTTTATTTCCTCAATTATTCACAACCATGTTAACCATCAGAGATCCAATTTGTGTGTGTCGATATATCTAAGTGTCTTGAGTTTATAACAAAACATTAATTTCAGGCAAAAAATAACAACCATACATAGATGTTATTGCTAAAATAAAATGTTCATATTATGGTCATAATTAACTCAAAATAAACATGATTTTATCATCTTCACACATAAAGAAAGAACATCACTCAAACTCTTCATTTTGGTTAAGTACTAAACTATTACTTAGGATCATGTTTCCAAAGTTTGATGTTGCAATATATTAGCCTTATACTAAGAATTTTTGAAAAATTTCAGATGGGTTCCATGCTTCATGTGCAATAGAGAACCCAACCAATTGAGGAAAAATCTCTTGACTATTCTAAGAGAGAAGGCAACACAACAATATATGGTATTGTTGTTCACAATCCAAGTAAGATTCATTAAATGATCCATTCTGATTTTGACAAGGTGAAGGTAAAATTAAAGTATTAATAAAGGTAAAATCTCTTAATTGTTGTTGGAACTTGTTGTCTTCGTAACAAGAAGTTGTTATGATTAAGTTTCATTTTGAGTTCAAGCTTCGTTAGTGTCAAACTTTTTTGAATCTTGTATTAGATAATTGTGAAGCATTCACAACTCTAGTTGATGAAGCAAAAGCCATGGATTGTTGTTCCAATACGATATTTGATGTAATAACTTTCCTTAAAAAAAGTGATGGGAACCGAAAGAAAATGTTTGAAGATTCTCCATAAGTTTGAGAGAATTCTAGACTATGCTTTTATTAGAAATAAATCATTAATTTCACTTGATTACATTCCCATGAGTGTATGTTGTTTATATAGCACTAATCGATTGCGTGGTATGTCACATCTTCCATGGCTTTGTATAGGTGATTTCAATGAAATCCTTCATGAGAAAGAGAAGTGCAGGGACCTGAGTAGACTGTGACCTTTAATGGAAAATTTTCAAGAGGCCTTGGACTGGTGTGAATTAAGCAACATGGGTTTTCAGGGACCGAGTTATACATGGAGCAAAAGACGCGATGGTTCAGAATTGGTTTAGGAACGTTTGGATGAGTGTGTTGCTTCAATTGGCAACCGATGTATCATAAATCTGTTGCGCAACACCTTAGTTACTGGTATTCAGACCATCATCACATATTTATGGAGGCCCTTACAGATGAGGAGCGAAGTTTGGGGAGAAGTCAGAAGCGTGGTCGGCGTTTCCATTTTGAGTCTTGCTGGGCAAACCGTGATGATTATATAAATTTAATAAAAAAAAGCTGGACCTGCTCAAGACAGACGGGAGAGGTTGGCAATGTGGTGGCACGTATTAAGAATTGTACGAGTCAACTTTCCAGGTGGAATTCACGTAATAGGTTAGAGATGCGGATGGATATTAATAAGTGTCAGGAGAAGCTTCAGAAAGTGTCTTCTTCTATTCAACCAGGTATGTGAAGAGTAGTTAAGATTTAGAGAGTAGGCTAGATGATTTATTGGTAGAGGATGAGGCATATTGGAAGCAACGGTCATGAGTTGAATGGCTAAAAGATGGTGATAAAAACACAAAATATTACCATCAGAAGGCTTCTACAAGGAGGGCTATGAATGAGATTCTAGGCCTTTTTGATGATAATGGAAATTGGTGCATTAGAGATAGTGAACTGGTGAGCATTGTCTCCATTTATTTTCAGAGTTTATTTACATCAATTGCCTAGAATGTAGGAAACGTGGAAAGAGTGTTGAATTGTGTGAACCCATGTCTGCCACAATAATCAAGGGATTTCCTAGATGGACCATTCTCCTATGATGAGATTCGTCAGAAAGTATTTGATATGGCTCCCAATAAGGCGTCAAGTCCAGATGGCTTGCCAACGTTCTTCTACCATAATTTATAGAGGACTATAGAGGGAAGCGTGGTGTCAGCTTGTTTTAAATGCTTAAATGAGGGAGTCTCTTTACTCCCGATCATTGATACACTTGTGTGCTTGGTTACAAAGGTTCGGACTGCTCAGTGAGTCTTGGAGTACTATCATATTAGCCTGTGTAACGTTATTTATAAGATGGTGACAAAAGCCTAGCAAATAGGTTGTGATGTGTGCTTGGTGAGGTGATCTCGGAGACTTAAAGAACTTTCATTTTGGGAAGGCTTATTTCTGATAACGCTATAATTGGTTATGGATGCATTCATTCTTTGAGGACAAGAAAGTGGAAGAAGGGGTACATTGCGCTAAAACTAGATATGAGCAAGACTTATGATAGAGTCGAGTGAGATTTCCTTCGTAGGATGTTGATTAAGTTGAGTTTTTCTAAAGGTTGGGTGCGTAAGGTAATGGGTTGCGTTACTATTGTTTCATACTTCAAACTGATTGGTGGTGCTGTGAGTGGGAGTGTTCAACCAACTAGGGGCCTCTATCAAGGGGATCCGTTGTCCCCGTATCTCTATCTAATGGTTGCTGAGGGATTATCCTGTATGATTCGTGAAACAGTGGATAAAGGTAACTATACAGGTTTTAAGTGTAGTCAATCTTATAATTTCGCACCTATTTTTTTATAGATGACAGTCTACTTTTCTCAAGAGCCACCTCCAATGCCTGTTTGTCCATTCACGAAATTCTGGAGTCATTTTCAAAAACTGCGGGTTAGTTGGTTAATTATGAAAAATCAGGTATGCATTTTAGTAAGGTGGTTTCTAGGGTCGAAAGGGAATAGGCCGGCTAGTTTGCTAAGAGTTCGACACGTTCGTTGTCACGAGAGGTATTTGGGCCTTCCAAGTTTTGCTGTGAAAAAAAAGAAGCATGTTTTTTGTGATATCAAGGATGTAATTTGGAAGAAAATAAATGGCTGGCAAAGCAAACTACTATCTGTGGGTGGTAAAGAAATCCTTTTGAAAATGGTCATTCAGTCTATACCCACATATTCGATGGGGTTGTTCAAGTTACCGAAAAGACTGTTTGATGAGATCCTGGGATGTGCAATCGCTTAAGGTGGGGAAGTACAAGTGCTGATCGGAGAATACACTGGGCTAATTGGGAGAGAATGTGTTTGGGGAAGGATGTGGGTGGGATGAGGTTCAAGGACCTTTAGATTTTTAACAAAGCTTTACTTGCAAAACAAATCTAGAGGCTGGTAAAAAACCCAGAGAATTTAGCAGCAAAAGTTCTCAAAGCTTGTTACTTCCCATCTATCTCCATTTTAAGACCTGAGGTTAATTCTTATGGATCGTTCTTGTGAAGGAGCCTGTGTTTGGGGAGCGAGTTAATCCAGGATGGTTCTAGATGGAGAATCAGAATGGGTTCAAGTGTTGCAATCTATAGTGATCAGTGGATTCGTCGACCCTCATCTTTCAAAGTAATTTCTCCGAAGGTTAAGAGGATATTGTTTGGGTCAGCCAGTTGAAGTTTTGTTCAAATGGGTAGGATAAGACTTTAATTAAGGAGATGTTTATGGAGGACGATGTACATGTTATTCTTTCTATTCTTTCTAGCACCGAAGATACATTTTGTTGGCACTATACGCCTAACGGTGATTATAATGTCAATAACTTTTACAAAATGAGTCTAGACATGGAAAAAGCTTGCTCTCCAAGCTTTGCTGGTCTAAATGGTCTCAACTCATGGTGGAAGTACCTTTGGCGGATGGAAATTCCCCCAAAAGTAAAGACTTTTCTATGGAGAGCGTGTTGTCAGTGGCTCTCGACGGGTTTATGTAAGGCACATAGGAATATACATGTTGCTATTGATTGCCCTATTTGTTTTATGTGTCCTGAATCTATGATACATGCCTTGTGGGGTTGTAAAAACCTTAAGACTATCCGTGCTGAGTGAGGTTTCATAAAAGGAAAACTCTGTGATGATGGAATGCATTTCCTTGATCTCGTTACCAGTGCTTTCATGGTTTGAATCTTGAGGAGATGTGCTTGATCAGTATAGTGTGGTGGCGAGTTTGGTTCTTACGCAATAAGATAATCCAGGGTGATAGAAATCAGGATTGGAAAGTATGTGGTTCCGTGGTCAATTAACTTCTTTCAAGAGTACTATTATGTTCATGAAGTGGATACTGTGGTAACCAGCCCTGTTGTTGGCTTGATTGGTTGGCAACCTCCTCTTGTGTATTTGTCTAAGAAAAATACGGATGCAGCCTTGGATGTGGAGAGGTAGGTTGTAGGTGTGGGTGTGGTGGTCCGTGACTATAATGGGTAGATTTTGGGTGTTTTTTCTCAGAAACTGATGGTGTGTTTCTCTCTTAGTGTAGCAGAAGGATTATTCTTATACGAGGGAGATATTTCGCTGATGATATGGGTCTGTTTCCAGCGATGATTGAGTCCGATGCCTTGGGTGCTGTGAATATGGTGAACTCGGGTGGCGTAATCTTATCTGATATTGGTATGGCAATCCAGGATATCAGGACCCGGATTCAGCATGGTCTCGTTAAATGGATTGGTTTTGTTCTGAGGAAGGCAAATGTGGTTGCCTATAAACTTGAAAAGCTAGCTTTGACATGCAACGAAGACCATGTTTGGTTGGAGAGTGTTCCCCCTTGTGTGGAGCTTTGTCTGTTGAGGGGCTGTCTAGTGTGACCTTCTCTTTCTGTGTTGTGTTGTTTCCTTTGTTCTATTTGCTTAAAAAAATAATAATCAACCCACGTACTTTGCTAAACAAAATTATAACATATCAGCTCACGTGTTTTGCTAAACATAATTATAACAAATCAACTCACGTGCTTTGTTGAATAGAATTATAACTGCCTAGCCGACTTGGACTCGTAGATATGGTATAACTCGGACGATGCCATCTTCTCATTAGTCTTCAACTATTTGATGTGGCACTGATGACATTATTAACTAACAAACTTAACTAGTTATAACTAATTAGTCAACGTGTTTCGTTAAACATCACTATAACTAACCAGCTAATGAGATTTGCAAACTAGAATTATAAGTTTATAATTGCCTAAATGACTAGTCCTCGTACATAAAGTATAACTTTAACATATCATCTTTTCATTAGTCTTCTATTTTCCGGTGTGGTACTTTAACATTATTGGCCATGAAACTTAACTAATTTATAAATCATCCCACGTGTTTTGCTAACCAAAATTATAATTAACCTGTTCACGTGCTTTGCTAAATAGGACGAATATGACTCATATATCCGGTGTAAATTTGGCACAACATATTCTCATTAGTCTTCTATTATATGATGCATCACTCTTACATTATTGGCTAACAAACTTAACTGGTAATTTGCCCACGTGCTTTAATAAACAGAATTAGAATTAACTAGTTTACGTGCTTTGCTAAAAATAATTATAATTGCATAGCTAACTACGACTCGTATATATGGTATAACTCTAAAGTGTCAAACTCAACGGATTTCCCCACCAATCTTAGATTCAATCTTTTGTATTCTTCATTTCCGTGTTTCATGCCATTAGATCATAACAATTAATCTCACCATGTTGAGAGATCTCTCCGTTGTAGTGGAGTTGCATTTTGGGTTGTTCCGAGCTGACAGATCAACGATTAATATTGACAAATTCCGATAGATCCTTAAACCAACATAACCGATTAATAACTAATCGGTCCATGTGTTTTGATAAACAAAATTATAATTAATTAGCTCACATGCTTTGATAAACATAGTTATAGCATCTAGTATAATACCAACATGTCAAACTTAATTGATTTCCCGGTCAATCTTATATTCAATCCTATATATATTTCTGGCTGATAGATCATAATGATTAATCTCGTCTTGTGAAGAGACCCATTTCATAATATAATTGCATTTTAGGTTGTTACGGGGTGACAAATCCCAAGGATTAATCTCGATAGATGTCTGAATGAATAGACATAAAATATACAAAGAAATAAGTAGAAAAACTCAATCATATATAAACATCTAAACCAATCGCTATATTCGATTCGACAATCCTTAAATCAATCGGTGACGGAATTCAGAAAAAAGAAAGAAAATAAATAGAAAAGTTTAGTCATAAATAAACAACTAAACCAATAAGTGTCGGATTTTAAAAAAAAAATAAAGGAAAGAAAATAAATAGAAGAAAGAAAGAAAATAAATAGAATATATAACCATTTTATGTCGCACGTGTGGCATGATTTTGTTTAATTTTATAAAAATATTAGGATCGAGAAGAGGAGGATGAGGAGGAGAGCTCATCATAAACGTGTGTGTAGTGCATAACATAACGGCTAGACCTAAACCTTTATGCGTTATTATATGAGCCGGTCTATTATCTCTACAACCTAACCTGATTACGCTTAAAAATTCATATTAAATACAATATTGAAAGATAAGATAATGACGTTCATAGACGGAAATACCCCTCTATCGTACCAGGACATTGTAACATCATCACTATACCGTACCTAAGTTGTATCAATCCAATAAAATCCAGACCGTATAAAAAGGCAAGGCAAAGAAGAAAAGAAATATATAAAAAAAACTCTATGGAAAAAAGAAAATAAAAAATAAAAAATATTATTAGAGAAGTGGCTGTTCTTCATACGTTTCATTGCCCAGTATCCGAAACCAACAGAAATTACGCCTCTCTCCGTGTCGCTCGAAAACAAAACCCTATTTTTCTTTTCTCGCATCAAAACTCCAACTCCAATTTCGTTTTTAAGTCTCCGGTTCACTCGCTAGACTGAGACTAGTCTTTTTACGAGAAACGCATTGTTTGGATTGAGAAATATAGTACTGGGGCGGTTTTTAGACGGTTACGGCTTTGGTATATCCAAGCAACAATCAATCATTCATAGCAGGTTAGGTTTAGTTTTTTTTTTCTGTCTATTTACCTATATTTTGTTGAGCAAATATTTCGCTGTTCAAACCCTAAGACCTGAAACTCGAATACAAGTTTTGTTTATATATATATATATATCTGCGTATAAAAACTTAAGCGTATATAGTGTGAAATGTTCTAGTCTAGGGTTTCTTTTGTCGCACATTCTATCGGTGGTCAGATTCTGATTTCTTATTGTTATTCTAGGGTTTTCTCTAATTTAGCTGGTTTATGGGTATGGATTAAATTTAAAGAATTGTGGACATCCGTTCATTGTAGACGTACTAGACTGTATTCGCTTCTTGTGTTATCCGTATGGGTTTAATTATTTTTGAAGAGATGAGGGTCTACTGACTGTGTTGTTGCTGTTGATTTTGTTAAAGATGGAGGCTTAGGGGGAGATAGGATTTCGCTAAATTCCATTCTTTTTCTGTATGTCATGCCTCCTCTTGTTGCCGTTGCTGCCCTTTTTTTCTTCGTTTGGGTTCGGGCTTGTGTCAAAATTTGCATCTCTTGATCGATTCTAAGTGCTAGATTTCATTCCATTAAGTTGGTTGATTGGCGGTAATTGTGAAACACAGTTGGTTGCTAGATTTAGGGTTGGAAATTAGCAGATATTGTGCAGGAGGATAATAATTCTGTTGGGGAGGGGGTGAAGAAGGTTAGAGAAGCGCCATTTTTGTTATATCTGATATGTGCAGTGCTCGTTATGGAAAGAAGTGAACCCGCATTAGTTCCAGAATGGTTGAGAAGTTCTGGAAGTGTTTCTGGGGGTGGCAGTTCATCCCACCACTTTGCGTCATCTGCTGCTCACTCAGGTACTTTCAGTCTGCCAAGTTTGAATCCTATTTTCTTGATCTTTTTCTGTTCTCTCCGTTCTACTTTTTCCCCTAACTCTTAGCACATTTATTGTTAAAAGATTATTTAGTCTTGGATATGAATAGTATTTTCTTTGGTATTTTTTGTTTCTTATATAGACGTTTCTTCATTGGGACACACAAGAAATAGAAACTCTAAGAGCATAAGCGATTTCGATACCCGTAATTTGGCATTTTTGGACCGGACTGCTTCATCGAATTCACGGAGGAGTTCTGGAAATGGTTCTGCTAAGCATGCATACAGCAGCTTTAATAGAAGTCACCGTGATAAGGACCGTGAGAGGGATAAAGAAAGATCGACCTACGGGGATCTCTGGGACCGTGATTCTTCTGACCCTTTAGGAAACCTCTTAAGCAATAGGACTGAGAAGGACACATTGCGGCGTTCTCAGTCAATGATTTCAAGGAAACAGAATGAGCTGTTACCGCGAAGAGTTGCTGTGGACTCCAAAACTGGTAGCAATAACAATCACAGCAATGGGAATGGTTTGCTCTCTGGGGTAAATACTGGCAGTAACATCAAGAAGTCTGTATTTGAAAAGGATTTTCCTTCGCTCGGATCTGAAGAGAAGCAAGGAGTGCCTGATGTGGGAAGAGTTTCATCTCCTGGTTTGAGCTCGGCTGTCCAGAGTTTGCCTGTTGGTAATTCCACTTTGATTGGTGGAGAGGGATGGACATCAGCTTTGGCAGAGGTGCCCCCTATAATTGGAAGCAGCTCCAGTTCAGGAACCTTTTCTGCTCCACAAACTGGTGTAACCACTGCATTGTCTGGGCCACCTAGTGTAATGACTGGTCTGAATATGGCTGAAGCTTTGGCACAAGCCCCTTCTCGGACACGTACTGCTCCCCAGGTAATTGCTTGTGTTAAGCATATCTCTTGTTAATTATGTTATTAATGCCCATGTCTGGTCTAATGAGGCGCTTTTATTTTTTTTATTTTAGTTATCTGTCAAAACACAAAGACTTGAAGAGTTGGCTATTAAGCAGTCAAGGCAATTGATACCAGTGACACCTTCAATGCCTAAGAGTTCGGTAAGAGAATCTTTCTTGATGTTTTTTAGATCTGGTTTTGTAGTTGCTCATTATTTTCTGTGTTATTAGCTATGAAGTTGACTTAATACATAGTCTCTATCTGTGCATACGTCTACCTTTTTTGTATATGATATGACATCTTATGATCGAGATAATGTAAGTACTGTATTTTTCTTTTGTTGGTATTTTGTGTTTTGGTTAATTGAGTGCAACACTTGCCCATTTTGATTAGTCTGATGAAGTTTGCATTTCTTCTCTGTAGTACTTCTACACTTGTTTGTTTTCTAGTATATACAGGTTATCATTTGTAGGTGTATTTGTTTCTTTTTATTTAATTAGTGGCTCGTTTGTCTCTCTCTCTCTCTCTATATATATATATATATATATATAGAGAGAGAGAGAGAGAGAGAGAGAGAGAAGGGATTAAGTCTGAGATCCAGTGATTTATGAATTTTACGGGATCCGTGTTGGCCGTTAGATTAAGATCAATGAAATGGCGACATCAATAATTGACAAATTTAGATTTTTTTGAGTTTTTCTCTTTCCTCATCACATCTCTCCATCATGTTTCACTGCACAGGTCTCTCTCTCTCTCTCTCCATCATGTTTCACTCATCACATTGCAGCAAAATTTCAGCAAATCCCACTGAAATTTTGCTGGAATGTTTAGCTCTTCAGTGGGATTTCCTTCCGCTGTTTTTTCCTTGTTGATTTTTGTTGACTTTGACTTCTCCACTTCACTACAAATTGCACCAAATTTTATTGTCAAATTCATCAGCCCAAATTCACAAAATCTTCAAATTCTCACAAATTTCTTCTTTAAAATCTTAAGATTTGAGGCCCTTTTAATCCAAATTTATCGTCACAAAAACCCAAAATAAAAATAATCGTACCAAATGCTGTTATGTATAATTATTGAGAAGGGAATTAGGAATTTTTTTCCAGTAGGAATTGGTGAAGAGAAGAGAAAGGTGAAAGATAGTGAGGATCGATGAAAAGAGAGAGAAATATATATTAACTGACTGACTGGCAGACTTTTTTTTATTTTAAAAAAATGGTCAAATATTGGTGTTGGGTGTTGGATTGTTCTCAATTCAACGGCCAACATGGGTCCTGTAAACGTCACAATTTATAGGATCCTGGACTTGATCCCTTCTCTCTCTCTCTCTCTCTCTCTATATATATATATATATATATATATATATATATATATATATATATAATAGGTTTCAAGTGTGGGATTTTGCACGTTTTTTTTGCAACTTTACATACTGGGTTATGTAACTTTGGGAGTGTGTGCGGATCACTTTATAAATTTATGGCCACTATTTGACGTTACATACTCGATCTTGCATAAAAAAACGTGTAGGACCTAATAATTTATATACACACTCACCACATCTATAGACTGTGTGCTTGTGTCTTTTGTGACCTCTTATCCTGATTGGATTGATACTCCATTAAATTTGCGTGGCTGATTGTATGATTGTAGGCGTGCATGTATTCTTACCTTGTGTTTTTTTGTTGTTCTTGCAAAGCACTTATTATGTTAGTTGCAGCTTGTTTTACTTTCAAAAATAATTATCAGATATATCCTCCTCTTTTGTAAATGAATATTTTGTGTAGTTTGGCCATACTGCAAACATGCATAAAAAAACTTAGGCCCCGTCCTGTAGCTGTTTTTCAGTCCGTTTTTGTTTTTATTTTTCAAAAACGATTTCGAAAACGCGTTCGTTAACCATTTTTCATTTTATTTTCGAAAAAAAAATGAAAAACAAACCAGTGTTAAAAGTGAAATATTTGAAAAACACAAAATACTTGTTTTTCGTTTTCGTTTTCGTTTTTCATTTTTTTTTATTAAAATAAATCATTTTTTTTATTACTTTTTACTTTTCTTCTGGAGACTTGGACGATGTCTATTTCTTTTCTCTTCAACAGTTCTTCATCATCTTTCTTCACCGATTCCTTTCTTCCCATCTTCATCTTCTTTCTTTCTTCACCGCTCACTGCCACTGGTAATCAGCTCCCGCTCGCCGCCGATTGTCTCGGCTTCGCCTGCCGCCGTCGATCAGCTCTGCTTCGCCCTCGCCGCCGCCGATCTTCTTCAACTAGTCTTCTTCTTCTTCTGGTCGCCGTCTTCTTCTTCCTCCTCCTCCTCCTCCTCTCAGCCAAACGTGTTTTTTTTAGGTTTTGATTTGTGATGGGTTTTGATGTTGTGAGTTTTAATCTCAAATTCTGAATTGGGTTTTGTATTATATAAAATAATTTAAGTTCTTGGATTTGTTTGGTTGGAGATTGGGGTTTGGTGTTACCGGTGAGAGTGATTGAGTTGTACTATGTTCCCCTACAAAACGTAATTGATAATGGCTGGACTTGAATTAGAGGTAAACTCATCCTTTTTTTTTTCCATTTGTCCTGCTATTACCTTTTCCTTGGAATCAAATATTATGATTATCATTATATATTTAATCAATGAGTTTTAATGCCGTTCATGAGCTATATGGCAATGGAGGTCTATGTTTTGTCAACATCATGTAAACAGAGGAGTTATTGGTGAGAAAATTTCTCACGGTTTTGTCATTGATTGATTCTAAATATATAATACATCAGAGTGGTATATTGAGAGAACTGAAACTCTCCTAATGATAAGATATTCTATCGAATAACAGTGTAATTTAAATACTAGTGTACAACTAAAAGATATCAGCAGAAGTTTAAAACTAGCTGGAACACTTATTGCCAATACATCATCTGGAATGTGCGTCAGTTTAAAATGATGAGAATTTAATTGGATCCAAAGACTTTTTCAATGGAATGTGCATCGGTTAAAATGAAGACCTTTTTTTTTCAATCAAAAGGCTTTATTTTAAAAAATATTTTTTAGTTAAAAATTAATATTTATTTTTCAATTATAAGATATTTGATATTTTTCAGTTAGTCTACCAGATGTGTTTTTTCTGTTTTCATTTTCAGAATTCACCTTTTATCATGTGCTACCAGACGCGTTTTCGGATTTCGAAAATGAAACCAAAAACACTGTTTTCATTTTCATTTTTATTTTCGAAAAACAGTCACTGAAAAACGCTTACAGGACGGGCCCTTATTGTATTGTTGTATATTATTATTATTTTTCTAAAATTGGTGCACGTGAGGATTTTTTGCTGATATATGTTTATAATTGATTTTCCTATGCATTATGTTTTATGGTTTTACAATTAAAAAAGAGAAAAAGGATTGGGGATACCTTGTATTAACTTCCCTCTCTTATGGTTCCATACAAGGGAAAAAGAAATAAAGAATTATTGTAGAAAAGTATACATGTTGCGGCCTTATCTTTTTATGTTAATTCCTTTGCTCAGTTCAAATGATTGTACATTTTGCTTGTTTTAATTTTTACCTCAATCCTTTATGGTGTTAACCTAAGTTTAATGCTGGGAAAAAGGTGGTAATTCTTAACTTTCAACTGCTATCTTCCGCAATCACCATTGTTATAAATCAGGTATGGAAAGGGGTTTGTGTTCTCATTATCTTAAATAAGAGAGGGAAAAATCTGAACATGTCATTTGTTTTTATCTCCCTATTTTTGCCAAGTTCAAATTATCCAATTATATATGGGTGTCCCATAATTAATGTATATGCTCCTTACTCTGGCCATTTATTAATGGTCACTTCTGTGCGTGGCTTAATTCATTTTCTTACAGTATGCATGGATTTTTGCCCTATAGTTTATTACAGGTTGCCCAGTGTCCCTCGTAACCTGAAAAAATAGAGTTGTTTTAGGGGTGGTTTGTGAATGTGATTAAAACACCCCTAAACTGATAGTAATTGGTGATTCACAATATGATTTCTGCTGGTTTCTTAATATTTACATGCATACTAACGTGTGTGTAAACGTTTTATTTTTATAAGATACTAGGATGATTTGTACTAAACGTTTTTGACCTTGATGCGTTAACTTGTAACATGAACCATTGCGATACATGTTGGTTGAATCAGTTTCTTGGAACCATAATGTAAAAAGTCAAGAAGATATATTTCAATAAAAGGTTTTTAATCTTGTGCTGGTATACTGTGAATACTGACTTGTCGATGCTGGAGAAACATTATTGACAGACCAGTTTTATCGTTACCTAAGTGAACCTTCATTTCTTTTCTGCACTTGTCTTGATTTTAAATTCATTACAACCGTTTTCTTCACTTTGTGAAGTGGTCAGAAAGAAAGAAACTGTAGAGTTGTTCAGACTTCTGGTGATTCATTTTAAATTTGTGTTAATGGTCATTGTTAAATGGTGGTAGCATGTTATCTTTGCACAAAATGTGTCTTAAAGATTTTGTATGTACTAAAACACAGGAGCACAAGGTTTGAATTAGTGTTTTTTTTAAAGAACTAATATGGGCTCCATTTAATCATCACTTCATTTCCTTTCCAGGTGCTCAGTTTTTCTGATAAATCAAAACCAAAAGCGGCTGCTGTCAGAACTGGGGAGATGAACGTGGCTGCTAAGAATGGGCAGCAGCAGCCCACTGCATTGCACCATGCTAGTCAGTCACTTGGTGGGAATGTCAAGTCTGATGTGCCAAAGACATCTGGGAAGCTTTTGGTTCTCAAACCGGCATGGGAAAATGGTGTTTCACCTTCTACAAAGGATGGTACTAGTCCAACCAGCAACACTAATAGTAGAGCAGCAAATAACCAGCTTGCCGTTGCTCCATCGGTTGCTTCTGCTCCTTCGAGAACTCCAAACAACCCAAAGCTTCCATCTGTGGAGCGCAAGGCTGCTGCCATGAATCCAATAACAGGTTTTACTGTGGAAAGAAGACCATCCTTGTCGCAAACTCAGAGCCGGAATGATTTTTTTAATCTCTTAAAAAAGAAAACCTCAACGAACACTTCTGCTGTCCCAGCAGATTCAGGTCCTGATAGTTTGTCTCCCACCCTGGAGAAGTCTGGAGAAGTGGCAAAGGAAGCAGTCACTGCTCTTGCAAGTCCTCATGCGATTGAGAATGGTGTTAAGGTGACTGTCAATGGTGATACTCATGAAGGGGTTCAGAGATTTTCTGATGTCGGAGCGAAAAATATGACCCATTGTGTAACAATTGTTCCAGATGAGGAAGAGGCTGCATTCCTTCGTTCTCTTGGCTGGGAAGAAAACTATGGTGAGGATGAAGGCCTCACAGAGGAGGAGATCAATGCTTTCTATCAGGAGGTAAGCAACTCTTTTCTGTATTTTAGCTTTGATTAAGTTATCTATGAAACTGGTATGAAACTTTCCATTATTTTGAATCTGGCCAGAGGTTCCAAATTTTTTTGGTGAGAATTTCAAATCCAGGAAGGGCTACATGCTAGTTGAGTGGTTATTGCAAATATGATTTTTTTTTAAAACCTTTTATTTGTTGCTTTCTCTTTGTGTAACAATTTAATCATGCTTATTGTCCCAATATTGTTATCAATCTAGGTCTGAGTGAAATTTTTGCAGTTTAATCATGCTTGGTTCTGATCTCGAAGGTTTGAGGAGGTCTATTATTAATTTTCTTTTGTTTCTTTAGAAGCCATTTGAGAAGCTTTGCCTAACAAATTTGTAAAATGCAGTGTCATTTATTTTGCTTATGTTAGTTAGTATTGTTATTTTTTGCAGTACAAGAAACGAGGCATGCAGCTGAAGCTGCCCGAATTCCATATGAATAGCTGTGGTGGAGATTCTCCTGAAGTGGGCTCGTCTGACTCTGAATTTAAAGCTTGATTAACTGTTCCATAGCATAACAGAGGGAGATTGAAGAAGTTACAATTTTTCGATGGCAGATGGTTAGTTTCGTTTTTGTCTCTTTTGTTTTGAAGCCCCAATCCTGGCTGCCTAAACAGGGGAATTTTTTAGATTTCAAAGGTTGGTTGGGAGAGGGTGAATAGGGGCTGATTTGTCTGCAGTAGAAGATGCTTGGAAAGTTGCATCTTTTAAGGGGGGATTCGGTCCTTTTCTTCCTTTTCCTTTCGAGAGGGTTCGATTCTACAAGAAAAAAAAAAAAGGCTTATGGTGTTTTTGGTGAAATTTTACCAACGGAAAAAGGAAATCAAAAAATGTTTAATTTTTAGTTTAGTCCTTGTTACATATATTTTTGAGGTTTCCTTTTCATTTTTTTTTTGGGTAGAAGAGAAGTTCATGTTGATATTCAAAGGCACAAATTACACATGAATAAGAAGGAAATAGAAAAAAAAAATTCAGTTTATAAGTAAAGATAGGTGATAGCATCAATTTTCATACTTGAAACCTGTTATTTTCCATATATATATATATATATATATCTGGGTAATGTAGTAGAAATCGATGAGTTGAAATTAAATATTATTGAGGACCAAGCAACATTGTCAAATTAAGGGATAGGTAATTAGGTAGGCTGTCGAACCTTTTGTTGCCTTGTTGGATCAGCTGTTTGAAGTTGACTATCTTTAAACATGAAAGACAATAAAACTTTCTTATCTAGGAATTGCACAGCATGAGCTTGATTATGGGTAGCCAATCCACAACAGAATAAAGTTGTGGAGCCATAAAGGCTACAGTTGTATAGGTGCAGTGGCTAGTGAGTTCATTTTGCGTCTCATCTCTCTCGCATGTCTAGATCTATATTTCTGTTTTTTAAATAAACCAAAAAGCAGAAAACCATTGGGCGAATTCATTTCAATGTCTTAAAATCACCAGTCATAAATCTCAAAAATGTACTCTACTTTAATATGGATACACAGGCTTCAAGTTCTATTCCAGCTGGTTTCAAGTTCTCATTGAAAGTCTCAAATAAAAACACTGTTAACAATTGATGTGGTCTATTTGGTGTCCCATTCCTTGATTATAAATTTTTGCATAATCCTTGTGTACGGATTATTCCCAGCACTAGGCCAACCAGTCTCGGTCGCTGGTATGAGATGAGGAACAGCCTAAGAATGCATGAGCTGGGTCGCTTGAATAAGCGATGCAAGGATATGCATTCACCACAACATTTTCCACGCAGGTAATCAGGCCATCAGGGGTCGAGGACTCAGAGGGAGGGGAGCGCATAGGGGCCATGGCCCCCTTCCTAAAAAATTAAAAATTAAAATTAAATTTCTTTTAAAATTTAAACACTTTTCACTTTGGCCCTACCAATCTTAAATTTATAACTACGTCCCTAGTGGCCTCAGTATTGAAAACTCCAGCTTAGGGAGGGTAAGAGATTCCTAAGGCATTTAGGTTTACAATAGTTGTGATTGAAATATAAAGTAATAAACAACACATTAGAAAACAGTTTAGGAATCGAGATTCGTGTTTCACACGGTGCATTTAAAACAATTTTATCGGATAATACTGTATGCGAACTCAAATCGAGTTTAAAGTTGTTTGTGCTCTCATGGTCCAATCGGTGCGATATTCGTGTACATAGGATGACACCCCAGTCGTTCAACCGAAGTTTTGATGTCCGTGATTTGCAAATGAAGAATTATCTGAATTTTTTTTATCTTTTTCGTGGTATAGATCTGAGTATCTCACAGACTGCATATGAGGAATCACAGGACTAGTTTTATTGTTGATGTCATTCTAAATGATGTTATTTATCGATAACATTACCTGTACCTACTCCATAGAGATATTACAGTAAACTAATGTATTGAGCCCAGATTTTTCAAGCACAGTTAACTTATAATGTTGACAGGATTGAACCTTTTTTTTGTAGCACTTTCGAGAGGTTTCTCATTGGATTGAAGGTGTTTAATGGATATTTAGGAGATTAAGACTGAAAATATGAATGGACGATTTTAATTCATTCTTCATACTTCTCATTCAATTTGTATTTCTGAGAAGAAATTGAAAATATATTTGAAATTAATATTTAAAATATAAGTTAGGGTTTGAGAAAATAGAAGAGTTTTTATTATATATGTAATATGTGAATATCAAACACTTAATAGTAAACATCCATTTTTTTTACAAAGGATTAATATAAAATAAATTAATAATTATAGATAGGTGTACTTACAAATTGTTTAATTCTTTAAGTAATTTTTCTGAAGGGTAATATTGAATTTTCTATATATATATATATATATATATATATATATATTTATTGAAAATCCGTCTAATCCACGGATTAGCCATATTTAAGTAAGGCCATTATCATCTGGATGTAATGCCCATTATCTATAAGAGTGGTGATATTGGTGTTAGAATTTGATTAACACCGAATCTAACATGCATAGGCACATAATTCATCCAAAAGTTTAACCTAAACATGTTTATATATCATGCTTTGATCAAACCCTAAATACATATTATTAACCAATATCAATTCAAGAGAAATGGAAGATAAGAGAGAGCGGAAGCGTACCTGAACCATTGCTGGAGGTTGGTGGACGGGTTGAGATCTTCCAAATTATCACAATCCTTGGGACACAAAAGTGTTCATCCTTGTTCTGATGGTGGGAATAAAGACAAACCAAAAGATATCGTGTAATTTGGGGACCATAACCCTATAAGTAATAATCAGATTATTACATATTTTGCTATTTCTAATTTGTCCCCACCATCAAATTAGAAATAACACTCTGGTATCTGCACATTAATTCTTTGACAATTATACCCTTAAGCCTTAAAACTTTAAATCTTAATTAGACCACTTTAATTTAGGCTTAATCAAAGATAGCACAACAAATTTAATATTTACATATGTGACCCCACATGTTGGAATTTTCCAACAATCTCCTACTGAACTACATATGTAACTTTACAAATGTGTATGACTTTATGAGCTCCAAAATTTTACTATCACAATTTTAGGGTATATTATGAACAATCTCGTCCATTGATTATGCCGATATATGATCAAAGCAGTTTTCGACACATTTAGTGTGACTAAACCCATCAATGATCACGTATACCAACATAACCAAATGACATAGATCAGTCATGAATGTGTATAAGGAAATTACATGCAACGTGATCTATACATGTCTATTTCCAATAGATCCTACTATATTCTTTAGTGAGATCAATACTTAACACAATGTAACAAAGTGAAATGAACTGAATTCTTTATTTCTAATCAGAAAAAATATCCAAATATATAATTACATAAGTATATCCAAAATCAAACATATATCAATAAAATATAAAATGATACAAACCCCCACTATAATGTGATATTGTCATACAAAATAACACCCATATGAGCAATGTACTCATGAAAGACCTTGGGTGGTAATCCCTTTGTAAGCGGATCTGCTATTATGGAGTTTGTCTCAATGTGCTCTATAGATATTTGTCCACTATGCACTCTCTCTTTCACAACTAGGAACTTAATGTCAATATGCTTTGACCTAGATGATCTCCTGTTGTTGTTGGAATACAACACTGCTGACTTATTATCACAATATAGTTTAATTGGTTTTTCAATACCCTTCAGAATGTGTAGCCAATGATAAAATTTCACAGCCATATTCCATGGTTGGATGCCTCATAGCATGTTACAAACTCTACTGTTATGGTGGAAGAAGTTATGAGTGTTTGCTTGGCACTCCTCTAAGAAATAGCTCTGCCAGTCAATCGGTATATGTAGCCTGATGTGGATCTCTTACTGTCTTGGCATCCAACATAATCGGAGTCAGAATACTTTATGATCTCCAACTGATCTGATCTTCTATATGTGAGCATGTGATCTTTTGTTATGTATAAATACCTTATAACCCGCTTGAATGTTATCCAACGAACATTCTTAGGGTTACTTAAATATCTGTCTAACATACAAACAATGTCCGTAATATTCGGAAGCGTACACACCTGATCATACATTAGACTCTCTGTAGCTGGTGCATAGAGAATCTTCTATATTTCCTTAACTTCAAGGTTATTTTTAACGCACTGACTGAGACTGAATTTGTCTCCCTTAGCGACAGGGGTGTCACTTGGTTTGCAGTCCTGCATGCCAAACATTTTGAGCACTTTATCCATATAGCTTCTTTGTGCTAATCCAAGAATACTTCGAGAGCAATCTCGGTGTATCTGGATCTCTAATACAAAGGAGGCGTCACTAAGATCTTTCATCTTAAAATTCTTTGATAGAAATCTCTTGGTTTCATGCAACATGCATATATCATTTGTGGCAGGCAGTATGACATCGACATATAAAACCTGAAATATGTGCTTACTCCCATTGAATTTGTGATACACACAATCATCAACAACATTTATCTTAAAACCAGACGAGATAATCGCTTGATGAAACTTGTAATACTACTGACGGGAAGCTTGCTTGAGCCCATAGATAGACTTTGTCAATATGTAAACCATATTCTTTGGGTCTCTCGACTCAAAGTTTTCTGGTTGCACTATATAAATTGTTTCGTCAATGTCACCATTGAGAAATGCCGTCTTGACATCCATCTGATGAAGCTCAAGGTCAAAATGTGCAACAAGTGTCATAATTGTCCAAAAAGAGTCTTTCATTAAAACCAGAGAGAAAGTCTCCTTAGAGTTAATCCTTTTCTTTTGGATAAAGCTTTTAGCTACAAGACGAGTCTTATACCTCTCCATATTACCTTTTGTTAATAGCCAAATTTGGCTAGGGACCAAAGAGAATTTTTCACTCCCCTGGCCCAGTTCCAAGCCTAAGATCACCCATCATGGAACCACGGACCCTGGGATCAAGCTTTGGAGCCACCTTGAAGAAGTGAGGAAAGGTCGTCGAACTTAGGAAGCATCCAAGGTGAAGCCCGACACAAACGAATCGAGCTCATTCTACAAAATCAAGGCTCCCCGAGGTCAAAACTACCTTGTAACCTCATCGGGAGCTCGCCATCCTCTCCAGACCTAAGTGAGAATCTTTTAATCAATGAGCACATACCTCAGAATTGCCTCATCTAGCCGGGAGAAGATTCAGACCTTTCTGGACAGATAGCAGGAAATTCGCCTGAAGATCCCCTGAGCCACTTAGAGAGCTTCGTTCAACAGATGGAGGTCCAGAACATAACCAGGGCCGCTATGTGTCGAATTTTCCCCACTACTCTCACGGATTAAGCTAAACCTGGTTTTGGAAACTACCTGCTGGTAGCGTGGATTCCTTCACCAAGTTATCAACCGATTTCTGCTCATAATTCCAAGGAGTTAAGCCCCGATTGAAGGACCTGTTCCATCTACAGTACGTGATCCAGGAGAGAGGGGAAACCCTACGGGCTTATGTCAAGCGTTTCCACAAAGAAGTCATCCAGATAGGGGTCTTCACTGAGAAAGACACCCTGGCCAACTTCAGAAGAAACTTGTGGGTGGGAAAACTTTTTCGGTCTTTTGCCAAGAGACCTCCGAAAGCCTACCAAGAAGCCTATGATCAGGCTCTGGAGCAGATTGAGGTCGATGAACAACTTAAGGTCAAGATGGAACACGATGACATGATTGCCGTAAAGAGACATAAGAAAGAAGCTCCTAGACCCGAGCAAGCTCAAAAAAGCCAGAACAAACCCTATAATAAATCAACATATCGTTTCCCTCTTCCTCAACCCAGATTGGAAAGGTATCCAGATAAACGAGTTCCTCCTTAAGCTTTACCACCTCCCAAGACAGTAGCCCTTATAGCTCGCGATGAGAGGGGGTATGACCATTACACTCCCTTAAATGTATCCCGTGAAATAGTCTACCTTGCCATTCCGGACAAGGGTTACAGAAGCTCGCTCCCATGAAAGCCCCGATCGATAAGAGAAATCACTGTAAATATTGTGACTTTCATGAGAACGTGGGATATAACACTTCAGAATGCTACAACCTGCAGAACCAGATCGAAGCTTTGATAAGAGGATGATGCCTGATGGAATTCCTACAGCAAGTCAGGGAAAACATTCAGACTGGAAGAGAGATACATACTGAGATCCGAGAACATACCGAGAAAAAAAAAGGGGAACAAGCAGACCTGATGCAACAGATTCAAATAATACACACCATCAGCAGGGGGCCTACTCTAGCCGGCACCTCCAACAGTTCCAGAAAAAACCATGCGAGGAAAGTCCCTCGTACGGACGAATGACGGGATATCTTTAAGGTTGACCAGAGACTGACCAACTCTTCCCAGCTATCACAAATCATTTTCACCGAAGCAGATGTCTACAACACAGTACAACCTCACGATGACCCCATGGTGATCACAGTACAGATTGCAAACTGCATGGTTCACCGTGTGCTCATCGACACAGGTAGCAGGATTGACGTCCTGTTTAAAGATACCTTGGAAAAGCTAAACTTGAAACAGTGGTTTTACAATAGCTGCACTACACCTTTATATGGGTTCACTGGGGACTCAATCACACCCGTGGGATCAAAAATCCTGCCAGTTATCATTGGAGCCACACCTCTCCAGCAGAATATCATGACCGATTTTATGGTGGTAGATACCCCATCGGCCTACAATGCAATATTAGGGAGACCATTTCTATCATCCAAAAAAGGGGTCCTTTCTATTTACCACAACGTCTTGAAGTTCCCAGTAGGAGACAAGGTGGGGGAAGTTCGGGGTAATGAGCAGTCAACCAAAAGATGCTACGTAATATCGGCCAACCCAACAGCCTTAGCAAAATAATTCACCCAAGTGACAACGATCCAAGGCACGGCAACCCCCACACTAAGCCTCGGGGATGTAGGGTCCACTGATCACCTTGAATACAACCTCATAATGCCCGACATGGAGGAACAAAAAAGGGAATGGGCCAACAACCATCTAGTGGATAAGTTAGAAGAGATTCCTGTCCGAATAAGCGATCCCACAAAGGTCGTCAAAATCGGAGACACCCTTGATCTGGGAATGAAACAGGGCTTGATCAGGCTCCTCACAGAGTTCAACGACATTTTTTCTTGGAGTCATACTGAGATACCAGGGATCCCGATGACATTAGCTGCTCATCAATTGACAGTGGATCCGACCTTTAAGCCCATTAAACAAAAGAGGCGCCACTTCAACATTGAGAGAAATGTTGCGGTTCAGGAAGAGGTGGACAAACTATCCAATGAGGGCTTCATTTGAGAAGCACGTTATCCCGAGTGGATTGCTAACGTGGTCATGGTTACAAAGGCAAATGGAAAATGGCACATTTGTGTAGACTACACCTACCTCAACCAGGCATGCCTGAAGGACAACTTTCCTTTGCCAAAAATTGATCAGCTGGTCGATTCTACCTTAGAAAACAAGCTCCTGAGCTTCATGGATGCATTTTTCGAGTACAATCAGATTATGATGCATTCCGCAGACCAAGAAAAGACCAGTTTCATCACAGCGTAAGGCTTGTACTGCTAGAAGGTGATTCCTTTCAAGCTAAAAAATGCTGGAGCTACTTACTAGCGGTTAGTCAATCGGTTGTTCAAGCCCAAAATCGGAAGGTCGATGGCGGTGTACATCGACGACATGATCACCAAATCTTCAACCTCGGAAGGTCACCTGGATGACCTTCGTTGAACCTTCATGATCCTAAGGGAGAACCAGATGAGGTTGAACCCTTCCAAATACGCATTTGGGGTAACTGCGGGGAAATTTTTAGGCTTCATGGTCCATAAGAGAGGCATAGAGGCTAACCCAGAAAATGTCATGGCTATTCTGGATCTAGAATCCCCCACATCTCTTAAATAGGTTCAAGCCTTGACCGGGCAGGTAGCAGCGTTCAATAGGTTTATCTCTCGGTCTACCGATAAGTGTCTACCATTCTTCAAAGCTATCAAGCAGGGAAGAAACATGAAATGGGATCAAGAAAGCGAATAAGCTTTCCAAGATTTGATAAAATACCTATCAAGCCCTCCACTGCTGGTCAAGCCAAATCCTTGAGAAGAGCTCCAAATATACTTGGCTTTTTCAGAAATCGCCGTGAGCGGGACTTTGGTCTAGGAATGTGGGGATAGGATCCAACGATCTATTTACTATCTGAGTCACACTCTAACCAAGCTCGAAAAGAACTTTACTCTATTAGAGAAGCTCGCTTACGCCTTGGTGACCTCGGTAAAGAATCTTCGTCCCTACTTCCATGCTCATTCAATAGCAGTGGTAACAGACCAACCTGTCCGTCAATTCTTACAAAGGCCGAATGTTTTCGGAAGGCTGGTTCTATGGGCCATAGAGCTTACCCAGTTTGATTTAAAGTATAAGCCTATGACCGCGATAAAAGCTCAGGCACTAGCAGACTTTGTAGTAGAGATCTCGATACCTTTAGGACTTACAACCCTTACGGTAACATATGTAACCCTTATGAGGATTCCAGAATCTGACAATTGGCAAGAAGGCTACGAGTCATGGACTCTCTACACTGACGGAGCTTTCGGGCAAGCCGGGGGAGGAGCTGGCATAGTCCTCATCGACCCAGAAGGAACTGAGTGCTTCCACTGTTTTAGGTTTGAATTTAAAGTCACGAACAATGAGGTGGAGAAAGGCAGCCATAGAACTTGGGGTTGATTACTTGAATGTGAAAAGCGACTCTTCACTCATGGTCAACCAAGTCTCCGGAGATTATTAGGCAAAAGGGGATAATATGATCACTTACCTGAAATTGGTTCAACAACTCAAGAGCAGATTTAAGGGATTCAGAATCAACTAGATACCTTGATAGCTAAATCATCGGGCTGACATCCTTGCCAAGATAGCTGTATATGGTGGCCAGACCCTACCTCCCTCTTCAAGTAATCCCCCTACCTAGCATTATGACAGGTAAGTAAGCTTATACCTTGGACCGACAACCATGCTGGATGGATCCAATAGTGGAGTATCTACAGGATCGAAAACTCCCCGGGGAGCCCGACTAAGCTAGGAGAGTCAAAAGGCTCTCGGTCTGGTATTGTATGGTGGATGAGCATTTATACCGGGGAAAATCTCTTCCCCTGCTCCGATGTCTACACCCTAAAGATGCCAAGTGGGATTTGAGAGAGATTCATTATGCGGACTCCGGGAACCATATTGGCGGGGAGGCTTTGGCATATCAGGTTCTCTGCATGGGGTATTATTGGCCGACCATCCATCAAGATGCGAATAAATTGGTGCAAGCCTGCGAGGCATGCCAGAAGGTCACAAATTTGAGTCACCTCCCTCCAGGGTGGTTGTAATCCCTTAGCTCACCATACCCCTTGGCTATGTGAGGAGTCGATATGATTAGACTGCTTCCTACAGCTCTGGGTCTGGCCAATCATGCTATCATAGCGATTGACTATTTCACAATATGGGTCCAAGCCAGACCACTCTCCCAGATATCAGAAGAAAACACAACAAGGTTCATCAAGACTAATGTAGTTTACTGTTTCGGAACCCCCCTTGCCATTATAACCGACCCTTGAAAACAGTTTGATAATGGCCGATTCAGATATTTCTGTGAAGGCTTGGGAATCGATCTTCGGTTTGCTCCGGTAGCCTACTTTCAGACCAATGGTATGGTGGAATCAACGAACAAAACCATTAAGAAGCTTTTGAAGAAAAAGCTACAGCAGAAGAAAGGCAGATGGGCGGAGGAGCTTTCCGAGGTCCTCTGAGCTTACCGCACTACAAGGAGAGCAGCTACTGGGGAAACGCCCTACTCGCTGACTTTCGGGGTTGAAGCAATCCTACCTATCAAGCACAAGTTGACCTCTTTTAAAGTCCAACATTTTGAACCAGGGTGCAATGCAAGTAAGCTCCGAGCTAGCATGGACCTCTTGGAGGAAAAACAAGATGGAATAGTCGAGAAGGTAACAATACCAAAGTAGGATTGCCAGGTACTTCAACTGGAGGGTTAAAGCCCGAAACTTTAAAGAAGAAGACCTAGTTCTCAGGAAAGTAACGTTGAATACCAAGAAGAGGTCAGATGGGGTCCTAGGGCCCAACTGGGAAGGACCATACCTAATAAAGATGGTGATCCGTAATGGGGCATACAAGCTCGAGGATTTGAATGGCCAACTCATCGACCATACTTGGAATGTAGACTACCCTTGAACAGGGGACTCAGGAGCAGGCGGCCTCATACTAGTTTCTTTTTTTTTTCTCGGACAATAATGTACTCCATCCTTTATATCAATAAAGCCCGCTTTTCTTGTTTACTCATTTTTCAACTATGTTCTACAATGATTTGGGTATACATTGAAAATTCAACATTATCACCTCAAGACCAGGGGTAAGCCAGGGAAACCCCCCCGCCACTCCTGATGTCTCACCCGGGCACTACCCCCACCAAGAAGGGTCTGAGTAAAAGAGCATAGTTGCCATCCAGATATCAAGACCAGGAAATAGCTAGATAGCCCTCCTGATGCCTTTGTCGGGCTACCACCCCCAAGAAGGATCCGAGTGTAAGAGCATAGTTTCCATCCAGATCTCGAGACTAGAAAATAGCTAGATAGCCCTCCTGATGCCTTTGCCGGGATACCACCCCCTAGAAGGATCTGAGTTTAAGAGTATACTTGCCATCCAGATCTCGAGACCAGGAAATAGCTTGATAGCCCTCCTGATGCCTTGGTCGGGCTACAACCTCCAAGAAGAGTCTGAGTATAAAAGCATAGTTGCCATTCAAATCTTGAGACCAAAAAATTGCTAGATAGCCCTCCTGATGCCTTGGTCAGGCTACTACCCCCAAGAAGGATCTGAGTGTAAGAGCATAGTTGCCACCCATATCTCAAGACCAGGAAATAACTAGATAGCCTTCCTGATGCTTTGGTCGGGCTACCACCCCCGAGAAGGGTAAGAGCATAGTCGCCATCCAATTATCGAGACCAGGAAATAGCTAGATAGCCCTCCTGATGCCTTGGTTTGGCTACCAGCCCCAGGAAAGACTCGAATTTAAGAACACGGAAGCCTTCCCGATCCCTAGCTTAAAAGGGGGACTAGACAGTTCCTTACTTAATGCCTCGCCTGGGCTACAACCCCCTAAAAAGGTTCAGGGATAGAGAGCTCGATTTACTTAAACTCTAATTATACTAGTTAGTTCTGGTTACTAGCCCTCCTTGATATGTGGTTACTCACAATAACAGACCTATAATCAAACAAGAGGACTATCGACTAAAGAAGTTGAGCTACGAGTTTCGGTGGTCAGGAAGCCCGATGCTAACTGCCCGTTTTCACGTTTAAACAGTTTTCTTATCCTGTTGTTCCCCCAAGATAGTTCGTTTCGCTATAAATGCTGGACCTAGAGGGAGATCAAGTAAGTACATGCAAGTCGGAGTGAGAGTTAGATCTAAAATTGAAGCTTTATTATTAAATGGGAGAGCCTATTCCTCAACAAGGCTACATAAAGCAGGGAGCCCAATCCCTGATTCTGGGCTAAAAAAAAGAGAATAACATGACAAAAGGTCAAACACGGTTAAAAATGGGATGGCCACCCCATTTTCCGGGCATTCAAAATGAATTACATGGGAGAGAATTCAATTTTCTTCATCTTTTTGAGGACCTCCTGCCTCCTCTTCTACAGAGTGAACCTCACCCTCTGCTCCCCTCTCCGGTCATAGCTCATCCTGATCAGTAACACCTACTGCCTCCACCACCCCCCTTGAGGATCTACCCCGGCTGCTTCGGGATCAACAGGATCCTTCTCATGACTTCATTTATTATCGCCATAACCTCAGGCGGTATGGTTGCATCAAGAAGGTTGGCCACTGTCTTGGGCATAATCTCGCCTTCTGCTGACTCTTCTCCTGGAAGCACCCTGAGAGGGTCTCGGGCTTCAGCAAATTCTCTTTCTTGCTCCTCGGATTGAACCCCCTTAAGGATTCGCCAGGACCAGACACCGGGAAGGTTGGAACAAGAAGAGGTAGATCTGACACCTCCATCCGCTTCCCAGCTCCCTCCCTAGAAGAACCTGCTATATTATTTTTGGGGCAAGACATCTCTACAGCTCGTGACATAACCTTTTCTCTATCCCAGCCGACGATGCTGGAGAGATCAAATGGGGGAGGAAGGGCTACTGCAACCTGATAGGAGGGGTAGAAATACCCCTCATTAAAAGAGACTTCCACCTTTGCCAGAAGCTGGGTTATTTAAGCCTGCAAATCTTGGTTCTCGACATCCAGAGCCTTTGCCTCTCTCTTCTAGTCATCCCGCATGGATAGCTCATCGCTTCGACCTGAAAGTTTCCTGATCCAAATCCCGCTTCATCCTCTCATGGTTGCACTGGAGCTTGGCTACCTGTGCTTCCATTCCATGTTGGCTAGAGGTCATCTCCTGGACCAGGGCTTGAGCCCGCACAAGTAACCCCATGGCTCGCTCAGCCTCAGCCTCGGCCTTGGCTGCCCGATCGTGGAGGGAGGCCACCTGATGTCCCATGGCTACTTGAAACTTGAAGGCCTGTAAAGGAAATTTATGTTAGAAAATGATAAATCAAGCTTCTGAATGAGGAAGTATGAGCGACGATTACCTCGGCTAGAAGGGCAGACCCTTCGGTAATCAAGATATCCATGGGCATCGAGGTCATCCTATAAAGCTCGTCACCTGGACAGGATGCAACAAATTGTTTCAGGACCTCGTCTTGACCCGTCGAGCTTGATTGCTGGTGGGGGTGAGAAGGGGCGACCTCAAGAGTGTCAGTTTTGGGCTTCCAGGGAACCTAGACTGCCCGCGATATAGCCAGATCAATAGAAAGGGATAATATGACTGGGGAAGCATTGGTTGAAGCATAAACTACTGGTGAGGGGGGAGTAGTGGACTTATTAGTGGCTTGGGAAGCGGGCCCTCCTCGGTTTAGAGCCTTTGCAACCCGAGACGTAAGGATAGCCATCTTAGACTTCACATGAGAAGGCGATGAAGTAGAAGTAAGCAAGGTAGTAGCCTTAATGGTTGACCTCCCCTTCTTCGAAGGGGTCAAGAGAGCACCCGGGGATGATCTGGAAGGAGGAGGAGAAGTCCTTGCTTGCCGAGCTTCGTGAGAAGTTTGAGCAACAACAAACACTGTTAAGAATGGGTTAAGACCATCAGAACTAAACCATCAAACAATCCAAAAGCGTGATAAAGCCAGATACTTACAAGGAGTAGCATCAGAGATTCGCAGGTAATTGTTCAGCCTACGGGGGTTGAAGGGGTCAACAGTTGGAAACTTTAAATTAAGATAATTCCTGGCTAGGATGGTCTTCAACACAGCTTCAGACTCAGCAGGCAAGGAGTCTCGATCCCATGAGGGTTTGTCACTGAAAGCAGTGGGGACCTTGAGCTCATGCCCATCGACAAATACAACACTCCCCAGTCTCCCCCCGCCAGTACCCACTCCTCTTTCCAGGCATGTGTTAGGATTATGCTCGATAGCAAGAGTGTAATATTGTAATTAACAATCTTTTCATATGAATAAAGTGATTTCTAGTTTAACAAATCTCATAGCATTTATAGTTTAATTATTATAATTGTCAAAAGTGAATAATCATAAGGTCAAAAGACTATGAGAAAAGAAGAATTGTTCATAGATCTAGATATGTATGAGGTAGACACAATTCTTTAGTTAGTATTGAATAATATTCACAACTTAAGATAGAAGGTTGAGCGCCTTTACTTGTCAAAGTTGTAGATTCTTTTGCTAGCATTTGAGTGGGATCAAATGTGTTATGATGAGTCTAAAATCATCAAAGTGTGGTGTCTTTGGGCAAAAGAATCTAGTGCACTGGGTGCATTGATTAGGATCAAAATGAAATACTTTATCTAGAACCGTCAATGGATAAAAGTTTTAATTTGCAGACAATTGGAGAGTCTATCTCAATCCTGAGATAAATGATGGACTTATGGTTACAAGTGTTATCATTTAAGCTATCAATGAGTACGATTATATAGCATAGTCTATCCTCGATAGTTTGGTGGTATTAATTTGTTAATCGATAGAGGACTTCATTTATAGATATGGACATCGTGGCTCCATTTATTGAATGAGAGTAGAATACCATCATATGGATGTTTTGAGGTATTGGATATTAAATCTTAACGTTAAGTTTTCAATAGTGTCTATTTACATCAAAAGGGTTTTGTGTACAATATCGAATCAAGGTTCACGTGAGTTTCAATCAAATTGATTGATAATTCACAAGTGACCGGACGTTCTTGGATTTTTCTCTTGGAGGATATTTGTAACTAACAAAAAAAAGTTTTTGCTTTGTCTCCATCCTCAGGTATACAATAAAAAGTAAGGGAGCCCACACTCCAAGGTGATTCACGTTCGTGATTGGATTGAAAGATCTTACGGAATCAATTCGGCGCTTGTTCAATAGTCACGAGAAAAAGGTACGATACTTTTATATACATCAATTAATCTAGGGTTAAGGTTCTCGTTGCATAAAGGGAATTTTTATTATTTATATGCAAACCCTAATTTCGTTTTTATCACGCTTCCGTTTTGTTTTGAACCCGTTTTTCCCTACAATTGGTATCAGAGCCTGGTTGTACCCTTGATTAATTGATGTATGTAAGTTAATCTTTTTCTTTTTATTGTATATACGCATGTTTTAGAAAGAGATGACACTCTAGGTATTCACATATATATTTATATTGAAATGTATGGATATATATATGTTTTATATGTGGTTTGTTGTTGTTCAATTTTTGTCATAGAATTTTGTTGATAGTGAAATTTGGCTAGGGGTCAAAGAGAAATTTTTCACTTTCTCGCCACAAGTCGAAACCCATAATCGACAATCATGAAGCCCGAAAAGACCATAGAGCCACCCCGCAGGAGCAGGAAAGGCCGGCTCGGTTTCAAAACTACCATAAAACAAGCCAGGCCCGACCAGGACGATCCCCCACAAAAGTACTGGAACCCGGGCTTCTTCAGACCATCTATAAGGGAACCTCAGCTCTGAGATCGAGCTCCACAATCGCCCCGTGAATGCCAGGGGATGTCTCCAAGCTCAAGAGACATTCGAGAGAAGCCTGCCAACCTCTCCAGAAGCCTGCTGTCCTTGCTGGACATAAAGGAAGAACCACGCCTAAATCTACACTACCCAGCTACCTCCCAAGAAATTCTACAAGAACACCTCAAGCCCCCAAGGGTCAGGGAAAATCCATCTCAAGCTTCTAAGAATAGAGTCGGAGCAGGGATCCACCTCGCTCTAAGTGACAACATGTGGCTGGCTGGGTGACCTCCATGAAAACCATGCCGTAATAACATACAAGATCATTTCTAGAAGATAACCATCATTAATCCCGTATACGTGCGTACCAAGAGTTTGATTCCAAAAAGGAAACAAACTCATTCACGTTAATTGTTTCCGCTATTTATTCGGGGTCAACAACTTTTAAATGTAAGATCCCGCTCGATAAGGAGGAAACAGATTTAAAGGATCGTGGTGGGATATCAACAAATTTAAACCAACCTGGACCATGTATAAATAGAGCCAAGCATGATAACCACGATATAGAGAAAAAAATATATAGAGAGGACAGAGACAAAAAAACGTAGATAGAAACAGAGAGAAGAAAGAAAAGAAGAGGGGAAGGCGTAAATTCTGTATTGAGAACACGACCACCTTTGTTTCCACTATTCGATAGGCACATAGTTGCCACCACCCTACATCTTAGAAAGACTGCGAGCATATAAGAGAGTGATTTGTGTTTTTAAAGCAATATATCAATAATAAAAGCTCTCATTTACTGTTATTACGATCCAGCCTCTCATATATCTCTTAACAGGTCAGGAACCAACGGTACCGAACCCCGGCCACCGCTTTCGTGGTAGTGGTCTAGAGGGTGTTAACATGAATTTCTCATCCCGAGCAAATTTCCCTTTAACACTTTCTGGCACCGTCTATGGGAAACCTCTCACACCACCATCTTTCTACGTTTGAAAACTTTGTTATTTCATAGTAATCATGAGGCTCAATTCCTCACAGGGGCAACAGGTCATATCGGGACAACCTTCTGCTACATCGACACGAAAGGTCCCGAGGAAAAGGAGAAAATCCGGGCTTCATAGCCAGTTTCCCACCCAGCCAGCCACTGAGCCGGCTCTGGATCCCCCTCTGGGAAGTCAGGTCGAGCTTTACCAACAAGCGGCGACCTTTGTAAAAAACGTTCACCTCCGACTACTTGATGAGGGTATCGCTATCCAGCAAGTGGGTCTCTACAATTAAGGGAGTCAAGCAGGCCTAGGGCAAAGCAACCCGCCTTCGATCGCCTAGGACCTGCCCCTTGGGAATCAACTTGTAATAGAGCGAGGCTACCAACCTCGATCCGGGATAGGCTAGGCCCCATGCCCTATGTTTCTAAAGTGCTGCCAGGCTACAAACCAAGACAAGTCAAATCCGCGGTAGATGTCCTTCCTCGGGAATAGGGAGACCTTCTCCACCTAATGACTTCAAGGAGAGAAGCCTAGGGTAGAGAAGAAGAAAGTCAGCAAAACCCCTGAGCGGACCCCCTTCGAAGAAGGAACCGAGTGGAGGTCGCTAGTTAGTCAGAAGGATTTGATGGTAAGGAATCCGAGATCAACTCAAGGAAATCCGAAAGCAAGCGTCTAAGGGACCAGTTGGTAGAGCTTCAGAAAGAGGTCCAATTGATGAAGGAGGGAAAATGCAAGGAGGATAAGGAAGATCTTCTAAGTGAAATAAATGCTCCTTTCACTAGGAGGATCCGGGAGGCAGAGCTCCCACCTAAGTTCAAAATGCCAACTGACAGATTCTCTGGGATTGAAGATCCCTTGAGCCACTTAGAAAGCTTCGTTCAACAGATGGAGGTCCAGAACAGAACCAAGGCTGCTATGTGTCGAATGTTCCTTACTACACTCATGGATTATGCTAAAACCTGGTTTAGGAAACTACCCGCTGGTAGCTTGGATTCCTTCACCAAGTTATCAACCATTTTCTACTCACAATTCCAGGGAGTCAATCCCCGATTGAAGGACCCGATCCATCTACAGTACGTGATCCAAGAGAGAAGGGAAACCCTCCAGGTTTATGTCGAGCGTTTCCATACGGAAGTCATCCAGATGAAGGTCTTCACCGATAAAGAAACACCGGCCAACTTCAGAAGGAACCCGTGGGTGGGAAAACTTTTCCGGTCTTTTACTAAGAAACCTAAGGAAACCTACCAAGAAGCCTATGATCGGGCTTAGGAATAGATTGATGTCGATGAACAGCTCAAGGCCAAGATGGAACATGACGACATGAGAGCCGTAAAGCGATAAAAGAAGGAAGCTCCCAGACCCGAGCAAGCTCAGAAAAGCCAAAACAAACCCACTAATAAATCAACATATGACTTCCCCCTTCCTCAGCCCAGATCAGAAAGGTATCCAGATAAATGAGCTCCTCCTTAAGCTTTACCACCTCCTAGGACAGTGGCCCCTATACCTCGTGATGAGAGGGGGTACGACCATTACACTCTCTTAAATGCATCCCGAGAAAGAGTCTACCTCACCATTAGGGACAAGGGTTTGTTACAGAAGCCCGCTCCCATGAAAGCCTCGGTCGATAAGAGAAATCGTTATAAATATTACGACTTTCATGAAGACGTAGGGCACAACACTTCAGAATGCTACAACCTACGGAACCAGATTGAGGCTTTGATAAAGGGAGGATGCTTGATAAAATTCTTACAACAAGTCAGGGAGAACATTCAGACTGGAAGAGAGGTGCAAGCCGAGATCCGAGAACATGCTGAAAAAAGGAAGGGAGAGCAGACGGACCTGATGCAACAGATTCAGATAATACATGCTATCAGCGGGGGGCCCACTCTGGTCGGCACCTGTAACAGTTCCAGGAAAAACCATGCAAGGAAGGTACCTCGTACGGATGAGGGGCGGGAAATCTTCAAGGTCGACTAGAGGCCGACCAATCCTTCTCAGCTGTCACAGATCATCCTCACCGAAGCAGATGTCTATAACACCGTGCAGCCTCATGATGACCCCAAGGTCATCACGTTACAAATTGCATCTTGATGGTGTACAACGTGCTCGTCGACACAGGTAGCAGCGTCGACGTCCTGTTCAAAGATACTTTGGAAAAGCTAAACCTGAAGCAGTGGTGTTACAATAGTTGCGCTACTCCATTATATGGGTTCACTAGGGACTCCATCACACCTGTAGGATCAAAAATCCTACCAGTGATCATTTGAGCCGCACATTTCCAGCAAAATATCATGACCGACTTCGTGGTAGTAGACACCCCATCGGCCTACAATGCAATATTATGGAGGACATTTCTATCATCCTGGAAAGGGGTCATTTCTATTTACCACAATATCCTGAAGTTCCCGGTAGGAGACAAGGTGGGAGAAGTTTGAGGTGATCAGCAAGCAGTTAGGAAATGCTAAGTAGTGTCAGCTAACCCAACAGCTCTAGCAAAGCAACTCGTTCAGGTGACGACGATCCAAGGTAGGATAGCCCATGCACTAAACCTGGAAGGCACGGGATCCACTGATTGCCTTGAAGATGGCCTTGTGGTGCCCGACATGGAAGAACAGAGAAGGGAATGGGCCAGCGACCATCCAATCGATAAGTTAGAAGAGATTCCTGTCCGACTAAGCGATCCCTCGAAGGTCGTTAAGATCGGAGCTAACCTTGAGCCAGTAATGAAGAGGGTTTGATTAGGCTCCTCACAGAGTTCAACGACATTTTTGCTTGGAGTCATGCTGAGATACCGGGGATCCCGATGACATTAGCTTCACATCGACTGGCGGTGGATCCGACCTTCAAGCCCATCAAACGGAAAATGCACGACTTAAACACTGAAATAAATGTGGCGGTTCAGGAAGAGGTGGATAAACTAACCCAGGCAAGATTCATTCGAGAAGCTCGTTATTCCGAATGGATCACCAACGTGGTCAAGGTTATAAAGGCAAATGGAAAGTGGCACATGTGTGTAGACTATACCGACCTCTACAGGGCATTCCCGAATGATAGTTTCCCTCTGCCAAAAATTGATCAGCTGGTCGATTCCACCACCGGGAACAAGCTCTTGAGCTTTATAGACGTATTTTCTGGCTACAATCAGATTATGATACATCCTGCGGACCAGGAAAAAACCAGTTTCATCACCGTACAAGGCCTGTACTGCTACAAGGTGATGCCTTTTGGGCTTAAAAACACTGGAGCTACTTACCATTGGTTAGTCAATCGGTTGTTCAAACCCGAAATCAGAAGGTCGATAGAGGTGTACATCGATGACATGATCGCCAAATCTTTAACCTCGGGAGGTCACCTGGATGACCTTTATGATCTTAAGGGAAAACCAGATGAGGTTGAACCCTTCCAAATGCACCTTTAGGGTAACTGTGGGGAAGTTTTTGGGCTTCATGGTCCATGAGAGAGGCATAGAGGCATAGAGGCTAACCCATAAAAAATCATGGCTATCCTGGATCTAGAATCCCCCACATCTCTTAAACAGGTTCAAGCCTTGACCGGACAGATTGCAGCGCTCAATAGGTTCATCTCTTGGTCTATCGATAAGTGCCTACCATTCTTCAAAGCTATCGAGTTCTCCTCATGGGGTATTATTGGCCGACCATCCATCAAGATGCTAAGAATTTGGTGCAAACCTACGAGGCATGCCAGAAGGCCGTAAACTTGAGTCACCTCCCTCCGGAACGGTTGTCATCCATTAGCTCACCATACCCTTTTGCTATGTAGGGAGTCGACTTGATTGGACCGCTACCTACAGCTCCGGGTCAGGCCAAGCACGCTATCGTGGCAATTGACTATTTAACGAGATAGGAAGAAGCTAGACAACTTTCCCAGATATCGGAAGAAAACACAACAAGGTTTATCAAGACTAATGTAGTTTGCAGGTTTGGAACCCCCATTGCCATTGTAATCGACCTTGAAAAATAGTTCGATAATGGCCGATTTAGAGATTTTTGTGAAGGCTTGGGAATCAACATTCGGTTTGCCTCGGTAGCCCACCCACAGACTAATGGTCTAGTGGAATCCAAGAATAAAACCATTAAGAAGCTGTTGAAGAAAAAGCTACAGCAGAATAAATGCAGATGGGTAGAGGAGCTACCCGAGGTCCTCTAGGCTTACCGCACTATAAGGAGAACAACTACCTGAGAAACACCCTACTCGCTGGCTTTTGGGGTTGAAACAGTACTACCTATCGAGCATAAATTAACCTCCTTTAGAGTCCAGCATTTCGAACATGAGAGCAATGAAAGTGAGCTCCGAGCAAGCTTAGACCTCCTGGAGAAGAAGCAAGATCGAATAGCTGAGAAGGTAGCGATCTACCAAAGCAGGATTGCCAGGTACTTCAACTGGAGGGTTAAAGCCCGAAGCTTCAAAGAACGGGATTTAGTCCTCAGGAAAGTAATGTTGAACACTAGGAAGAGGTCAGACGGGGTCCTAGGGCCCAACTAGGAATGACCATACCTAATAAAGATGGTAATCCGTAATAGGGTGTACAAGCTCGAGGATAAGAATGGCTGACTCATCGACCATACTTGGAATGCGGATCACCTAAGGAAATTCTACCCTTGAACAGGGGACTCAGGAGCAGGTTACCTCCGATTACCTTTTTTTTTCTTCTACAATAATGTACTCTATCCTCCATATCAATAAAGCTTGCTTTTCTTGTTTACTCCTTCTTCAGCTATGTCCTACAATGATTTGGGTCTACATGAAAAAATTGACATTATCGCCTCAAGATCAAGGGTAAGCTAGGGAAGCCTCCCCGCCACTCCTGATGCCTTGGCCGGGCACTACCCCTCGCCAAGAAGAGTCTGAGTGTAAGAGCATAGTTGCCATCCAGATCTCAAGACCAGGAAATAGCTAGATAGCCCTTCTGATGCCTTGGTCGGGCTACCACCCCCAAGAAGGATCTGAGTGTAAGAGCATAGTTGCCATCAAGATCTCAAGACCAGGAAATAGCTAGATAGCCCACCTAATGCCTTGGTCGGGCTACAACTCCCAAGAAGAATCTAAGTGTAAGGGCATAGTTGCCATCCAGATCTCAAAACCAGTAAATAGCTAGATAGCCCTCATAATGCCTTGGTCGCTCTACCCCACGCCAAGAAGGGTCTGAGTGTAAGAGCATAGTTACCATCCAGATCTCAAGACCAAGAAATAGCTAGATAGCCCTCCTGATGCCTTGGTCGGGCTACCACCCTCAAGAAGGACCCGAGTGTAAGAGCATAGTTGCCATCTAGATCTCAAGACCAAGAAATAGCTAGATAGCCCTCCTGATGCCTTGGTCGGGCTACCACCCCCAAGAAGTATCTGAGTGTAAGGGCATAGTTGCCATCCAGATCTCAAGACCATGAAATAGCTAGATAGCTCTCCTGATGCCTTGGTCAGTCTACCACCCCAAAGAAGGATCTGAGTGTAAGAGCATAGTTGCCATCATGATCTTAAGACCAAGAAATAGCCCGATAGCCCTCCTGATGCCTTGGTCGGGCTACAACCCCCTTAAAGGGATCAAGGACAGAGGGCTTGATTTACTCTAAATATAACAGTTAGTTCTGGTTACTAGCCCCCCTTGATACGTGGTCACTCACTGCAACAGACCTACAATCAAATAAGGGGACTATCGACTAAGGAAGTTGAGCTGCGAGGTTTAATGGTCAGAAAGCCCGACGCTAAATGTCCGTTTTCACCCTTAAACGTTTTTCATATCTTGCTATTTCCCCCGAGATAAGTCAATGTGCTGTGAACACCGGACCTAGAGGGAGATCGAGGAAATACATACAAGTCGGGGAAAGAGCTGGATCTAAAGTTGAAATTTATTAATGTACGAGGGAGCCTATTCCCCAATAAGGCTACATCAGGCAGGAAACCCAACCTCTGATTCTGGGCTACAAAAAAGAAAAATAATAAATGGTCAAACACGTTTAAAGATGGGATGCCCACCCCCCTTTTCGGGCACTCAAAATGAATCTCAAAAGAGAGAATTCAAACTTTTTCATCTTCTTGATGGCTTTCAGCCTCCTCTTCCACAGAATGAACCTTGCCCCTTGCTCCCCTCCTCCAAAGGATCCCCCTCGGCTGCTTCGGGGTAAACGGGATCCTCCTCCATGATTTCGTTGATCACTGCCATAACTTAATATGGTATGGCTGCATCAAGAAAGCTGGCCACTGACTCAGGCATGTTCCTACCATCTGTTGACTCCACTCATGAGAGCACTGCAGAGGGGTCTTGGGCTTCAGTAAGGCCTCATTCTAGCTCCTCGCTTTGGACCCCCTTTGAGGATTCGCCAGGACCAGATGCTGGGAAGGCTGGAATAGGAGGAGGCAGATCAGGCACCTCCAACTGCTAACAGCTCTCTTCCCTGAAGGACAAACTCCATCATTTTTGGGATGAGACATCTCTGCAGCCTGTGACATGACCTATTCTCTATCCCAGCCGGTAATGCTGGAGAGATCGAATGAGGGAGGAAAGGCCTCTGTAATCTGAAAAAAGGTATAGAAGTACCCCTCGTTAAAAGAGGCTTCCACCTCGGCCTAGAGATGGGTAATTTGAGCCTGCAAAGTTTGGTTCTCGACATCCGGAGCCTTCATCTCTCCTTTCCAGTCATCCTGTTGGCTAGCTTGTCGCTTCGATCGAAGAGTTTCCAAATCAAAAGCCCACTTCAACCTCTCATGGTCGCATTGAAGCTTAGGTAGCTGTGTCTCCATTCCCTGTTGGCTGGAGGTCATCTCCCGGACCAGGGTTTAAGCCTGCGAAAGCAACCCCATGGGTCGCTCAGCCTCAGACTCTGCCTTGGCTGCCCGATCATGGACGAAGGCCACCTGATGCCCCATGGCCACCTAAAACTTGAAAGCCTGCAAAGAAAATTCATGTTAGAAAATGATAAATTAAACGGCTGAATGAGGAAGTAAAAACGATGATTACCTCGGCTAGAAGGGCAGACCCTTTGGTAATCATGATGTCCACAGTCATCGAGGTCATCCTAGAAAGCTCGTCCCCTAGACAGGATGCAACGAATTGCTTCAAGACCTCATCCTGATCCGCCGAGCTCGATTGCTTGTGGGGGCAAGAAGGGGCGACCTCAGGAATATCAATATCAAGTTCCCTGGGAACCTCGACTGCCCGGGATGCAACCAGATCAACAGAGAGGGATAATGTGACTCAAGAAGCATCGATTGAAGCAGAGACTACTAGTGAGGGGGCATACATGGACTTATTGGCCAACTTAGAAGGCAGACCCTCATTAGCTTAGAGCTTTTGCCACCCGAGATGCAAGAAGAGCCATCTTGGACTTCGCTTGGGTATGTGAGGGGGAAGGAACGAGTGGGGCAACTACCTTAGTGGTTGACCCCCCCTTCTTCAGAACAGCTGAGAGAGCTTCTTGTACCGATTTGGAAGGAGAAGAAGGGATCCCAGCTTCCTAGGCTTCGCTAGAAGCTGGAGCAATAACAAACAATGTTAAAAAAAAGGGATCAAGATCATCAGAACTGAACCATCCAACGATTTAAAGACAGGATAGAGCGAGATACTTATGAGGAGTAGCATCGGAGATCCGCAGGTACTTGTTCACCCTGCGAGGATCGAAGGGGTCAGCGGTTGGGAACTTCAAATTTAAGTAATTTCGAGCCAGGATAGTCTTCAGCACGGCTTCAGACTCAGCGGGCATTGAATCCCGACCACGAGGGTTTATCGCTAAAAGCTGTGGGAACCTCAAGCTCATGCCCGCCGATGAATACAGTGCTCCTCCAGTCTCCCCCTGCCAGTACCCACTACTCTTTCCAAGTGGGGTCCTTCTTTGAAGGCCCAGGGATGATAAAGTTGAGCCTATTCTTGGCCTTGGCATAGAATTGACCTCGTGGAACCCCAGCCAGGATACCTATCTAGAAAAAGAAGGTGAGCTCCTTAGCCTCGGACTCCCTGGTTTCGTTGCTCATCTCGCATTGCTCCCTCCATAATACAAGAAAGCCGACTAGATGCCTCCAGAAGCCGGGTGCAGTTGAAGCGGAGCCAGCTGAAGGGCATTGAGAGCCCGCCGAAGGGTAGGGTGAAGAGGGAGCCTCACCCCGCTCTCAAAGCTGTGACATGGATAGGGAGTACGCCGTTGGGCGGGCTAAAACGTCATAATTCCTGTGGAAGACAGTTAGGGAAATGTTGTCAGGAATGCCGTATTTGTTCCGAAGACGGCTAATCGACTGAGGGTCGACGGTGGATTCAGGGATGACCCTAGGTTCGAAGGGAAGGGTCACTAATGAAGGATGCTTTGCCACTGTGACCTGAGCCCTCCCCACTGCATCGATTCTTTCCCCGACATCAGAATATTCGTCGGCTAGGTTTAGAGGATTGTCGGGCTGGTTCGAGAAGCCAGAGCCGATAGAGACATTCCTGCTAGAACGACGGCACTGGCGGAGCGAGGAAGATTCCTCATCGCTCAAAATTCCTCGCACCCATTTATGAGGAGCTAGGTTAAAGCCTCTGGTGCCCTCAACCAAGGCGTCAATACTGTCTGAGGAAGTCGACATTAATGGGTAAGAAAAATTTAAAAGCAAGAGGAAGATAGAGGGAAATCGGCAGAGAAAGTAGGAAAAAAGAAATTTGAAAATTTAAGATTTGAGAAAGTATGAACAAAGTGACGGTAAGGCTGGGTTTAAATAGAGGATTATCGGCGATATCCTCAGGAAGATCACCTAGAGCCGTATTGCAGCCGTCTTTCTTCGAATAACACACTGTTTCAAATTCAAATATTTGGTAATTAATGAGAAGATTTCGCTCTCATTAATTATCTTTATGGCAGAAAACTTTCTCAATTAAACAAGGAATCTGACTCCAACCCCAACTCTACCACCGGTGTTCAAGTCAGAGGGGACTTCTGTTAATAGTAAAATTTGGCCAGGGGTCAAAGAGAAAGTTTTCACTTTCTCGCCACAAGTCGAAACTCATAATCTACAATCATGAAGCCCGGAAAGAAAATAAAGCAACCCTGCAAGAGCAGGGAAGGCTGGCTCAACTTAAAACTACCAGAAAACAAGCTAGGCGCGACCAGGATGAGCCCCTGCAAGAGTATTGGAACCCGGGCTTCTTAAGGCCATCTATCGGGGAACCTTGGCTCACAGGTTGAGCTCCACAACCGCCCCGTGAATGCCAGGGGATGTCTCCAAGCTCAAGAGACATTCGAGAGAAGCCCGCTGTCCTTGCTGGACATAAAGAAAGAACCACGCCTAAATCTTCACTACCCCGGCTACCTCCCAAGAATGTCTACAAGAACACCTCAAGCCCCCAAGGGTCAGGAAAAATCCATCTCAAGCTTCTAAGAAAAGAGTAGGAGCAAGGATCTACCTCGCTCTACAGGGCAACAGGTAGATGGCTGGGTGACCTCCATGAAAAACCATGCCGCAATAACATACAAGATCATTTCTAGAAGATAACCATCATTAATCCCGTATACGTGCATACCAAGAGTTTAATTCCAAAAAGGAAACAAACTCATTCACGTTAATTGTTTCCGCTATTTATTCGGGGTCAACCACTTTTAAATATAAGATCCTGCCCGATAAGGAGGAAACGGATTCAAAGGATTGTGGCAGGATATCAGCAAATTCAAACCAACCTGGACCATGTATGAATAGAGCCAAGCACGATAACCACGATATAGAGAAAAATATATATAGAGAGGACAGAGACAGAAAAACATAGATAGAAACATAGAGAAGAAAGAAAAGAAGAGGGGAATACCTAAATTCTGTATTTAGAACACTGCCACCTTCGTTTCCACTATTCGACAGGCACAGAGTTGCCACCACCCTACATCTTAGAGAGACTGCGAGCATATAAGAGAGTGATTTATGTTTTTAAAGCAATATATCAATAATAAAAGCTCCCATTTACTGTTATTACGATTCAGCCTCTCATCTATCTCTTAACAGGTCGGGAACCAACGGTACCGACCCCGGCCACCGCTTTCATGGTAGTGGTCTTGAGAGTGTTAACAGAAATTTCTCATCTCGAGAAAATTTCCTATCAACAAATTTCAATGTAATTTTATTTTGGGATTGTAACAAGAAGGGTGGTCTATTATCGCTATAATTTCCTTCTTAATAGTTGTTAATATTTTTTTTATTTCGTTGCTGTAATAAAAAAAAACTGCTGTATTTTATTATGTAAATTCTTCTGTAATACATTCAAGTTTCAAAGACTCGAAGGTTTGAAGAATTAGGAGCAACCGGAACAAGTTTGAGACTGTGCGAGCCGTAACAACGAACGTGCGCGCGAAGAGCGCGCAACCACGATTGTTGTGGCATGGGCTGTGCACGACAGCCCTTTTGGTAGCCATGATCTGCGCATGGCAGCCCTTTATGGGTTTGTGGCATGCGCACGCCTATGGGTAAGGGCGAGGGGTGCGCATGCCCATGGGTGGTAGCCGAGGGATTCCGAACGACGAAGGCCGCGTGAAGACTTGTTCGTCAAGAAAGGAATTCTTGTATTCCATGATATATGTAATTTATTTGTTTTTCTAGGATGTACCAAAATTGTAGCTATTTATATTTTTTTTTAAATATTGCAATGTTAGTCATTGTTTATGTTGACGGGAAATTTACTCGAGATTAGAAATTCCAGTTAACACCCTCGAGACTACTACCATGAAAGCGGTGGCCGGGGTCGGTACCGTTGCTTCCCGACCTGTTTAAGAGGGAGAGACAAGTGGCAATAACAGATAATGGGAGCCGTATTACTGATATATTGCTTTAAGATATAAATAACTCTCTTGTTTGCTCACAATCTCTCGGAGGAGTAGGGTGGTGGCAACTCGGTGCCTATCGAATAGTGGAGACGAAGGTGACCGTGTTCTGAAATAAGAATTTAGGCCTTCTTTCTATGTGTATATCTGTTGTTTATAATTTTCTGTATGTCGCTTGATCTATCTCAATTGTCCCTTTCTTTTCTGTTTGTGTTCATTTATAAATATCGTCCAAGTAGGTTTCACCTATGTAAATACTTTGCCGTGATCCCATGAATCCGTTCCCTCCATATCGGGCGGGATTTGTCATTTGAATTTGAATTATTTTCGGATTCGATGATATGGTTGACGAAGATAAGTTTGTTGTCTTATTTGAATTATACTCTTTACGTGCATGTGACCATTTCGTAGACACGATCCCGTGTGCACTCGTGCCATGAATCTTCATGGAGGTCATCCTGCCAGCTGCCTATTGCCCCGTAGAGCGAGGTAGACCCCTGCTCTGGCTCTGTTCCTGAAAGCTTACGATGGATTTTCCTTGACCCATGGGGGCCTGAGGTGTTCTTGTAGACCCTCATAGAAGGTAGCTGGGGTAATTCAGACTTAGGTGTGATTCCTACTTTATGCCCAGCAAGGACAACAGGCTTCTGGAGAGGTTGGCGGGCTTTTTTCAAATGTCTCTTGAGCTAGGAGACTTCCCTTGGCATTTACAGGGCGGTTGTAGAGCTCGACCTCAGAGCCGAGGCTCCCCGATAGATGGCCTGGAGAAGTCCGGGTTCCAGTGCTCTTATGGGGGCTCGTCCCTGTCGTGCTTGGCTTTTCTTTTGAAGCCAAACCGGACTTCCCTGCTCGTGCAGGATGGCTTTACGGTCTTTTCGGGCTTCATGAGTGTCGATTGTAGGTGGAAAATTTCTCTTCGACCCCTGGCCTAATTTCTCTATTAACAGAAGTCCCTTCTGACTTGAACACTGGTGGTAGAGTTGGGGTTGGAGTCAGATTCCTTGTTTAATTGAGAAAGTTTTTCGCCATAAAGATAATTAATGAGAACAATTTTTTATCACTAATTACCCTACATTTTGAATTTGAAACTGAGTGTTATTCGAAGAAAAATGACTGCAATACGATGGTGATCTTCCCGAGGATATCGCCCATAGACCTCTATTTAAGCCCGGCTTGCCCATCAGTTTCTTCATACTTCCTCAAATCTCAGACTTTCAATTTTCTTCTTCCCCGTTTTCTTTGCAGAAATCTTTCACTTGCTTTCTCACCTCTTTTTCCCATCAATGTCGACTTCCACAGATAGTGTTGATGCCTTGGTGGAGGGCTCCGGGGGCCCTAACCTAGCTTCTCTGAAGCGGGTGCATGGGATTTCAAGAACGAGGAACCTCCCTGCTTTTCCATCGCCGCCGTTCTAACAGGAATGCTTCTATCGGTGCAGGCTTTTCGAACCGGCCTGACAATCCTCTAAACCTAGTCGACGAAGACTCTGACGTCATGGAGAGGTTAGATGCGGTTGGGAGGGTTCAAGTCACAGTGGCGGAGCTTCCTCCAGTGATAACTCTTCCTTTTGAACCCAGGATCATCCCTGACTCTACTGTCGACCCTCATTCGATCGGCCGTTTATGGGACAAGTATAGTATTCTTGATACCGTTTCTCTAACTGTCCCCCACCGAAACTAGGAAGTTTTTAGCCCGCCTAAAGGGGTTCTCCCTATCCACATCGCAACTTTTGAGAGTGGGGTGAGACTCCCTCTTCACCCCATCCTTCTGTGGGCTCTCAATGCTCTCCAGCTGGCTCCGTTTCAACCGACGCTTGGCTTCTAGAGGCATCTAATCGGCTTCCTGGTATTGTAGAGGGAGCAATGTGAGCTGAGCGGCATAACTAGGGAGCCAGGGGCTGAGGAGCTCACCTTCTTTTTCTAGATTGGTAGCCTGGCAAGAGTTCCACGAGGCCAATTCTATGCCAAGGCTAAGAATAGGCTTAATTTTATCGACCCTGGGGCTTCAACGAAGGACCCCACTTGAAAGGAAGAATGGGTACTAGCAGGCGGAGACTGGGGGAGCTCCGTCTTCATCGGCTGGCATGAGCTCAAGGTTCCTACGGCTTTTAGTGACAAACCCGCTTGGGGTTGGGATTTCTTGCTCGATGAGTCTGAAGTTGTGCTGAAGACCATCCTAGCTCGGAACTATTTGAATCTGAAGTTTCCCACCGTCGACTGTTCTATCCCTACTGGGTAAACAGGTATCTGCGGATATCTGGTGCTACCCCTCGTAAGTATCTCGATCTATTCTTGTTTTTTTTTGTTTTTTATTGTTAGGGGGTTCAGTTATGATGATCTTGACTCTTTTCTCTAACAGTGTTTGTTGTTGCTCCAGCTTCTCACGAAGCTTGACAAGCTGGGATACCTTCTCCTTCTTCCAGATCATCCCCAGGAGCTCACCTGACTGTTCAGAAGAAAGGGGGGGGGGGTGTCAACCACTAAGGTTGCTGCCCCGTTCGTTCCTTCCTCCTCTCCCTCCTAAGTGAAGTCCAAGATGGCTCTTCTGGCATCTCGGGCTGCGAAGGCTCTAAACCAAGGAGGATCTGCTTCCCAAGTAGTCAATAAGTCTGTTCCTACCCCTCATCTAGAAGTTATTGCTCCACATGATGCCCCCCGGAGTCCCGCTACCTCTTTCTTCAGATCCGGTTGTATCCCGGGTAGTCGAGGTTCCTAGGGAGCCCGACGCTAATTTTTTTAAGGTCGCCCTTTCTCGTCTGTACCAGCAATCGAGCTTGGCGGGTTAGGACGAGGTCCTGAAGCAATTTGTCACATCTTGTCCAGGCGGCGAGCTTTCTAGGATGACCGTAATGCCCGTGGATATCTTGATCACCGAAGGGTCCGCCCTTTTAGCTGAGGTAATTGTCGCTTTTACTTCTTCATTGATCTGCTTGACTTGTCATTTTCTAACCTGATTTTCCTTTGCAGGCCTTCAAGTTTCAGGTGGCCATGGGGCTTCAGGTAGCCTTCCTCAGTGATCAGGCAACCAAGGCTGAGGATGAAGCTGAGCGAGCCATGGGGTTGCTTGTGCGGCCTCAGACTCTGGTCAAAGAGTTGACCTCCAGCCAACAGGGAATGGAGATGCAGCTAGCTAAGCTTCAGTACGATCATAAGAGGCTGAAGCGGGCTTTTGATCAGGAGACTCTCCGGTCAAAGCGGCGGGCTAGCCAGCGGGATGACTGGAGGGGAGAGGCGAAGGCCCTAAATGCTGAGAACCAAACCTTGCAGGCTCGAATTACCCAACTCCAAGCCGGAGTGGAAGCTTCTTTTAGCGAGGGGTACTTCTATGCCTCCTGTCAGGTTGCAGAGGCTCTTCCCCCTCCATGCGATCTCTCTAGTATTACCGGCTGGGATTGAGCGGAGGTCATGTTACGGGCTGCGGAGATGTCTCTCCCTGAAACTGATGGTGCTGGTTTTTCCGGGGAGGGAGCTGAGAAGCAGTTGGAGGTGCCAAATCCGCCCCTCCTGTTCTAACCTTTCCAGCATCTGCTCCCGATGAATCCTTGGAGGGGGTTCAAAACGAGGAGCTAGAAAGAGTCCCCGCAGAAGCCCAAGATCTTCCCGTAGTGCTCTCAGGAATGGGGTCAAAAGAAGGCAGGACCGTGTCTGAGTCCTAGACCAGCCTTCTTGATGCAGCTATTCCTCCTAAAGTTATGGCGGTGATTAATGAAATTTTGGAGGAAGATCTAGTTGACCCCCAATGCGGCCGGGGATGATCCCCTAGAGGAAGTGGCGGAAGCGATGGATGCAGCTGAGCAGGATGAGCCGCGACTGGAGAGTGGAGCAGTGGCCGAGGTCCATTCTGTGGAGGAGGAAGCTGAATGCCTTCAGGAAGACGAAGAAGCTTGAGTTCTCTTCCATGTGATTTATTTTGAATGCCCGGAAAAGGGGGTGGGCATCCCATCTTCAACTGTGTTTGATCGCTTATTATTGTTCCTTTGCAGCCCGGAACCAGGGATTGGGTCCCCCTTGCTTGTAGTAGCCTTGTTAGGGAATAGGCTCCCTTACTTGATAATAAAAGTTTAATTTTAGATCTAAATCTTGCTTCCATGTACTTGCTTGATCGTCCAGCTTTTATATCGAAGAGAGCTATCTTTGGGAAAAATTAAGATAAGAAAAACAAGTTATTGGCATTGAGCCGCCATACCAATGGAACTCCTAGCTCCACTTCTTTAGCTGGCAGTCCCCTTGTTTGATTGTGGGTTTGCTGTAGTAAGTAACCTTGTATCAAGGAGTGCTAGTAAAATAACAGGAGCATTTAGAGTTTAAGTAAGTCAAGCCCTCCATCCCCGAGCCCCTTTGGGAGGTTGTAGCCCCGAGTAGAACATTTAGTGGAGAATTGTTTAGTCCCTTCTTAGGCTCGGGATCAGGAGGGCTTCCAGGCTCTCAAGCTCGATTCCTTCTTGGGGGTGATAGCCCGACCAAGGCATCAGGAGCGCTATCTAGCTTTTTCCTGGTCTCGAGATCTAGATGGCAACTATGCTCTTACACTCAGATCCTTCTTGGGGGTGGTAGCCTGACCAAGGCATCAGGAACGCTATCTAGCTATTTCCTGGTCTCGAGATCTGATGGCAACTATGCTCTTACACTCAAACCCTTCTTGGGGGTGGTAGCCCGACCAAGGCATCATGAGCGCTATCGAGCTATTTCCGGGTCTCGAGATCTGGATGGCAACTATGCTCTTACACTCAGATCCTTCTTGGGGGAGGTCACCCGACCAAACTCTTGTCCCGAATAGTGAGGTAGATTGTTTCTCGGGATGCATTTAAGGGAGTGTAATGGTCGTACCCCATCGTATCGCGGGTTATAAGGGCTACTGTCCTTGGAGGTGGTAAAGCCTGATGAGGAGTTCGCTTATCCAGATACCTTTCTTATCTGGGCTGAGAAAGAGGGAAAACGTACATTGACTTATTAGGGGGTTTGTTCCAGTTTTTCTGATCTTGCTCAGGTCTGGGAGCTTCCTTCTTTTGTCGCTTTTCGGCTCTTATGTCGTCATGCTTCATCTTGACCTTGAGCTGCTCGTCGACCTCGATCTCCTCCGGAGCCTGATCATAGGCTTCATGGTAGGTTTCCGGAGGTCTCTTGGCAAAAGACAGCAATAGTTTTCCTGCCCATAAGTTTCTCCTGAAGTTGGCGAGGGTTTCTCTCTCGGTGAAGACCCCCATCTGGATGACCTCCTTGTGGAACCGCTAGACATAAGCCCGTAGAGTTTCCCCTCTCTCTTGGATCACATACTGTAGATGAATCGGGTCCTTCAGTCAGAGATTAACCCCCAAGAACTGTGAGCAGAAATCAGTTGATAATTTGGTGAAGGAATCTATGCTCTCAGCAGGTAGTTTCCTAAACCAAGTCTTAACATAATCTAAGAGTGTGGTGGGGAACATCCGACACATAGCGGCTCTGGTTGTGTTCTGGACCTCCATTTGTTGAACGAAACTCTCTAAGTGGCTCAGCGGATCTTCAATCCCGGAGAACCTGTCACTGGCATTTTGAACTTAGGTGGGAGCTCTACCTTCGGGATCCTTCTGGTAAAGGGGGCGTTCATCTCACTTAGAGGATCTTTCTTGTCCTTCTTATACTTCCCCTTCTTCATCAATTGGACCTCTTTCTATAGCTCTGCCAACTGGTCCCTTAGTCGCTTGCTTTCGAACTTCCTTGAGTCGATCTCGGATTCCTCGCCATCAGATCCCTCTGATGAACTGGTGACCTCTACCTGGTTCCTTCTTTGGAAGGGGCTTGCTCGGGGGCTTTGCTGACATTCTTCATTTCTACCCTGGGCTTCCCTCCTTGAAGTCGTTGGGTGGAGGAGCTCTTCCCGTCCCCGGGGAAAGACATCTACTGCGGATTTGACTTGTCGTGGTAACACTTCGGGAATGTGGGGTTTAGACCCTAGCCTATCCCGGATAGAGGTCGGGAGCCCCGCTCTGTTACAAGTTGATTCCCGAGGGGCTGGACCCAGGCGATCAAAGGCGGGTTTCCTAGCCCCAGGTTTGCTTGATTCCCCTTGATTGCAGAGACCTGTTTGTTGGATAGCTATACCCTCAGCGAGTAATTAAAGCCGAACGTTCTCTACAAAGGCCGCCGCTTGTTGGTCAAGCTCGACCTGGCTTTCTAGAGGGTATCCAGGGTCCGCACAGTAGCTGACTGGGTGGGAATTTGGCTATGGAGTCCGGATTTTTTCATTTTCCTCGGAACCTTTCGTGTCGATGTAGCAGATGGTTGTCCCGAAGTGCCCTGCTGCCCTTGTGAGGAGCAGAGCTTCATGATGACTTGGAAATAAAGAACTTTTTGAATGTAAAAAGATGGTGGTGTGAGAGGTTTCCCACAGACTGCGCCATAAAGTGTTGATTGGAAATTTACTCGAGATGAGAAATTCTAGTTAATACCCTCGAGACCACTACCACGAAAGCGGTGGTCGGGGTTGGTACCGTTGGTTCCCGACCTGTTTAAGAGGGAGAGTCAAGTGGCAATAACAGTAAATGGGAGCTGTATTATTGTTATATTGCTTTAAGATATAAATAACTCTCTTGTTTGCTCACAATCTCTCGGAGGAGTAGGGTGGTGGCAACTTGGTACCTGTCGAATAGTGGAGACAAAGGTGACCGTGTTCTGAAATCAGAATTAAGGCCTTCTTTCTATGTGTATATCTGTTGTTTATGATTTTCTGTATGTCGCTCGATCTATCTCAGTTGTCCCTTTCTTTTCTATCTGTGTTCATCTATAAATATCGTCCAAGTAGGTTTCAATTTTGTAAATACTTTGCCGTGATCCCATGAATCCGTTCCCTTCTTATCTGGCGGGATTGTCATTTGAATTTGAATTGTTTACGGATTCGATGATATGGCTGCCGAAGATAAGTTTGTTGCCTTATTTGAATTATACTCTTGACGTGCATATGAACTTTTTGTAGACACAATCCCGTGCACACTCGTGCCATGAATCTTCATGGAGGTCATCCTGCTAGCCGCCTATTGCCCCGTAGAACGAGGTAGACCCCTGCTTTGGGTCTATTCCTGGAAGCTTAAGATGGATTTTCCTTGACCCGTGGGGGCCTGAGGTGTTCTTGTAGACCCTCCTAGAAGGTAGCTGGGGTAATGCAGACTTAGGCGTAATTCCTCTTTTATGCCCAACAAGGACAACGGGCTTCTGGAGAGGTTGGCGGGCTTCTTTCAAATGTCTCTTGAGCTGGGTGTCTTCCCATGGCATTTACGGGGAGGTTGTGGAGCTCGACCTTAAAGCCGAGGTTCCCCGATAGATGGTCTGGAGAAGCCCGGGTTCCAGTGCTCTTATGGGGGCTCGTCCCTGTCGCGCTTGGCTTGTCTTCTGTTAACTTTGATGCCAAACCGGTCTTCCTTGCTCCTATGGGGTGGCTTTACGGTCTTTTCGGGCTTCATGAGTGTCGATTGTAGGTGGAAAATTTTTCTTTGACCTCTGGCCAAATTTCCCTATTAACAGTTTGAGAACATGTCATATAGAATAGGAGTGCAACTCATATATCTCTTTTGGTATGAACATGCATTGAATGGTTTAAGTATCTAAATTGGCATCTAGATAACTGGTAAATCATTCTTTTGAATTCGATCACACGCCTTAAACAATTGAGTGGGAGAAGGTATTTTTGGAACACCTACGACCTCCAAGTTTAGTTGAGCTTTATGTTTCGTGAATAACCTCCCAAGAGGTATTCATGAATGAAATTTAGCAAGATACTTCCACGTCAACCTAGCTTCGTTAAAAGTTCTCTATACATCATCATTGTATATGTACCCCGATCGGGAAAATATCGGTCTACATTCGACCACCATTTTAAGCTCTCCGGAGCTACTACTTTGTATTACATTCACCATTCTTGTAAGCTCCCCGGAGTATTATTTGATATATACATAAGGAAGGGTATTCCCCTTTCCTCCGGATACTGCCTTAGGATTTTTCAGGATGTGATCATTCGTGATACTTTTTCCCTCTCGGCCAGTCCACCTCCCTCTACTAAAGATTTGTTTTCTCTTACTTGTGTCCTGTGTAATGCATGCATATATGAGTGCGAGCTAGCTTCCTACCTCGCTGGACCTAGCGCTATTGTCTTCCCATCTACATGCTAAAGTCGCATGTCAAGATGAGGAGAAACCACCCAGACCAGCTTGAAGGAAGTCGATGGGCTTTCTTGTATCATCTTTACTGCGGAAATCGAGCTCTCTGACACTGGAGCTAGATAAGCCCCCCTCCTAACTTGCTATCTAGGTCGGGGAATTACTGGACGGAATCAGACTCAAGAACCGGGCTCCGACCTCGATCGAGGACATGAACTAGGATCAAGATCAAGACCAAGATCAACCTCTTTACACCAGCAAGAGAACGTCAAGCTCTCCAGATCTACTTCATAAGCACGAAGCCCGAAAGGCGGGATGGCTCGTCTCATACCTACGTTTTCATCCTCCTTCATATTCATACAAGATCAGGTCAGGTATCAATGGTACCGACCCCGACCACCACTTTCACGGTAGTGGTCTCGAGGGCGTTAATGGGGATTTCTCATCGTAAACAAATTTCCCGTTAACACTTTCTGGCACCGTCTGTGGGAAATTTCCACACCCCTTTTGAAAGCCTCTATGTCTATACATGAGTATCATTATACTATCGAGGTAACAGATTCATTATTCATGGAATATCATTTACTATGTATGATGTCTTTTCTCCATACTTGTCTATATCGCCTATGCATCGCATGTGGTGCTCATTTTATCATTTAACGAGTTTCGTTCATTGTGGAGCAAATATGGTACGTGGGAATCCTGGTGGAACCAGTTCATTATGCTACTCCTATGAAATGAACCTGATCAAATAATCATGGAGCTCCAATACAGTAGCTCCCCGCTTGAAGATCTCCTATATAGCTAAACCATTCGGATACATTGAGAGCTTCTATACAGTAGAACTGTACCTCTCCCGCTATTCTACAGCAGATTCGCTCCGCCACTAGTGTATCACTTATCTAGCAGATCAACTGGGCTTCGACCTGTTCATATGAATCCCCTCATGCCTTTAGATCCTCCATTCATAAGCTCATAGGTAGAGGTAGCAGGTCGACCCATGAATCTAAGAAGCCAACTCAACTGTGTAGCTTCTGGAGCACAGCGTCAGGAGAGCATAGAGGTTTCCCACTCTTGGTAAGGCCTCACACATGCCTAAGCAAACCTCTAGAGCAACAACTTTACTATAAGGCCGACAGGTTCCTCACTTTTTATACAGGGACTGTTAACGCCTAAATAAGCCACTGAACTCTCGATTCATTCCAGCAGGGTCCAGAACCCTTTTTCATTTGCTGGGGACTTCTAGGATCCCGAGCATGCATCAGGACCAGTACCTCCGGTGGCTTCGCTCTATATGTACCGGGTCATTCATCGCCTTAGCAAGCCACCGAAGCCCGATCTGATCGAAGAGAGCTCAGAGGTTTCCCACTCTTAGTAAGGCCTTATACAAGCCTAAGCAAACCATTGGTGCAATAGCCTCACTGTAAGGCCTAGAGGTTCCTCACTTCTGATACAGGGCCTGTCAACGCCTAAGTGAGCCACTAAACTCTCGATTCATTATAGCAGGGTCCAGAGCCCTCTTCAGTTGCTGGGGACTTCTAGAATCCCGAGCATGCATCTGGACAAGTACCTTTGGTGGCTTCGCTCCATGTTTACAGGGCCGTTCACCGCTCTAGCAAGCCACCGAAGCCTGATCCGATCGAGGTGGTCTCAAAAGCTTTCCTTATTTGGTAAGGCCACCTACGTGCCTAAGAAAGCTTCTAGAGCGGTAGCATCGCTACAAGATTGGTGGCTTTGCTCTATATGTACCGGGTCATTCATCTCCCTAGCAAGCCACCGAAGCCCGATCAGATCTAGGAGAGCCCAGAGGTTTCCCACTCCTGGTAAGGCCTCATACATGCTTAAGCAAACGTCTGGAGCAACATGTCACGGGCCGCAAGCTGTCAAGCCCAAGAGCCCAACAAAGGCCACAACTATGCCCAGCTCTTGGAAGATTCTAGAGACTTCTCCACAATTCCAGCATTGGTCAAGCTTCTGGAAGTCTCTAGCAACCCAACCCTCTCTACACCATTCTTGTATTTAGCTAGATGGTTGTAGAATAATCTAGAACCTTGTAAAGGCATGTAAATACATGTAGAGTATTCTAGCTAGGTGTAGAATATTCTGGAGACTTAATCTCCTTTATTAGACTAGATTAATCTAGAACATTCCTTAAGGAGGTGGCTCACCTATAAATAGCCAACCCCCCTCATTTGTAAATCATCCTAGAAACTCAAGCATTCTAGTATCCAAAGCATTGTAAAGCTTCCTTCATAGCAATACAATCTTTGTTTTCCATTCAAGCTCTTCTACTCTTTTCTCTCAAATCTCTCAAGCAAGGCTTACTTAGCAATCTCGCCCAGAAATTGTCTAAGTGCCGCACGGGTTAGCTGCGCAAACTTTAACCCCGTGACAGTTGGTATCAGAGCCAGGTTAAGCAACCACAGCTAGCACGAGTCATGGCCTCCGATAGCGAAGTTGCTGCTATAGTGGAAGAGCAAGCGCATGGCCGTGGCGAGCAACGCACCCGCACCAAGCGTAGCAAGTCCAAGGGTCCGTTCATGGACGCTTTGGAATCTCGCGTGGATGTCCACGATGAAGCCCTCTCTGAAATGCAAACCACCTTGAGCACCGTGGTCGACCATCTCGATGGCCTAGAAACCAATTATGCCATAATAGCTCAGGCGACCAAGGCAATGCTACAAGAGTTCCAGAAGGGCATTCGGGAGGAAATCTGCCAATTTACTGAAGAAATCCGCAACACTCGCACCTTCGTCGAGCAAGAGTTGCGGGCCATTCGAGTCGAGATGGATGAAGTTCGCGCTGAATGGACTTCATTAAAAAACAACCCAACTTTTTGCAATGGTGCCTTCGCTAGCACGAGCACATGGGGCGCCATCCAAATCCCTAAGCCATCCACATTCAACGGCAATCGTAACGCCATGGAAGTGGAAAGCTTCCTCTTCGGCCTAGAACAGTACTTTGAGGCCAAAGGAGTTAGGGATGATGCTACACGGATCACCAATGCTCCCACCTTCCTTCGGGATTCTGCTCAACTATGGTGGCGACGTAAGTATGGTGATACTATCCATCCCATCGGTACATGGGAAGACTTTAAACGAGAACTCAAGAGGCAGTTCTCGCCAACCAACGCCTATAAGGAGGCCCGTAGCCGCCTTCGTCGCCTCAAGCAGTCTGGATCCATCCATGACTACATGACCACAATCGTAAGAGCGAAGGACCAAACAGAACTCCCAATGGCGATAACCGGCGTGACAACGCCAACGGAGGCAAACCCGTTTTGATCAAACCGAAGAATCCATGCTTCATTTGTGATGGGCCACATTGGGTACGTGACTGCCCAAAGCGAAAGATGCTCAATGCCATGGTTACCCAACTAGAAGAAACTAAGGCAATTGAGCCCCAAGCAAGCATGAGTTCTCTCCAACAGCTTTATGCACTCATAGGGCAACCCTTGCCTCCTACACTTACCAAAGGCCTCATGTTCGTGAACGCCACCATCAAAGGCAAACCAGTTCGTGCAATGCTAGACACCGGGGTAACGCACAACTTTATCTCAACAGACGAAGCCAAACGACTTGGTCTTCGCATCACCAATGGTGAATACGCCATCATTAAAGCTGCCAACTCTCCGGCCAAGCAAATTGATGGCACAGCAAAAGACGTCATTGTCCACCTAGGCCCATGGAGTGGAAAGCTCGACTTCTCGGTGGTTCCCTTAGATGACTACCAAGTGGTGCTAGGCATGGCGTTCTTTGAGCAAGCCTATGCTTTCCCCCTACCCGCTGTGAACTCACTTAGCATTCTTAACGGGGGCAAGGCACTCACCATCCCGGTGGGACGCATACCACAGCCATGTAGGATGCTATCCACCGTACGGCTCGAGGAGACACCAATTTCTCCCACTTCTCCACAGAACCAGCCGATTGTAGGCATTCGAAGGAGTAAGAAGCGCACAAGCCATGGGAAACGATCGAAAGCACCTAGAGAAGGCACCCAAGATGCTGGATCACCTTCGAAACCTAGCCAGCCCACTTGCGTTGAGCTAAGGATGCGAGACTCGAATTCCGTCTCTCAAGGGAGGCTTCCCAAGCCGAAGACCTTCCGCAGGAATGAACCAACTTTTGGCCAACTCCAACATACTCAGCGCCCACGCAACGAGGACGTTGCGAACTTAGGTGGGGGAGGATGTCATGGGCCGCAAGCTGTCAAGCCCAGGAGCCCAACAAAGGCCACAACTATGCCCAGCTCTTGGAAGATTCTAGAGACTTCTCCACAATTCCAGCATTGGTCAAGCTTCTGGAAGTCTCTAGCAACCCAACCCTCTCTACACCATTCTTGTATTTAGCTAGATGGTTGTAGAATAATCTAGAACCTTGTAAAGGCATGTAAATACATGTAGAGTATTCTAGCTGTAGAATATTCTGGAGACTTAATCTCCTTTATTAGACTAGATTAATCTAGAACATTTCTTAAGGAGGTGGCTCACCTATAAATAGCCAACCCCCCTCATTTGTAAATCATCCTAGAAACTCAAGCATTCTAGTATCCAAAGCATTGTAAAGCTTCCTTCATAGCAATACAATCTTTGTTTTCCATTCAAGCTCTTCTACTCTTTTCTCTCAAATCTCTCAAGCAAGGCTTACTTAGCAATCTCGCCCAGAAATTTTCTAAGTGCCGCACGGGTTAGCTGCGCAAACTTTAACCCCGTGACAAGCAGCCTGACTGTAAGGCCAGGTGGTTCCTCACTTCTTTTACAAGGCCAGTCAACACCCAAGTGAGCCACCGATATCTCGATTTATTCCAGTAGGGTCTAGAGCCCTCTCTCAATGGTTGGGGACTTCTAGGATCCCGAGCATGCATCTGGACCAGTACCTCCAGTGGCTTCGCTCCATGTTTACAGGGCCATTCACCACCCTAGCAAGCCACCGAAGCCCTATCCGATCGAGGAGGTCTTAGAAGCTTCCTACATTTGGTAAGGCCACCTACGTGCCTAAGCAAGCTTCTAAAGCGGTAGCATTGCTACAAGACTAGTGGCTTCGCTCTATATGTACGGGGTCATTCATCGCCCTAGCAATCCCTTGAAACCCGATCTGATCGAGGAGTGCCCAGAGGTTTCCCACTCTTGGTAAGGCCTCATACATGCCTAAGCAAACCTTTGGAGCAGCAGCCTCACTGTAAGGCCAAGTGGCTCCTCACTTCTTATACAGGGCCAGTGAACGCCCAAGTGAGCCACCGATTTCTCGATTCATTCCAGTAGGATCCAGATCCCTCTCTCAGTTGCTGGGGACTTCTTGGATCTTGAGCATGCATCTGGAACAGTACCTCCGATGGCTTAGCTCCATGTTTACCGGGCTATTCACCGTCTTAGCAAGCCACCGAAGCATGATCCGATCGAGAAGGTCTCAGAAGCTTCCCACATTTGGTAAGGCAACCTAGGTGCCTAAGCAAGCTTCTAGAGCAGTAGCATCGCTACAAGATTGGTGGCTTCGCTCTATATGTACCGGGTCATTCATCGCCCTAGCAAGCTATTGAAGCAAAATCTGATCGATGAGAGCCCAGAGGTTTCCCACTCTTGGTAAGGCCTCATACATGCCTAAGCAAACCTCTGGAGCAGTAACCTCACTGTAAGGCCAAGTGGATCCTCACTTCTTATATAGGGCCAGTCAACGCCCAAGTGAGCCATCGATCTCTCGATTCATTCCAGTTGGGTCCAGAACCCTTTCTCAGTTTATGGGGACTTCTAGGATCCCGAGCATGCATCTGGACCAGTACCTTCGGTGGCTTCACTCTATGTTTACCGGGTCATTCACCGCCCTAGCAAGCCACCGAAGCCTGATCCGATTGAGGAGGTCTCAGAAGCTTCCCACATTTGGTAAGGCCACCTACTTGCCTAAGCAAGCTTCTAGAGCGGTAGCATCGCTACAAGACTGGTGGCTTCGCTCTATATATACCGGGTAATTCATCGCCCTAGCAAGCCACCGAAGCCCACTCTGATCGAGGAGAGCTTTGAGGTTTCCCACTCTTGGTAAGGACTCATACATTCCTAAGCAAACCTCTAGAGCAGCAGCCTTACTGTAAGGCCAAGTGGATCCTCACTTCTTATACAGGGCCAGTAAACTCCCAAGTGAGCCACCGATCTCTGGATTCATTCCAGTAGGATCCAGAGCCCTTTCTCAGTTACTGGGGACTTCTAGGATCTTGAGCATGCATCTGGACCAGTACCTCCAGTGGCTTCGCTCCATGTTTATCGGGTCATTCACCACCCTAGCAAGCCACCGAAGCCTGATCAGATCGAGAAGGTCTCAGAAGCTTCCCATATTTGGTAAGGCCACCTACATGCCTAAGCAAGCTTCTAGAGCGGTAGCATCACTACAAGGCTGGTGGCTTCGCTCTATATGTACCGGGTCATTCATCACCCTAGCAAGCCATCGAAGCCCGATCTGATTGAGGAGAGCCCAAAGTTTTCCCACTCTTGGTAAGGCCTCCAACATGCCTAAGCTAAGCTCTGGAGCAGTAGCCTTACTGTAAGGCCAAGTGTCTCCTCACCTCTTATACAGGGCTTGTTAACGGCCAAGTGAGCCACTAAACTCTCGATTTCTTTCCAGCAGGGTCCAGAGCCCTCTCTCAGTTGCTGGGGACTTCTAGGATCCCGAGCATGCATCTGGATCAGTACCTCCGGTGGCTTCGCTCCATGTTTACTGGGCCATTCACTGCCCTAGCAAGCCACCGAAGCCCGATCCCATCGAGGAGCTCTTAGAAGCTTCCCATATTTGGTAAGGCCACCTACATGCCTAAGCAAGCTTCTAGAGCGGTATCATCGCTACAAGACCGATGGCTTCGCTCTATATGTACCGATTCATTCATCGCCCTAGCAAGCCAACGAAGCCCGATCTGATCGAGGATAGCCCAGAGGTTTCCCACTTTTGGTAAGGCCTCCTACATGCCTAAGCTAACCTCTGGAGGAACAACCTCACTGTAAGGCCAAGTGGCTCCTCACTTCTTATAAATGGCCGGTCAACGCCCAATTGAGCCACTGAGCTCATGTTTCATTCGAGCATGGTCCAGAGCTTTCTCTCAGTTGTTGGGGGCTCCTTGAAATCCCAAGTATGCCTCTAGACCGGTACCAGACAGGTAGCCCATCTTCATTCATATAAGGTCATCCATTGCTCAAGTGAGTCACCACTCATCCTGGAGGGGTCCAAAGTCTTCTCTCAGTCGCAGGAAACTTCTAGAATCCTGAGCATGTCTCTAGACAGTTACTAAGCCAGTGTCTCCTCTCCACTTGTATGGGGCCATTCATCGCCCTAGCGAGCTACCTTGGTCCTGATCTACCTCTTTGGGCCAGCTTCCACCACCATGGTTGGATCAACTTCAGTCGGCCTTGACCTCCATCTCCTCAGTTGGATCAATCGAGATCTCTTCTACCTTTCTTACCTCTCCTACCTTGGTAACACCAATCTGGAACTCTACTTTGACATATTCAGATAGAGAAGTAGGCAGACCTGAAGCCCCCCATGCATTTACAACAGCGGAGGACTTCAAGGTAGTTTCTACCCCAACACGACTAGACATGAAAGCAGAAATGGAAACCAAGTCTTTCTCATCATCTGCACATCCATTATCTCAATAAGGTCCGGCTTCAGTCAGAGCGGACCCAGGTAACTCTCAACTTTCTCTATGATCTACTCAAGGTATCCATCCTCCAATGATGATCATGTCAAAAGGAAGAAGAGCTCGAGCTGCCTAACAAGTAACACAGAAGCGTCCTTCAGCAAATGAAGCACCCACCTTGGCTCTCAAGGTAGCCATGTTGCCATGCAGAGTTTAAACCACTCCTTCAAGAGTTTACCTCCTCCTTCGGAGCAATCCACGCATGACACGACGCATGGACCTGAGTCTCTCCACATTATATGCATGTTGGATCCACTCCTGGGTTCCCTGCTTATTAGCCATGGTTGCCTTAGTTCTGGTCATTCAGAACAACTACGCCACTCACTACCGTGGTCAGCTCCTTCACCTTTTGGTTTGACGTCACCTAAGAGAGTAGTTTTCTTCATCCAAAACATCTACTTCTGGATCAACCGGGGCTCACCTGCCATATAAACATCCCCCTTCGGATTGATCATCTACTGCACCATGATTTCAAGCCCTGGTCTGCTTCAGCAACCCAAGACTTGCCAGCTAAGAGGGGAACATACATAACCATCTCAGAAGATTTCTTCTAATCCCCTCCCTTTTCCATCCATCAATGACTCTTAAGTCAAAGGGGGGAAGTAGAGCCAGCTCTACCTGGAAGGTTGTGAAGAAGTAACCATCCTCCTTGGCTTGTATGTGCTCGACCTTAGCAAACACCAGCTTGCTCTTAAAGATTATCATACCGATGGCTCCTCTCCATTTGTAATGGGCCTTCCAATGCCCTAGTGGGTCATTGAGGTCCCTATCCATTCGGGGAGCACCAAGAGGACCCGATTAGTTCAAAATGGAGTTTCAAGCTCCAATACGATTGTTGAAGGTCCTCATCTACCCCAAGCGGACTTCCAAACCGGTTACATCACTTGGGGACTTGAAGCTCAATATTATCCTAGTACTCCAGTGTGAGGGGCGATGGCCCTAACATCATCTCAAGAGATTTTACCCGTTAAAGAACTCCTAGAGCGAGGCTGGTTATCAACCGATACCACCATGCATTGATACAACGTTGTATTAGCTCGCCATGAGTTTGCATCTCTTTCGATTTCAGTATCTGTGGTAGATCTCATGTGATCACCATCTCCAGGAGAGCTACACCACACTCATAATGCCCTGGGCGGGATAAAATGACTCCAGAAGGATCACCATAACCAGGAGAGCTCCATAGTCCTCCTGATGCCCTGGACTGGTTAAATCCCTCCAGATGAACGCCATGGTATTTCGACAATGATCGCCTCAAGACCAGGAAATAGCTAGATAGTGCTCCTGATGCCTTAGTAGGGCACCACCCCCCGCCAAGAAGGGTCTGAGTGTATGAGCATAGTTGCCATCCAGATCTTGAGACCAAGGATTGATCGGGGAAGCCCCCTCATCACTCCTGATGCCTTGGTCGGGTGACCTCCCTCAAGAAGGATCCGAGTGTAAGAGCATAGTTGCCATCCGGATCAAAAGACCAGGAAATAGCTAGATAACACTCATGAGGCCTTGGTCGGGCTACGACCCTCAAGAAGGGTCTGAGTGTAAGAGCATAGTTGCCATCTGGATCAAAAGACCAGGAAATAGCTAGATAGCGCTCCTGATGCCTTGGTCGGGCTACGACCCCCTGGAATGGTCTGAGTGTAAGAGCATAGTTGCCATCCAGATCAAAATACCAGAAAATAGCTAGATAGCGCTCCTGATGGCTTGGTCGGGCCAACCCCACTCGGAAGGATCTAGATGGCATAGATGCCTACCAGAATCATTTTGCCAGCTCATCTAAGTACCATGATTCATGGAAAAGGAATTCTAGGTACCCATGTTAACCACAGAAGCTTCATCCGACATGATCGAGCAATACGCTCATTTATTTTACAGGAATGAATAGTACCCCGGTTCTCTAAGCATGGGAGCAATTCTAGCTACATGTAAGAAGCGACAAGTAAAATTCTTCATGTAGTACAAGATTCAGACTCCAACTCCAAATACTTACCGGTGTTTAAGTCAGAGGGGACTTCTGTTAATAGCAAAATTTGGCTAGGGACCAAAGAAGAATTTTCCAATTCCCAGCCTATCCAAATTCGGGCTTGTATGACAGGGTATCAAGGTCCCCGAAGTTAAGCTGCCAAGCGATCCTACAGGAGCAAGGCGAGGCCGCCCATACCATCTGAGCATCTCGCACGTGTCTAGGCTTACCAAATAAAGCCCGACGAGACCATATCAAGCTTCTTATACCAGGATAAAGCCCGAAGCTAGGTCAACGTGAAAGGACCTGGGTTCCCCGACATCAAGGTATCTCGTGACACTCTCCTAGAGCTTGCTGCTATCTTTACTTTCACTAGGAGACCTTCAAGGTGCCGATCTTGTCTTGCAAAGGCACTCCTGCCTCGTCGAGGTATAATCTTGACTTGTCCTGAACATAAAAGGAAGAAGCACGTAAAGCCCTGTCGTAAAAAAAGTGCCAAGATCCACTGTAGATCCTGGTATGGTTAAGTAGCAAGAGCAGTACTCGAGTGTACCACTCCACCCTTCCAGAAGCGAGCCAAGCCCGCTACCCAGCCAAGAAGCCTGCATAATTAGGTCAGGCTTCATGATAAAGCTCGGCGTAGCTGAACCAAGCTTCTAACTACAAGGTTGGAACCCAATGGGATATTTCGTCTCAAAAATCTTTAGCACAAGCTCCATGGGATGACCAACATCTAGCTCCGTGACAATCGAGAGGCTCTGGGGGACTTCGCCAGTGTATTGGATCTTAGGGTACCTTGCCCTCAAGGAACATCAAATGTCACCTCAGGTAACCTCCATGAAGTACGTCTCCAAAGTGACATGCATAACTAGAGCTCCCCTCTCGACAACGTAGGAAGAGAGGAATGACTTCCATGACATTTAAAGTACCATTAATGAGCTCAACCGCATTAATGGAGGCAGTCAACCCAGTTAAGGACATGATCAACACCATTAATAAGAGAATATTCAACTCTTTAATGGCCATCATTAGTGAAAGAGTCCAAGGAAGAAACAAATATATTTTCCTCCAAGATATCCTCCACAACCGATTATTAGGGGTTAACCATTACAGAAAATCCCGCTTAACAAGGAAAGAAGAGTCTGAAAAGGAAACAAACACATCCGCTCCGAGATATTAGCCACGATCCGATCAATTACATTAGAGGAAGAATCGTACTCAATAAGGAGAGGAAGATTGAAGAATCCTAGACGGGCACGCCAAGGCAGTCACCATTTATAAATATGCCTATAAAAGGCATAGAGGCGGTATCCGATCAATGGCAGAAGACACATGCTTCGTTAAAAGTTCTCTATACATCATTATTGTATATGTACCCCGATCGGGAAAATATCGGTCTACATTCGACCACCATTTTAAGCTCTCCGGAGCGACTACTTTATATTACATTCACCATTCTTGTAAGCTCCCCGGAGCATTCTTTGATATATACATAAGGAAGGGTATTCCCTCTTCCTCCGGATACTGCCTTGGGGTTTTTCAGCATGTGATCATTCATGATGCTCTTTCCCCTGGGTCAGTCCACCTCCCTTTACTAAAGATTTGTTTTCTCTTACTTATGTCCTATGTAATGCATGCGTATATGAGTGCGAGCTAGCTTCCTACCTTGCTGGACCTAGCGCACTTGTCTTCCCATCTACATGCTAAAGTCATTTGTCAAGATGAGGAGAAACCACCCAGACCAGCTTGAAGGAAGTCGATGGGCTCTCCTGTATCATCTCAGCTTGAAGGAAATCGAGCTCTCTAACAATGGAGATAGATAAGCCCCCCTTCTTACTTGCTATCTAGGTCGGGGAATTACAGGAAGGAGTCGGGCTCCAGAACTGGGCTCCAGGTACCATGACGGGCTCCGACCTCGATCGAGGACCAGGACCAGGACCAGGACCAGGACCAGGACCAGGACCAGGACCAGGACCAGGACCAGGACCAAGATCAACCCCTTCACACCAACAAGAGAACCTCAAGCTCCCCAGATCTACTTCATAAGCACAAAGCCCGACGGACGGGATGGCTCGTCTCCTACCTACGTTTTCATCCTCCTTCATATTCATACAAGATCAGGTCAGGTATCAACGGTACCGACCCCGGCCACCGCTTTAGCGGTAGTGGTCTCAAGGGTGTTAATGGGGATTTCTCATCCTAAACAAATTTATTGTTAAAAGTTTACTTATATAATTTTTGTTATTGTTCAGAAATCATGACCTTATCCCTAATCAACATCCTTAAAGACAATACTTTAACTGGTGATAATTATGTCAGATGGAAAAGGAAAATTGGGCTTTTATTGCAATCCAAAAAGCATAAGTTCGTTCTGTGCACTCATAAACCAACTACTCCTACTAATGAATCTACTCAGAAGCAACGAGATGAGTATCAACAGTGGGAGTCTTCTGATGAGATGGCTAAATGTTACATTATGGCCACCATCTCCGACGTGTTGCAACAACAACCTGAAAGAATGGAGACTGCTGCCGATATAATGACGTCTCTAGAGGAGATGTTTTCTATGAGGTCTAGGACGACTAAGAGAGAGGCAGTGGCTGCTTTTATGAATCTTAGGATGAAACCCGGACAGGTTGTGAAAGATCACATGATGAAAGTCATAGCATATCTCAACATTGCTGAACTGAATGGTGTTGAGATAGATGGTGATACCAAAATTGACATGATTGTCAACTCACTATCGGATTCCTTTGATATATTAAAGTTGGACTACACCTTAAATAATAAGGAATACACCTTGCAAGACCTGATGCAAGATGTTCAAAGCGTGGAAAAGATCATTGTGAAAAGCAAGGGTCAAGAGATTCATACCGTAGGTAAAATTGCTACTGTTAAGACCCGTAAGAAGGTCAAGAAACAACAGAAGAAAAATCAACTAGGACCTAAAAAGAAGGAGACAAAGAAAGTAACCAAGATCAAAGGAAAGTGTTTCCTTTGTGGTGAAAAGGGACATTGGAAAAGAAATTGCCCAAAGTCTCAATACAAAAAGGAAGAAGGTAATATTAATTATCTTGAAACATGTCTTTTGGCGGATTCTATGGATTCTTGGATCATTGACTCCGGAGCCACTAATCATGCTTGTTTTTCCTTACAGGGGTTCAAGGAAAGAAGAAGGCTTAATGAGAACGAATTCAACTTGCATTTAGGCAATGAAGCGTTGGTGTCTGCTAGTTCTGTGGGAGATATTAGAATTAGTTTAGATTCTTATAGGCATTTAGATTTAATAGACTTTTACTATGTACCTCAATTCAAGAGGAATTTAATTTCAATTTCTTGTTTAAATAAATTTGGTTATTCGGTTACTTTTAATAAACATTTTATTATTAGTAAGAATGACAAAATTATTTGTAAAGGTACATTGGAAAACGGTTTATTCTATTTGCATGGAAATATCTCTCACTTATTAGACACGGAATCAACGAAACCTAATCATAAAAGAGTAAAATTATCAAAAGATGAAACCTACCTATGGCATTTGCGCTTAGGTCATATCAATCTTAATAGGATTAAAAGATTGGTATGTGATGGACCTTTAAGTGACTTAAATGTTGATGATCTACCAACTTGTGAATCTTGTTTGGAAGGTAAAATGACTAAAAGGTCGTTTACGACCAAAGGCGTAAGAGCCATCGAATGTTTAGGATTGATACACACTGATGTGTGTGGGCCTATGAGCATTCAAGCTAGAGATGGATATGAGTACTTCATCACTTTCACGGATGATCACTCAAGATTTGGCTATGTGTATCTCATGAGACATAAGTCAGATGCTTTTGATATGTTCAAAGCATTAAAAGCTGAAGTAGAAAATCAGCTTGTGAAACTCATAAAAATCTTGAAGTTCGATCGTGGTGGAGAATATCTATCTGGTGAGTTTCAGCAATATCTTATTGATAATGGAATAATTTCTCAGTTTTCTGTACCAGGCACACCTTAACAAAATGGGGTGGTAGAAAGGAGAAATAGAAGGTTAGGTCTATGTTGAGTTATTCAACGCACCCTAGTTCTTTTTGGGGATATGCTTTACAAACTGCCATGTATATTCTAACCGATGTACCATCTAAGTCAGTTTCTAAAACACCGCATGAGTTATAGACCGGGCGATAGCCTAGTTTACAACACTTTAGGATATTTGGATGTCCTGCGCACGTGTTAAAAGGAAAGACAGAAAAGATGGAGTCCCATTCAGAAACATGCATATTTGTAGGGTATCCAAAAGGAACAAAAGGATATTATTTTTATAGTCCTTTAGATCTTAAAGTATCTGTTTTGACAATTGCTACATTTTTAGAAGAGGACTATATGAATAATTTTGTGCCTAAAAGTAGAATTGTCCTTAATGAGCTTTTAGCAGATACAATTCCACAAGAGGTTTCGTAACCAAGCCCAATTGTAAGTTCCGTACCAACACAAGATCAACATTCTACCATACCTCGTCATAGTGGGAAGGTTGTTAGACAGCCCGAGAGATACATCGGTCTAGGAGAATCTGTAGAGAATCTTCCGGACGACGATGATCCCTATACGTACAAGGATGCAATGGAAGATGTTGATTGTCGCCATTGGCAAAAGGCAATGCAATCCGAAACTGAATCTATGTTCAAAAACAAAGTATAGTCTCTTGTAGATTTCCCTAAAGGGATAAAACCCATCGGGTGCAAGTGCGTATACAAGAGGAAAAAAAGGAATGGATGGTAAGGTGGAAACCTTTAATGCTAGATTGGTAGCTAAAGGTTATACACAGAAGAAAGGTATCGATTATGAAGAAACCTTCTCTCCTGTGGCCATGCTTAAATCCATTAGGATACTCTTATCCATTGCGGCATCTCTAGACCTAGAGATTTGACAAATGGACGTCAAGACAGCTTTCCTTAATGGAAGTCTTGACGAAAGCATCTACATGATACAACCAGAAGGATTCATTGAAAAGGGCCAAGAGGAAAGGGTATACAAGTTGCAAGGATCCATATATGGATTGAAGCAAGCATCCAGATCTTGGAACATAAGGTTCGATCAAGCTATAAAAGGTTTTTAATTATTCAAAACCTTGATGAACCTTGTGTATACAAAAGGATTAAAGGCGACAAGTTGGTTTTCCTAGTTCTTTACGTTGATGATATACTACTAATCGGAAACGATGTAGGTGTATTGAAATCATTAAAAGAATGGTTAACAAAACAATTTGATATGAAGGACTTAGGAGAATCAAGTTATATTCTTGGTATCCAAGTCGTAAGGGATAGAAAGAATAGAACGATTGCATTATCCTAAGCTTCATACATAGATAAAATCTTGTCTAGGTTTTCCATGCAAGATTCCAAGAAAGGTATGTTACCTTTCAGACATGGAATCAAACTTTCTAAGGAACAAGTTCCTAAGAATGAGCATGAAGAGCAATTCATGAGAATGATTCCATATGCTTCGGCAGTAGGAAGTCTCATGTATGCAATGCTCTGTACTAGACCAGATATTTGTTTTGCTGTGGGCATATTTAGCAGGTTTCAATTGAAGTCTGGTCCTGATCACTGGACGACAGTCAAGCATAGTTTCAAGTATCTTAGGAGAACAGTAGATTATATGCTTGTATACTCTAGAGGGGATTTAATTCCCATTGGGTATACAGATTCTAAATTTCAGTGAAATTCTGACTCTAGGAGATCAACATCAGGATCTGTGTTTACTATTGGAGGAGGGGCAGTTATATGGAGGAGTATCAAGCAATCTTGTATTGCCGATTCCACCATGAAAGCCGAGTATGTTGCCGCATGTGAGGCTGCTAAGAAGCTGTCTGGCTCCACCAATTCCTAATTGACTTGGAAGTGGTTCCTGATGCGAATAAGCAGATCACTATCTATTGTGATGATAGTGGCGCAGTGGCAAATTCGAGAGAACCAAGAATTCATAAGAGAGGGAAACACATTGAAAGAAAGTATCATCTTCCAAGGGAAATTGAGCAAAGGGGTGACATGACGATTACCAAAATCACGTCAGCGGAAAATCTAGCGGATCCCTTCACAAAGGCTCTTCCTCAAAAGAGTTTTGATGGGCATCTAGAGAACATGGGGATGAGAGATATGACACATTTGCTATAAAGCAAGTGGGAGATTGTTAGGATTATACTCGATAGCAAGAGTGTAATATTGTAATTAACAATCTTTTCATATGAATAAAGTGATTTCTAGTTTAACAAATCTTATATCATTTATAGTTTAATTATTAAAATTTTTAAAAGTAAATAATCATAAGGTCAAAAGACTATGAGAAAAGAAGAATTGTTCATACATCTAGATATGTATAAGGTAAACACAATTCTTTAGTTAGTCTTGAATAATATTCACAACTTAAGATAGAAGGTTGTGCACCTTTATCTTGTCAAAGTTTTAGATTCTTTTGCTAGCATTTGAGTGGGATCAAATGTATTATGACGAGTCTAAAATCATCAAAGTGTGGTGTCTTTGGGCAAAAGAATCTAGTGCACTGGGTGCATTGAATAGGATCAAAATGAAATACTTTATCTAGAACCGTCAATGGATAAAAGTTTTAATTTAAAGACAATCAGAGAGTCTATCTCAATCCTGAGATAAATGATGGACTTATGGTTGCAAGTGTTATCATTTCAGCTATCAATGAGTACGATTATATAGCATAGTCTATCCTCGATAGTTTTGTGGTATTCATTTGTTAATCGATAGAGGACTTCATTTATAGATATGGACATCGTGGCTCCATTTATTGAATGAGAGTAGAATACCATCATATGGATGTTTTGAGGTATTGGATATTAAATCTTAACGTTAAGTTTTCAATAGTGTCTATTGAAACATGGCTTCTGGACAAGTCAAAATATCCAAGTTCAAAATATGGTCATATGAGTAAATATGGTAACTTGGAGGGCTATAGGCGGTCTATGAGCTTTTGGCGATTACTGGTATTCTTCACGAGGATACACTTTTCTCCAATAAGGTTGTTTAGGGTATGAGTGAGTAACATCAGCTTATTCTATTTTTATTTAAGAGTTCAATTTTAGTTCTTTAGTGGAATGAACTAAAATTAAATAGATCGGACCTAAGTGAATCATTTTTTGATTGTGATTGGGCTGTGTCTATTGGAGCTTAAATTTAGATAGCCCAATATGATCCCAATCCACACGAACTTGCATGGATCATTTGATATATTCTACCGGACCAATTTAGGGGTCCATCTAGAATTGTAATAAGGCATGAGAACTTGTTTCTTTTTGTAAGAATAGCTCTAGTTCACATGTGGATTTTTTATTAAGGTACAATAGATTTAATAAAATAAGAAAAATAATATATGACCCTTATATAAGGTATAGGTGGCAAAAGCTATTATTAAATAGCTTAAATATATTATTTTTATTTTATTATTTAATTAAATAGAAATTAATTAATTTGTTGATTAATTAATTATTTAATTAAAAGTCAAAATCGTTTTCCTAGAAGAAGATGCTCTTCTAAAACTATGCTATTGTTGGTAGTACAGTTAATGTTAAAAACTATATTTGATAAATAGATAAATAAAATGAATTATTTATCTAATCAAATTAGGAAGTTTTTAATATGGTTACAAATACACTATTGAGTTGGATTAGGAGTCTTGGTGTAGGAAAGAATTCTTTTTGGAAATGGATTCTTGGTCACCAAGTAAAACTACTTAGTGGTAGAATTCTTCTTTGAAAAGAATTCTTAACCACCAAGTTAATCTACCTAAGGATAGGATTCTTGTCCATCAAGTAATCCTTCTTTCGAAAGAATAAACTCTCCTAATCTACATCAAAGAGATGAATTTCGGCCAACACATATGGTTATAGGAGAAGTTAGATTTTCTTTTAGACAAGGATTCTTAACTACCAAATAAATCCACCTAAGAAAAGGATTCTGGGCAACCAAGTAAATCCTTCTTAGGAGAGGATTTATGATCATATATATATTTGCATGAGAATTTTGGCCAGCTCTAAGGCAATTAAAGGTGAATTTTGGCCAGCCCTATTTTTCTTAGTGAAGAATTTGGCCATCATAGGAATTTTGAGGGAGAAAATTCTGATTTTACTCTAGATAAAATTCGATCATCTCTAAACAATAGTGTGTGAATTCGGCCAAGTAGAGAAAAAATGGGAACGTTTTTGTTTTCGATAGTATACTAATATCCTTTACATCAAAAGGGTTTTGTGTACAACATAGAATCAAAGTTCATGAGAGTTTCAATCAAATTGATTGATAATTCACAAGTGACCGGACGTTCTTAGATTTTTCTCTTGGAGGATATTTGTAACTAAAAAAAAAAAGATTTTGATTTGTATCCATCCTCGGGTATACAATAAAATGTAAGGGAGCCAACACTCCAAGGTGATTGACTTTCGTGATTGGATTGGAAGATCTTGCGGAATCAATTCGGCGCTTGTTCAATTGTCACGAGGAAAAAATACGATACTTTTATATACGTCAATTAATATAGGGTTAAGGTTCTCGTTGCATAAAGGAAATTTTTTTTATTTATACGCAAACCCTAATTTTGTTATTATCACGCTTCCGTTGCGTTTTGAACCCGTTTTTCCCTACAGCGGGGTCTTTCCTTGAAGCCCCGGGGATGATAAAATTAAACTTTTTCTTGGCCTTAGTATAGAATTGGCCTCGAGGAACCCTATCCAGGCTACCTATCTGGAAAAGGAAGGAGAGTTCCTCAGCCCCAGGCTCCTTAGTTACATTACTCATCTTGCATTGCTCGCTCTATAACACAAGGAAGCCGACTAGGTGCCTCCAGAAGCCAGGCGTTAGTTGGAGCGGAGCCATCTGAAGGGCATGAAGAGCTCGCCGAAGGGTAAGGTGAAGAGGGAGCCTCACCCTGCTCACGAAAGCTGTGACGAGGATAGGAAGTACACCTTTGGGCTGGCTAAAATCGTCATAATTCCCGTGGGGGATAGTGAGGGAAACGGTGTCAGGAATACCGTATTTGTCCCAAAGATGGCTAATCGCTGAGGGTCGACAGTGGAATCAGGGATGACCATGGGTTCGAAAAGAGGGGTCTTCGCTGAAGGAAGCTCTGCCATTAAAACCTGAACCTTCCCGACAACGTCGACTCTCTCCTGATCAGAATCCTCGTCAATTATGTTTAGAGGGTTGTCATGCTGGTTCGAGAAGCCGTAGCCAATAGAGACGTTTCTGCTAAAACGACGGTGCTGGCGGACCGGGGAAGATTCCTCATCGCTCTAAATTCCTTGCACCCGTTTAACAGGAACTAGGTTAGGGCCTCCGGTGCCCTCAACCAAGGCGTCAATACTGTCTGAGGAAGTCGACATTAACGGGTAACAAGAACTTGAAAATAAGCGGAAGATAAAGGGAAATCGGTAGAGAAAAGCTAGAAAGAAGAAATCTAAAAATTTGAGATTTGAGAAAGTGTGAAGAAAGTGACAGTAAGGCCGGGTTTAAATAGAGGATTAAGGGTAATGATATCGGTAATATCCTCGGAAAGATCACCTGGAGCCACGGAGGGAGTCGTGTTGCAACCATTTTTCTTTGAATAAAACACTGCTTCAAATTCAAATGTTGGGTAATTAATGACAAGATATTGCTCTCATTAATTATATTTTTAGCGGAAAAATTTCTCAATTAAACAAGGAATCTGACTCTAACCCCAACTCTACCACCGGTGTTCAAGTTAGAGGGGACTTCTGTTAATAGTGAAATTTTGGCCAGGGGTCAAAGAGAAATTTTTCACAAGTCGAAACCCATAATCGACAATCATGAAGCCCGAATAGACCATAAAGCCACCCCGCAGGAGTAGGGAAGGCCGGTTTGGCTTCAAAACTACCAAAAAACAAGCCAGGCGTGACTAGAATGAGCCTCCACAAGATTACTGGAACCCAGGCTTCTCCAGGCCATCTATCGGGGAACCTCGGCTCTGAGGTCGAGCTTCTCAACCACCCCGTGAATGCTAGAAAAAGTCTCAAAGCTCAAGAGACATTCGAGAGAAGCCCGCCAACCTTTTCAGAAGCCCACAGTCCTTGCAGAACATAAAGGAAGAATCACGCATAAATCTACACTACTCTGGCTACCTCCTAGGAATGTTAACAGGAACACCTCAAGTCCCCAAGGGTCAGGAAAAATCCACCTCAAGCTTATAAGAATAGAGTCGGAGCAGGGGTCTATCTCGCTCTACGGGATGACAGGTAACTAGCTGGGTGACCTCCATGACAGACCATGCCGCGATAACATACAAGATCATATCTTTGTGGTAACCAACAATTAATTCTGTATACGTGCAAGCCAAGAGTTTGATTCCAAAAAAGAAACAAACTCATTCAGATATCATTATTTCACTATTCACTCGGGGTCAACCACTTTTAAATAAGGGATCTTGCCCAATAAGGAGGGGACAGATTGATAGGATCATGGCGGGATATCAGCCAATTCAAACCTACTTGGATCAAATATAAATAGATGCACAAAGAACATACAGAGGATATATACAGAAGAAGAAAGATAGAAAAGAGGAGGGGAATGCCTAAATTCTGTACTCAGAACACGACCACCTTTTTTTCCACTATTCGACAAGTACAGAGTTACCACCTTTCTAGATCCTAGAGAGGTTGCGAGCATAAAAGAGAGTGATTTGTATTTCAAAGCAAGTATTAATAATATATAAATAATAAAAGCTCCAATTTACTGTTATTATGATCCAGCCTCTCGTTTACCTCTTAACATGTTAGGTACCAACGGTACCAACCCCCGCCACCACTTTCATGGTAGTGGTCTTGAGGGTGTTAGCAGAAATTTCTCATCCTGAGTAAATTTCCAGTCAAAACTTAGGAATCAACCTTATATTTGCTTCAGTAGCCCACCCTCAGACTAACGGGCTGGTGGAATCCACCAATAAGACTATTAAGAAGTTGTTGAAAAGGAAGTTGCAGCAGAAAAATGGTAGATGGACTGAGGAGCTTCCTGAGGTCTTTTGGGCTTACCGCACAATGAGGAGAACGGCCACCCGAGAAATGCCTTATTCTCTGGCCATCAGGGTTGAAGTGGTACTTCCCATTGAGACCTCTTTCAAAGTTTAACATTTTGAACAGGGAAGCAACGAGGACAAGCTCCGAGCTAGCTTAGACTTCTTGGAAGAAAAACAAGATCGGGTAGCAGAGAAGGTAGCAATTTACCAGAGCAAAATTTCCAGATACCTTAAGAAGAGGGTTAAAGCCCGAAACTTTAAGGAAGGGGGTTTAGTTCTCAGGAAAGTGACATTGAATACCAGGAAAAGGTCAGACGGGGTCCTGGGGCCCAGCTCAGAGGAACCTTAATTAATAAAGATGGTTGTCCGCAAAGGGGCGTACAAACTCGAGAACATGAATGGCCGACTCATAAATCATACTTGGAATGCAGGTTACCTGAGAAAATTCTACCCCTAAACATGGGACTCGTGAGAAGGCTACCCATGCCTAGTTTTTAATCGCCAACAATAATGTACTTCATTATTTTTTCATTAATAAAGCCTGTCTACTTCATCTTAAACTATGTTCTATGGTGATTTGGTTCTACAGGGGGAAAATTCGACATTATCACCCCAAGACCAGGGATTAGCCGGGGAAGCCCCCTCGCTATCCCTGTGCCTCGGCCGGGCACTACCCCTCACCAAGAAGGATATAAGTGTAAGAGCATAGTTACCTTCCAGATCTTGAGACCATGAAATAACTAGATAGCCCGTATGGTGCCTTGATCGGGCCATAACCCCCAAGAAGGATATAAGTGTAAAAGCATAGTTGCCATCCAGATCTCGAGACCAGGAAATAGCTAGATAGCCCTACTGATGCCTTGGTCGGTCTACAACCCTAAAAAAGGATCTGAGTGTAAGAGCATGGTTGCCACCCAGATCTTGAGACCAGGAAATAGTTAGATAGCCCTTCTGATGCCTTGGTCGTCCTGCAACCCCAAGAAAGGATCTGAGTGTAAGAGCATGATTACCATCCAGATCTAAAGACCATGAAATAGCTAGATATCTCTTCTGATGCCTTGGCCGGGCTGCAACCCCACAAGAAGGATCTGAGTGTAAGAGTATAGTTGCCATCCAGATCTCGAGACCAGGAAATAGCAAGATAGCCCTCCTGATGCCTTGGTCGGGTTACAACCCTTAAGAAGGACTCGAGTTTAAGAGCGCGATAGCCATCCCGATCTCCAGTCTAAGAGAGGGCTAGATGGTTCTCCTTGATATATCATTCGGGCTATAACCCCTATAGGGGCTCGAGAATGGAGAGCTCTTTTACTTAAACTCCAATGTCCCAGTTATTACTGGTCGTTAATTTTCCGTGTATATGTGGTTGCTTACTGTGACAGGTGCGAACTGGTCTACGATCGCACAAGGGGACTATCTACTAAAGTCACCGAGCTACAAGTTTCTGTTGAGAGTTGAAAGCTCGAGCTAGCTATCTACTTTCACACTTAAACAGTTTTCCTATCTTCTTGCTTTCCCAAGTTAAGTCTAGTTGTTTTAGAGGCTGTACCTAGATCGAGATTAGAAATGAAGCAAATACATGCCAATCAAGTCGAAATTTGAACAGGATCTAAAGTCAATTTTCATTAATGAAATGGGGATACTATCCCCCGGTAAGGCTACAACAACCGAACAGGGAGCTTAACCCCTGGTTTCGGGCTATAAAGTACTAAAAAAAGTGATGATAATGATCAAGCATGAGTAAAGATGGGATGCTTACCCCCCTTTTTTGGGCATTCAGAACAAGCTACAAGAAGATGGATTCAAACTTCTACATCCTCTTGATTTCCTCCAGCTTCCATTCCCTTAGGATGAATCTCGCCCCCTGCTTCTTTTTCTGGTGGTCGCTCATTCTGGTTAGCCGCCTCCGGCACCTTTTCTTGAGGATGCCTCTCGATTGCCTGTTGCTCAGCTGAGTCCCCCTCAAGACTTCATTGACCACCGACATGACCTCAAGTGGTATGGCTGCATTAAAAGGTTTGTCATCGGCTTTGGCATGATTTCTTCCACTGCTGGCTCCTCCCTGGAAGGCACCTTAGAGGGGCCTCGGGCTTCGGTAAGGCCTCATTCTGGTTCCCTGGGTTGAACCCACTCAAGGATTCTTCGGGACTTGAGGTTAGGAAGGTCGGGACATGAGGAGGCAGATCTGGTATTTTAGGCCGCCTTCCAGCTCCATCCTCAGTAGAAGGACCCGCTTCGCCATTTTTAGGGCAAGACATCTCTGCAGTCCAAAGTATAATTGCTAATAGTAAAATTTGGCCAGTGGTCAAAGAAAAATTTTCCACTTACCCGCCACAAGTCAAAGCCCATAATCAACGTCCATGAATCCCGGATAGACCATAAAGCTACCTTGCCGGAGCAAGGAAGGCCGACCGGACTTCAAAACTATCAGAAAACAAGCTAGGCGTGACCATGACAACCCCCACATGAACACTGGAACCCAGGTTTCTTCAGGCCACCTAACGGGGAACCTCGATTCTTGAGGTCGAGCTCCTCAACTACCCCGTGAATGACAGGGGGGTCTCCAAGCTTAAGTGACATTCGAGAGAAGCCCGATAAGCAAAGTGGGCTTCCTCCGGGTTAAGACTTTCAGAAGACAAGCTTAACAATAGTCTTAGACAGAAGCCCGCCATCCTCTCCAGAAGCCCGCTGTCCCTGTTGGGAATGAAAGAGGAATCAAGCCTAAATCTACACTACCCCGGCTACATCCCAGGAATGTCTACAAGGACACCTCAAGCTACCAAGGATCAGGGAAAATCCATCTCAAGCTTCTAAGAACAGAGTCGAAGCATGGATCTACCTCGCTCTATGAGACGATAGGCAGCTAGCTCTGTGACCTCCATGAAAAGCCATGCCGCGATGACATACAAGATCATATCTATATGATAACAAACATTAATTCCGTTTACGTGTGAGTCAAGAGTTTGATTCCTAAAAGGAAACAAACTCGTTTTCGTTAACAATATCATCGTTTCCGCTATTTACTCGAGGTCAACAACTTTTAAATAAAGGATCCCGTCCGATAAGGAGGAAACAGATTCTTAGGATCGAGGTGGGATATCAGCAAATTCAAACCTACTTGGACCATATATAAATAGGGCCAAGCGGGATATGAAAAGAGGAATCATATGAAAAACAGAAGGAGAACGACAGATAGAAGAAACGAAAAGAAAAGAAATGAAAAGAAGAGGGGGAATGCATAAATTCAGTGTTCAGAACACGGCCACCTTCGTTTCCACTATTCGACAAGCACAAAGTTGCCACCTTCGTAGATCCTAGAGAGACTTTAAGCATATGAGAGAGTGATTTGTATATCGAAGCAAGTAATAATAAAAGCTCCCATTTGTATTGTCGAAATCCAGCCTCTCATTTACTTCTAAATAGGTCAGGCATCAACTGTACCGACCCTGGCCACCACTTCCGTGGTAGTGATCTTAAGGGTGTTAGTAAGAATTTCTCATCTTGAGCAAATTTCCTGTTAACACTTTCTGGCGCCGTCTGTGGGAAACGAACCCGCATCCATCTTTATATTCAAAAGTTTGTTATTTTACAGAAATTATGAGGCTCAGTTCATCACAAGGACAACCAAGCGTATCGGGATAACTTTCTGCTGCGTTAACACGAAAAGTCCCAAAGAAAAGGAGGAAATCTGGGCTCCATAGCCAGGTTCCAGCCCAGCCAGCCACTGTGCGAGCTCTAGATCCCCTTATGGGAAATCAGGTCGAGCTTGACCAACAAGCAACAGCCTTCGTAGAAAATGTTCGCCTTCGACTGCTAGCTGAGGGCATTACCATCTAGTAAGTCAGGTTAGTGCCCATGCTCCATGTTGCCGAAGCGCTGCCACGCTACAAGCCAAGGCAAGTCAAATTCACGGCGGACATCTTTCCCCAAGAGCGGGGAAAGTTTCTCCACCCAATGACTTTAAGGAGGGAAGCCCGGGGTAAGGAAGAAGAAAGTCAGCAAAGCCCCCGAGTAGACCCGCTTTGAAGAAGGAACCGGGTAGAGGTCATTAGTTCGTCAGAAGGATCTGATAGTGAGGAATCTGAGATCAACTCAAGGAAATCAGAAAGCAAACGTCTAAAGGACCAATTGGCAGAGCTTCAGAAGGAGGTCCAATTGATGAAGAAGGGAAAGTACAAGGAGGACAAGAAAGATCCTCTAAGTGAAATGAATGCTCTCTTTACTGAGAGATCTGGGAGGTGGAGCTTCCACCCAAATTTGAAATTCCAACTGTCAGATTCTCTGGGACTGAGGATCCCCTGAGCCACTTAGAGAGCTTCGTTCAACAGATGGAGGTCCAGAACACGACTATGACAGCTATGTATCAAATGTTCCATACTACACTCATGGATTACGTGAAAACTTGGTTTAGGAAACTACCTGCTTGTAGTGTGGATTCTTTCACCAAGCTATCAACCGATTTCTGCTCATAATTCAGAGAGTTAAGCCCTGGTTAAAGGACCCGATCAACCTACAGTACGTGATCCAGTAGAGAGGGGAAACCCTCCGGGCTTATGTCGAGCGTTTCCATAAGGAAGTCATCCAGATGGGGGTCTTCAATGAGAAAGAAACCCTCGCCAACTTCAGAAGGAACTTGTGGGCGGAAAAACTTTTCTGGTCTTTACCAAGAGATCTCCGAAAACCTACTAAGAAGCCTATGATCGGGCTCTAGAGCAGATTGAGGTCGACGAACAGCTCAAGGTCAAGATGGAACACGACGACATGAGAGCCGTAAAACTATAAAGAAGGAAGCTTTCAGACCCGATCAAGCTCAGAAAAGCCAGAACAAACCCCCTAATAAATCAACATACCGCTTCCCCCTTTCTCAACCCAAATCGAAAAGATATCCAGATAAACGAACTCCTTTTCAAGCTTCACCACCTCCCAGGACAGTGGCCCCTATAGCTCACGATGAGAAGGGGTACGATCATTACACTCCCTTAAATGAATCCCGTGAAACAGTCTATCTCGCCATTTGGGATAAGGGTTTGTTATAGAAGCCCACTCTCATGAAAGCCCCGGTCGATAAGAGAAATTGCTATAAATATTGTGACTTTCACGAGGACGTGGGGCACAACACTTCAGAATGCTACAACCTGCGGAACCAGATCGAGGCTTTGATAAGGGGAGGATGCCTAGTGGAATTCTTACAGCAAGTCAGGGAGAACATTCAGACTAGAAGGGAGGTGCAAGCTGAGATCTGAGAACATGCCGAGAAAAGGAAGGGGGAGCAGGCGGACCTAATGCAACAGATTCAGATAATACATACTATCAAAGAGAGCCTACTCTTGCCGGCATCTCTAACAGTTCCAGGAAAAACCATGCGCGAAATGTCCCTCGTACGGACTAGGGGCGAGATATCTTTAAGGTGGACTAGAGACCAACCAACCCCTCCCAGCTGTCACAAATCATTTTCACTAAAACGGACATCTACAACACCGTGCAGCCTCATGATGACCCCATGGTGATCACGGTACAGGTTGCAAACTGCATGGTACACCGTGTGCTCGTTGACACAGGTATCAGCATTGACGTCTTATTTAAAGATACATTGGAAAAACTAAAATTGAAAAAATGGTGTTACAATAGCTGCACTACTCCGTTATATGGTTTCACTGTGGACTCAATCACACCCGTGGGATCAAAAATCCTACTAGTGATCATTGGAGCAACACCTCTCCATCGGAATATCATGACCGACTTCGTGGTGGTAGATACCCCATCGACCTATAATGCAATATTAGGAAGGCCATTTCTACCATCCTTGAAAGGAGTCCTTTCTATTTAAAACAACGTTCTGAAGTTTCCAGTAGGAGATAAGGTGGAGGAAGTTCGGAGTGATAAGCAAGCAGCTAAGATATGCTACACAGTATTGGCCAACCCAGAAGCTATAGCAAAACAACTCTCCCATGTGACAATGATCCAAGTCAGGGCAAACCTTACACTAAGCCTCGGAGATGTAGGGTCCACCGATCACCTTGAAGAGGACCTCATAATGCCCGACATACAGGAACAAAGAAGAGAATGGGCCAGCGGCCATCTAGTGGATAAGTTAGAAGAGATTCCTGTCCGAGTATGCGATCCCTCAAAGGTCATTAAAATCGGAGCCACCCTTGAGCCGAGAATGAAAAAGGGCTGATCAGGCTCCTCACAGAGTTCAACGACATTTTTGCTTGGAGTCATGCTGAGATGCAAGGGATTCCGATGACATCAGCTGCTCATCGATTGGAAGTGGATCCGACCTTTAAACCCATTAAATAAAAAAGGCACCACTTTAAAACCGAAAGAAATGTTGCGGTTCAAGAAGATGTGGATAAACTAACCCGGGCAGGCTTCATTCTGGAAGCATGTTATCACGAGTGGATTGCCAACGTGGTCATGGTCACAAAGGAAAATGGAAAGTTGCATGTGTGTAGATTACACCAACCTCAACCGGGCATGCCCTGGTCGATTCTACCAAAAATTGATTAGCTGGTCGATTCTACCTCCAGAAGCAAGCTCTTGATCTTCATGGATGCATTTTCAGGGTACAATCAGATTAAGATGCACCCCGCGAACCAGGAAAAGACCAGTTTCATCACAGCCCAAGGCTTGTACTGCTATAAGGTGATGCTTTCCAGGCTCAATAACGATGGAGCTACTTATCAGCGGCTAGTCAATCAGTTGTTCAAGCTTGAAATCGAAAGGTCAATGGAGGTGCATATCGATGGCATGATCACTAAGTCTTCAACCTCGGAAGGCCACCTGGATGACCTTCGTAGAACCTTCATTATCCTAAGGGAGAACTTGATAAGGTTGAACCCTTCCAAATGCGTCTTTGGGGTAATTGCGGGGAAGTTTCTGGGCTTCATGGTTCATGAGAGAGGCATAGAGGCTAACCCGGAAAAGATCATGGCTATCTTGGATCGAGAATCCCCCACATCTCTTAAATAGGTTCAAGCCTTGATCGGACAGGTATCAGCGCTCAATAGGTTCATATCTCGGTCTACTGATAAGTGTTTACCATTCTTCAAAGCCATCAAGCAGGGAAGAAACATGAAATGGGATCGGGAGAGCGAACAAGCTTTTCAAATTTTGAAAAAACACCTATCAAGCCCTCCACTGCTGGTTAAGCCAAGTCTTGGAGAAGAGCTTCAAATATACTTGGCCGTTTCAGAAACCGCCGTAAGCGGGCCTTGGTCAAGGAATACGGGGATAGGGTCCAACTACCTATTTACTATGTGAGTCGCGTTCTAACCAAGCCCAAAAAGAACTATACTCTGTTGGAGAAACTCGCTTACACCTTGGTGACCTCAGCAAGGAAGCTTCGTCCATACTTCCATGCTTATTCAATAGCAGTGGTGACAGACCAACCCTTTTGTCAATTCTTACAAAGGCCGGATGTTTCCGAAAGGCTGGTTCTATGGGCCCTAGAGCTTACCCAGTTTAATTTAAGGTATAAGCCTAGGACCGTAATTAAAGCTCAGGCACTAGCAGACTTTGTAGTAGAGCTCTCAATACCTTCAGGCCAAGCAACCCCCACGGTAATAGACATAACCCCTAAGAGGATTCCAGAATCTGACAACCGGCCTGAAGGTTGCTAGTCGTGGACCCTCCACACTGATGGAGCTTCCGGGCAAGCTGGGGTAGGAGCGGGCATAGTCCTTATCGACCCAGAAGGAACTGAATGCTGCCACTGTTTCAGGTTTGAATTTAAAGTTACGAACAACAAGGCAAAATACAAAGCCTTTCTAGCCAGAATAAAGGCAGCCATAGAACTCGGGGTTGATTACCTTAATGTTAAGAGCGACTCTTCGCTCGTGGTCAACCAAGTCTCTGGAGATTATCAGGCAAAAGGGGATAATATGATCACTTACCTTAAATTGGTTCAACAATTCAAGAGCAGATTTAAGGGATTCAAAATCGAGCAGATACCTCGACAACTGAATCATCGAGCTGACGTACTTGCCAAGATAGCTGTATTTGGTGGCCAGACCTTACCTCACGGAGTCCCTCTTCAAGTGATCCCCCTACTTACCATTATGACAGGTAAGGAAGCTTATACCTTGGACCGACAACCGTGCTGGATGGATCCAATAGTGGATTATCTATAGGATGGGAAACTCCCTAGGGAGCCCGACCAAGCTAGGAGAGTCAAAAGGCTCTTAGTCCGGTATTTTATAGTGGATGGGCATCTATATCGGAGGGGAAAATCCCTTCCTCTGCTCCATTGTCTACACCCTGAAGACGCCAAGTAGGCTTTGAGAGAGGTTCATTCCGAGGAATACGGGAACCATATTGGTGGGGTGGCTTTGGCATATCAGGTTCTCCGTATGAGATATTATTGGCCAACCATCCATCAGGCTACCACCCTTAAGAAGGGTCTGAGTGTAAGAGCATAGTTGCCATCTAGATCTCAAGACCAGGAAATAGCTAGATAGCCCTCATGATGCCTTGGTCGGGCTACCAACCCTAAGAAGTGTCTGAGTGTAAGAGCATAGTTGCCATCTAGATCTTAAGACCAGGAAATAGCTAGATAGCCCTCCTGATTCCTTGGTCAGGCTACTACCCCCGAGAAAGGTCTGAGTGTAAGAGCTTAGTTTCCATTCAGATCTCAAGCCCAGGAAAAAGCTAGATAGCCCTCCTGAAGCCTTGGTCGGGATACCACCCCTAAGAAGAGTCTGAGTGTAAGAGCATAGTTGCCATCCAGATCCCAAGACCAGGAAATAGCTAGATAGCTCTTCTGATGCCTTGGTCAGGCTACCACCCCCAGAAGGGTCTGAGTCTTAGAGCATGGTTGCCATCCAGATCTCAAGATGAGGAAATAGCCAGATAGCCCTCCTGATGCCTTTTTTGGGCTACCACCCCCAAGAGGGGTCTGAGTGTAAGAGCATAGTTTCCATCCAGATCTCAAGACCAAGAGGTATCTAGATAGCCCTACTGACGCCTTAGTCGGGTTACCACTACCAAGAAGGATTCGAGTTTAGGAGCACGGAAGCTCTCCTGATCCCTAGCCTAAGAATGGGCTAAACAGTCATTTACTTGATGCCTCACTCGGGTTACAGTCCCTTAAAGTGGCTCAAAGATAGAGGGCTCGATTTACTTAAACTATAAATACCCTAGTTATTATTGGTTACTAATTTTCTCTGTACACGTGATTGCTTACTATTACAGGTCTACGATCAAACAAGGGACTATCGACTAAAGACGTTAAGCTATAAGTCTTGGTAGTCAGAAAGCCAGAGCTAGCTGTCTGCTTTCATGTTTAAGCAATGTTCTTATCTTGTTATTCTTCCCAAGCTAAGTCAATTTACAATAGAGGCTGAACCTAGAGGGAGATTAGAAAAGAAGCAAGTACATGTAAGTCAAAATGTGAACCCGATCTCAAGTTAACCTTTATTAATAAATGAGGGAGCCTATTCCCCAGTAAGGCTACAGCAAACAAGGAGCCCAACCCTTGATTCTGGGCTACAAAAAAAAATGATGAAATGATGAATGATAAAGCACGGGTAAAGATGGGATGCCTGCCCCCTTTTCCGGGCATTCAAAACAAACTACAAGAAAGAGAATTCAAACTGCTGCATCCTACCGATGCCCTCTAACCTTCTCTTCCATCGGATGAACCTCGCCCCCTGTAGAAGGGCCTGTTTCATCATTTTCAGGGTGAGACATCTCTGCAGCCCGAGATATAACCTCTTCCCTATCCCAACCGACGATGCTGGAAATAACAAATGGGAGGGGGAGGGCTTTCGTAACCTGAAAGGAGACATAGAAATACCCCTCATTGAAAGACGCTTCCACCTCGGTCTGGAGCTTGGCAACTTGGGCTAGTAGAGCTTGGTTTTTCGACATCCAGCACCTGAGCCTCTCCCTTCCAATCATCCCACTGGATGGCTTGTCGCTTCGACCTGAGAGTTTCCTGATCAAAGGCCCAGTTCAACCGTTCGTGATCACACTGAAGCTCAGCCAGTTGTGTATCAATTCCCCTATGGCTAGAGGTCATATCCTGGACCAAGGCTTGAGCCCGCGCCATCAACCCCATGGCTCGCTCAGCCTCAGCCTTAGCCTCAGCCTCAGCTTTAGTTGCCCGATCACACAGAGAAGCCACCTGATGTCCCATGGCTACTTTAAACTTGAAGGCCTACACAGAGAACTTATGTTAGGAAATGATAAATCAAGCTACTGAATGAAGAAGTAAAAACGATGATTACCTCGGCTAGAAGGGCAAACTCTTTGGTAACCATGACATCCATGGGCATTGAGGTCATCCTAGAAAGCCCAACAACTGGACAGGACGCAATGAATTGCTTCAGGACCTCGTCCTGACCCACCGAGCTCGACTGCTGGTGTGGGTGAGAGGGGTCAATCTCAGGAGTACCGGCCTCGGGATCTCTGGGAACCTAAACTACCCTGGAGGCAGCTGGATCAGTAGTTGAAGATAATATGACCGGGGAAGCATCAATTGAAGCATGAACCACTGGTGAGGGGGTAGAAATGGACGTATCAGCAGCTTGGGAAGCGGGTCCTCCTCGGTTTAGAGCATTTATTGCCCAAGATGTAAGAATAGCCATCTTGGACTTCACTCCGGAAGGCGATAGAGTAGGAATGAGCGAGGTAGCAGCCATAATAGTTGACCCCCCTTTTTTCAAAGCAGCCGATAAAGCTCCCGGGGACGATCTGGAATTAGGAGGAGGGGTCTGAGCTTGCCGGGCTTCACTAGGAGTTGGAGCAACAACAAACACTGTTAAAAAAGAGGTTAAGACCATCTGAACTGAACCATTCAACAGCCTAAAAGCTGTGATAGAGCAAGATACTTACGAGGAGTAGCATCAAAGATCCGCAAGTACTTGTTCACCCTGCGGGGGTCAAAAGGGTCAGCAGTTTAAAACTTTAAATTCAAATAATTTCTGTCCAGGATGGTCTTCAACATAGCCTTAGACTCAGCGGGCAACAAGTCTTGATCCCATAAGGGTTTTTCACTAAAAGTAGTGGGGACCTAGAGCTCATGCCTGCTGATGAAAACGGAGTTCCCCCAGTCTCCCTCGCTAGTATCCACTATTCTTTCCAAGCAGAGTCTTTCTTTTAAGCCCCTGGGATGATGAAATTGAATTTGTTCTTGGTTTTAGCGTAAAATTGACCTCGAGGGACCCCAGTCAGGCTCCCTATTTGAAAAAGGAAAGCAAGTTCCTCTACCCCGGGCTCTCTAGTTATGCTGCTCATCTCGCACTGCTCCCTCTATAACATGAGGAAGCCGACTAGGTGCCTCCAGAAGCTGGGAGTTAGTTGGAGCGAAGCCAGTTGAAGGGTACTGAGTCGAAGGGTAGGATGAAGAGGGAGCCTCACTTCGCTCTCGAAGGCTTCGACATGAATGGGAAGTATGCCTTTGGAAGGGCTGAAGACGTCGTAATTTCTGTTGGGGACTGTGAGAGAGACTGTGTCAGGGATGCCGTATTTGTCCCGAAGGTGACTAATCGACTGAGAGTTAACGGTGGAATCAAGAATGACCCTGGGTTCGAAAAGAAGGGTCGTCACTGACGAAAGCTCCGCCACTGTGACCTGAACCTTTCCAACAACGTCGACTCTCTCCCTAGCATCAGAATCCTCATCAACTAAGTTTAGAGGGTTGTCGGGCTGGTTTAAGAAGCCAGAGCCAATAGAGACGTTCCTGTTATAACGACGGTGTTGGCGAATCGGGGAGGAGTCCTCGTCACTCTAAATTCCTCACACCCATTTTCGAGGAACCAGGATAAAGCCTCTAGTGCCCTCGACCAAGGCTTTAATGCTATCTGAGGAATTCGACATTGATGGGTGAGGAAAATTTGAAAGTAAGTGAAAGATAAGGGGAGATCGACAAAGGGTAGCAAGAAAGAAGGAATCTGAAAATTTGAAAATTGAGAAAGTGTGAAGGAAGTGATGGTAAGGCTGAGTTTAAATAGAGGTTAAGGGTTTTGATGTTGGCGATATCCTCGGGAAGATCACCTAGAGCCACGGAGAGAGCCGTATTGCAACCGTTTTTTTTCCTCGAAGAAAACACTGGTTAAAATTCAATATTGGGTAATCAATGAGAAGATTTCACTCTCATTAATTATTTTTGTAACGGAAAAGTTTCCAATTAAACAAGGAATCTGACTCCAACCCCAACTCTACCTCTGGTGTTCAAGTCAGAGGGGACTTCTGTTAATAGTAAAATTTGGCCAGGGGTCAAAGAGAAATTTTCCCTTACCCGCCATAAGTCAAAGCCCATAATCAACGTCCATGAAGCCTAGATAGACCATAGAGCTACCCCGTAGAAGCAAGGAAGGCCGTCCTGACTTTAAAACTATCAGAAAACAAGCTAGGCGAGACCAGGACGAGCCCCTACATGAACCTGGACCTAGGCTTCTCCAGACCATCTATCGGAGAACCTCAGTTCCTGAGGTGGAGCTCATCAACAACCCTGTGAAAGCCAGGGGGGTCTCCAAGCTCAAGAGACATTCGAGAGAAGCCCGACAAGCAAAGTGGGCCTCCTTTCAGTTAAGACTTTCGGAGTATAAGCTTAACAGTAGTCTTAGATAAAAGCCCGCCAACCTCTCCAGAAGCCCGCTGTCCCTGCTGGGCATGAGAAAGGAATCACACCTAAATCTACACTGCCCCGGCTACCTCATAGAAATGTTTACAAGGACACCACAAGCTCCCAAGGATCAGGGAAATCCATCCCAAGCTTTTAAGAATAGAGTCGAAGCATGGATCTACCTCACTCTATGAGATGACAGACAGATAGCTCGGTGACCTCCATTAAAAGCCATGCTGCAATGACATACAAGATCATAACTATGTGATTACCAACATTAATTCCGTTTACGTGTGAGTCAAGAGTTTGATTTCTAAAAGGAAACAAACTAATTTTTGTTAACAATATCGTCATTTCTGCTATTTACTCGAGGTCAACAACTTTAAAATAAAGGATCCCACCCGATATGGAGGAAACGGATTCGTAGGATCGAGGCGGGATATTAGCAAATTCAAACCTACTTGGACCACATATAAATAGGGCCAAGCGGGATATAAAAAGGGGAATCAGATGAAAAACAGAAGGAGAACGATAGATAGAAGAAAATAAAAGAAGAGGGGAATGCCTAAATTCTGTGTTCAGAACACGGCCATCTTCGTTTCCACTATTCGACAAGCACAAAGTTGCCACTTTCCTAGATCCTAGAAAGACTGTGAGCATATGAGAGAGTGATTTGTATATAGAAGCAAGTAATCAATAAAAGCTTCCTTTTGTATTGTCAAAATCCAGCCTCTCATTTACTTCTAAACAGGTCAGGTATCAACGGTACCGACCCCAGCCACCACTTCCGTGGTAGTGGTCTTGAAGGTGTTAGTTGGAATTTCTCATTCTGAGAAAAATTTCCTGTTAACAATTATTTTCTCCCTATCCAAACCGGTGATATCGGGAGGTCAAATGAGAGAGGGAGGGCATCTGCGACCTGGAAGGAGGCATAGAAATACCCCTCGCTAAAAAAAGGCTTCCACTTCGGCCTGAAGCATGGCAACTTAGGCCTGCAGATTTTGGTTCTCAACATCTAGTGCCTTCACTTCTTTCTTCCAGTTATCCAGCTGACTGGCTCGACACTGAAACCGAAGGGTTTCTTGATCGAAAGACTACTACAACCTCTCATGGCCGCACTGAAGCTCGGTCAGTTGTGCTTCCATTCCCCTCTGGCTAGTAGTCATCTCTTGTACCAAGGCTTGAGCCCGAGCCAATAACTCTATGGCCCATTCAGCTTCAGCCTCAGCCCTGGCTGCCCGGTCACGGAGAGAAGCTACCTGGTGACCTATGGCTACTTGGAACTTGAAGGCCTGTAAAAGGAACTCAAGTTAGGAAACGACGAATCAAATTATTATATGTATAAATAAAAGGCAATGACTACCTCGGCCAAGAAGGCAGAACCCTTGGTAAGTAGGATATCCACGGGCATTAAGGCCATCCTGGAAAGCCTGTCACCTGGCTAGGACGCAACAGACTGCTTCAAAAACTTATCCTGGCCAACCGATCCCAATTGATGGTGGGGGCGAGCAGGGGGAACCTCAGGGATACCAGCCTCGGGATCCCCTGAAGCCTGAACTGCTTAAGGCGCAGATGGAACAGTTCAGGTAATGGGTAATGTGACTGTAGGAGCAGTAGCTGTAGCAAGCGCCACCGATGAAGGGGTGGAGGTGGTCGTATTAGAGGCCGAAAGAGTGGGCCCTCCTCGATTTAGAGCTCAAACAGCCCGCGGTACAAGAATAGCCATCTTAGAGCTCACCGAGGAAGGCGATGGAATCGAAGTAGGTGAAACCCTAGCTGGATCGGTAGGCCTACTTTTCTCCAAGATGGCCAAGAGGGCTTCACGGGAAGCTGGAGCAACAACAAAAATTGTTAAAAAAGAGAAAAAGAGAAAAAGAAAAAAAGAAAAAAAATGGTAAATCCATCAGAACTGAATCATTTAACGACACAAAGATTGATGCTTCAAGGTACTTACGAGGAGTGAAGTCATATATTCGAAGGTAGCGGTTTACCCGATGAGGATCAAAAGGGTTAGCAATTGGGAAGTTTAGGTTCAAATAGTTCCAGGCAAGGATGGCTTTCAGCACCACCTCAGATTCGATAGACAAGGTATCTCGGCTCTACGTGGGCTTAGTGTTGAAAGCCGTGGGGATCGCAAACTCCTGTCCACAGATAAAAGTCAAGCTCCTTCAATCATCACTAGCCAATATCCATTCTTCTTTCCAGGCTGGTTCCTTCCTTAAAGCTCTAGGGATGATGAAATTAAATTTGTTCTTGGTCTTGGCGTAAAACTGACCTCAGGGAACCTTTGCCAGGCTCCAAATTTGAAAGTGAAATGCAAGCTTCTCTGCTCAGGCTCCCTGGTTATCTTGCTTGCTTAGCTCGTACTGCTTCCTCGACAGCACGATGAAGCCAATCAGATGCCTTCAGAAGCCGGGTGTAAATTGGAGGGGAGCTAGCTGAAGGGCGTTGAGAGTTTACCGAATGGTAGGATGAAAATTTAGCCTTACCCCACTCTCGAAGGCAACCACATGGATGGGGAGCACGCCTTTGGATTGGTTAAAGATGTCATAATTCCTGTGAGGGACTATTAGGGAGACGCTATCAGGAATGCCATATCTCGACCTCAGACGTGATCGATTTTAGGTCAACGACAGAGTCTGGAATAACCCTTAAGTCATATGGAAGGCGCTTCTCCAGAGAAGAACCGGTAACCTTGCCTTGATCCTTTCCTTGATCCTTTCCAGCGATACCGGCTCTATTCTCTTCACCCGAATCCTTTCCATGTCGTGACTGATCTTCAACATGGTAAAACAAGGTTTAGGGATTGAGAAAAAAGGAAAATCGACAGGAAGTATAGAGAGAGAAATTTCAACCACTCCAGAAGCCCGCTACCCCCGTGAGATACGAAGAGAGAGTCTCTAAGTGGATCAGGTTCATTCTATAGCTAAATCGCTAAGGGACGCCTGTAGCCTACCTAGACATGAAAGAAAAATCTCGCCTAATCAACACTACCTCCCATAAGTGCCCGCAAGTTTGTCCCAAGCTTCTAAGACCTGAACTAAAGCATGAATCTGCCTTGCTCTACAAAATAGCTAGTGACCTCCATGAAGAATCATGCCATGAATACACACAAGATCATATCTATATTATAATGAACATTAAATGCTGCATACGTGTAAGATAAGAGTTTGATTCGAAAGAGGAAATGTACTTATCTCCTTCAACGATAATCTTGAGTCCGTAACTTACTCAAAGTCAACGACTTTTAAATAGAGGATCGTGCCCGATATGGAGGGAACAGATTCATAAAATCGTGGCAGGCGATTCACGAGTTTAAACCTACTTGGAGCATGTATAAATAGGTCCCAGTATGAGGTAGAAAAGGATAATCAGAAATTGAGTAAAAAAAGATAGAGGATTGTGCCGGGCCTAAATTTCGTGAACAGGACACGACCATCATTGTATCTACTATTCGACAAGCACGAAGTTGCCACCTTCCTATGTTCTAGAGAGATTGAGAGTGTATGTGAGAGATTTCTGTATACCACGAGTGATTAATAATAAAGCTCTCATTCACTATCACATTATCATTCAAATATTTGTTTTTAACTTAACAGGTCGGGTATCTGAGGAACTGACCCCGACCATCACCTCTGTGGTAGTGGCCCGAGGGTGTTAGTTGGAATTTCTCGTCTTGAGTAAATTTTCTGTTAACAATAGGTTACAACGATCCAGGATGAGGTAACACCCGGAATGGCTTGGCAAGATAGAAAGCCCAAAGACCACCCAGAGGATGACCCCATGATACCAGATGTAGAAAAACAGAACAGGGAACAGGCCAGCAGGCATTCTGTTGACAAGATAGAGGAGATACCCATCCGGATGAACGATCCTTCAAAGGTCGTCAAGTTCGGAGCTACCCTCAAGCCGGAAGTGAATGAGGGTCTAATTAGGTTCCTCAAAGAATTCAATGACATCTTTGCTTGGAGTCACGATGAGATGCCCAGGATCCCAATGTCATTAGCTGCTCACTGATTAGCAGTGGATCCGACCTTCAAGCCTTTCAAGCAGAAAAGGCATCATTTTAACATCGGAAGGAATAATGTGGTTTAGGAGGAAGTGGATAAATTATTCAGAGCATGCTTTATCAGAGAAGCACGCTATCCCAATAGATCGCCAACGTGGTCATGGTTAGAAAGACAAATGGGAAATGGAGTATGTGCATTGATTACACCGATCTCAACCAGGCATATCTAAAAGACAACTTTCCTTTACCAAAGATCCATCAGTTGGTTGACTCCACGTCCGAGAACATGCTCCTAAGCTTCATGGATGCATTCTCAGGGTACAACCAGATCATGATGCACCCCACCGACCAGGACAAAACCAGCTTCATTACTGGGCAGGGTTTATACTGTTACAAAGTGATGTCATTCGGGGCTTAAGAATACATGAGCTATATATCAGCGGTTGGTCAATCGATTATTCAAGCCTGAGATTGGAAGATCGATGGAGATATACATCGATTACATGATCACCAAGTCACCAACCACAGAAGGATAACATGTCGACCTTTGAAGAACTTTCATGATCCTAAGGGAAAATCAGATGAGATTGAACCCCTCCGAATGTACTTTCGGGGTAACTGTGGGCAATTTTCTGGGCTTCATGGTTCATGACAGAGGCATAGAGGCCAACCCATAGAAGATCAAAGCTATCTTGCACCTAGAATCCCCTACATCACTCTAGCAGGTATAAGTCTTGACCGGACTGGCAGCAGCACTCATCAGGTTCATTTCTCACTCCACAGATAAATGTCTCACTTTCTTCAAAGCTATCTAGCAGGGAAGAAATAAGAAATGGGAACAGGAGAGCGAGCAAGCCTTTTAAGCCTTGAAGAAATATCTGACGAGCCCTACATTACTAGTCGAGGAGTTGAAAATCTACTTGGCTGTTTTAGAAACTGTAGTGAGTAGGGCATTGGTCAAGGATTGTACAGATAGGGTCTAGCGACCTATCTACTACTTAAGTCAGGCCTTAACCAAGTCAGAAAAATTATACTCTTCTAGAGAAGCTCATCTATGCTCTGGTGACTTCGGTAACGAAGATCCATCTCTACTTTCAAGCTCATTCATTAGCAGTAGTGACAGACCAACATCTCCGCCAATTTTTACAAAGTGTCGATGTTTCTGGTAGATTGTTTTTATGGGATTTGGAACTCACCCAGTTTGATTTAAGATAAAAACCTAGGACCACAATTAAAGATCAGGTTTTGGCAGACTTCGTGGCAAAGTTCTCAGTGCCCCTATGACAAGCAACCTCCGTGAAGATAAATATAACTCCTGAGAAGATTTTGGAGTTTGAAGGCTAGCCGTTGGGTTGCCAATCCTGGATACTCTACACGGATGGAGTGTCTGGGCAAGCCGGGGTAGAATCTGGTATAGTTCTAATAGACCCTAAGAGGACTGATTGTTGCCATTGTTTCAGATTTGAATTTAAGGCCATTATTATAGTCAATCAGGTTTTTGAAGTTTATCAAGATAAAGGGGATAACATGATTGCATACTAAAAACAAGTTCAACTGCTCTAGCATAAATTTAAAGGATTCAAGATCGAGCAAGTACCATGACAACAAAATCATCGGGCAGACGTCTTGGCCAATATAGCTGCGATTGGAGAACAGACTTTACCAAAAGGGGTTCTTCTTCAGGTGATCACCCAACCAAGTATAGCCGAGAGTAGAGAAATATGCCTCGTAGAGTGACAACAGTGCTGGATGGATCCCATAGTTGCTTACCTCCAGGAACGAAAGCTTCCAGAGGAGCCCAACTAATCCCGAAGAATTAAGAGGGCTTCGGTCCGATATTGCATAAAAGACGAGTACCTCTATAGAAGGGGGTAAATCCCTTCCTCTTCTCCGATCCATACACCCTGATGATGCCAATTGGGCACTGAGAGAAGCTCATCCTAGGAACTGTGTTAATCACATTGGGCGGTGAAGCTCTAGCCTATCAGGTGCTTCGAATGGGATACTATTGACTGACTATCCACTAGGATGTAAAGGAAATTGTTTGATCTTGCGAGCCGTGACAAAGGACCTCAAACATAAGTCATCTACCACCTGAATGGCTGTCTTCACTCAGTTCTCCGTACCAGTTCGCAATGTAGGGGGTTAACCTGATTGGACTGCTTTCTATAGCCCTTGGGCAAGCAAAACATGCTATCATCATCATTGATTACTTCATCCGGTGTGTCGAAGCAGACCACCTTTCCTAGATTTCAGAGGAAAATACTACCAAGTTCTTCAAGACAAACGTGGTATGCAGGTTCGGTACCCCGCTGGTTATAATCACCTACTTGGGAAAACAGTTTGACAACGCGAGGTTTAGAGATTATTACTAGTCGTTGGATATTGACCTCCGGTTATTATCAGTAGCTCACCCACAAACCAACGGTTTGGTTGAAGCAACTGACAAAACCGTTAAGAAGATGTTGAAAAAGAAGATGTAACAGAAGAAGGGAAAATGGGTTGAAGAACTTCCAGAGGTCCTCTGCGCGTATTGAATCGTGATGAGGACAACAACCGGGAAAACACCCTATTCTCTAGCCTTCGAGGTTGAAGCTGTCCTCCTCATAAATCATAAGTTGACCTCATTCCGGCTACAACACTTTGAACTAGAGAGCAACGAGGTCAAGCTCCGAGCTAGTATAGATTTCTTGGAAGAAAAACAAGAACATGTGGTAAAAAATGTAGAAATCTACCAGAGCAAGATTGTGAGGTATTTAACAAAAGAGTGAAGACCAGGTGCTTCAAAGAAGAGGATTAGTCCTTAAGAAGGTTACACAGAGTACCAGGGTGAGGTCAGACGGGGTCATAAGACCCAACTGGGAAGGGACTTACTTAGTAAAGGTAGTGGTCCATAACGGGCGTGCAAGCTTGAGGATATGAATGGCCGACCCATCGATCACACCTAGAATGCAGATAACCTAAGGAAGAACTACCCCTAAACAGGGGACTCATGAATAGACTACCTCCACTTAGGTTTTAGTAAAACCTCTAACAATAATGTACTCCATTTTTTATCAATAAAGCCTTCTTTCTTCATCTTAGATTATATTCTTTATTAATGTCTCCGTATCTAATTAGAGTCTACGCGGGTAAGTTCGACATAGCCATCTCAAGACCAGGGATTAGCCGGGAGGCCTTCTCGCTATCCTTGATACCTCGACCGGGCACCACCCCCTACTAAGAAGGGTCTAAGTGTAAAAGCATAGTTGTCATCCAGATCTCAAGACCAGGAAATAACTAGTTAGCCCTCCTGATGCCTTGTTCAGGCTACCACCCCCAAGAAGGATCTAAGTGTAAAAGCATAGTTGCCATCCAGATCTCGAGACCAGGAAATAGCTAGATAAACCTCCTGATGCTTTGGTCTGGCTACCTGTTGGGGTTTACACCCTAAATATGTAACTTGTAAATGAATTTATGAAGTAAATAAAAACAAAGGTTCAATTCATTATGTTATGTTATTTATTTTATAAACTTGTGTACATATTAACATTCTGGATTACCGAATGTAATCTCGAACTGTGTATATGAGTGTCATATACGGATGTATACAGTAAGAAACGTGCAATCTAAAGAGTCCATAGATAGCAAATAAAGCTGGGTACTTTATTTGTGGTTAATCTATAGATGTGGTCCATTCCATAATGTATAGTGATTCTATCCTGAATCATTCATATGAGATATGGGAATGGAGTCACCTTGTATGATGTGATCATAAAGGGCTGGGTCGTGATCTATATGAATCTCACACCAAGATTCGTTTACCGATGAGATTCATATATATCAACTTATGACAGCTATATATGGGTGATCTTAATTCTGAGTGTCTTATCGATTCCGTTAGGTTAGATCGTGGTCTTTGATATGTCATGGGTGAGGTCAGATGCATTTCCTAATCTATATACTCCGTATGTTGGGATTATGGTTTGGCTTGTGGCTGTAAAGGTTTGTACATGTTAATAGTAAAATTTGGCCAGGGGTCAAAGAGAAATTTTCCATTTTTCCGCCACAAATCAAAACTCATAATCGACTTTCATGAAACCCGGGCAGACCATGAAGTTACCCCACAAGAGCAGGGAAGGCCAACCCAGCTTCAAAACTATAAGAAAGCAAGCTAGAAGCAACTAGGAAGAACCCCACATGAACACTGGAACTTGGGCTTCTCCAGGCCACCTATTAGGGAACCTCGGTTCCTGAGGTTGAGCCCCTCAACCACCCCGTGAAAGCCATGGGGGTCTCCATGCTCAAGAGACATTCGAAAAAATCCTGATAAGCAAAGTAGGCCCCATCCAGGTTAAGACTTTCAGAGGAAAAACTTAACAGTAGTCTTAGACAGAAGCCCACCAACTTCTCCAGAAACCCGCTGTCCCTGCTGGACATGAAAGAGGAATCACACCTATATCTACGCTACCCCGACTACTTTCCAGGATTGTCTACAGGGACACCTCAAGCTCCCAAGGGTCAGGGAAAATCCATCCCAAGCTTTTAAGAACAGAGTCGAAGTAAGGATCTACCTCACTCTATGAGACGACAGGCAGCTAGCACGGTGACCCCCATGAAAGACCTTGCCACGATTACATACAAGATTATATCTATATGATAACAAACATTAAATCCATATACGTATGAGTCAAGAGTTTGACTCCTAAAAAGAAACAAACTCATTTTCGTTACCAAAATCATTTTCTTTTTACTTACTGGGGGTCAACAACTTTTAAATAAAGGATCCCGTCCGATAAGGAGGAAACAGATTCGTAGGATCGTATCGGGAAGCCAGCGAATTCAAACCTACTTGGACCAGATAAAATAGGGCCAAGCATGACACACAAAGAGATATACAAAAGAAGAGAAGTAGAAGTATGCAAAAAATAGAAGAAGAACGATAGATAGAAGAAAAGAAAAGAAGGGGGGAATGCCTAAATTTTGTATTTAGAACACAGTCGCCTCTATTTCCTCTATTCGACAAGCACAAAATTGCCACCTTCCTAGATCCTAAAGAGATTATGAGTATATGAGAGAATAATCTGTATATCAAAGCAAGTAATCAATAATAAAAGCTTCCATTTGTATCTTTGCAATCCAGCCTCTCGTTTACCTCTAAAACAGGTCAGGTATCAACGGTACTGACCCTGGCCACCATTTCCTTGGTAGTGGTCTCGAGGGTGTTAGTAGGAATTTCTCATACTGAGTAAATTTCCCGTTATCGCTTTCTGGTGCCGTTTATGGGAAACTCTCACACCACCATCTTTATATTCAAAAGTTTGTTATTTTACAGGAATCATGAGGCTCCGCTCCTCACAAGAACAGCCGGGTGCATCGGGACAACCTTCTGATGCGTTAACACGAAAGGTCCAGAAGAAAGGGAGGAAATCCAGGCTCCATTCTAGCCCAGCCAGCCACTGTACGGGCTTTGGATCCCCCTATAAGAAAACCAGGTCAAGCTTGACCAACAAGCGACGACATTCGTAGAAAACGTCCACCTTCTACTGCTCGCTGAGGGTATTACTGTCCAGCAAGCAGACCTTCGCAATCGAGGGGAGTCAAGCAGGCCCGGGGCTAGGTAACCCCCTATGATCGTTTGTGACCTACACCTCGGAAACCAGCTAGTAATAGAACGGGACTCCTAACCTTGATCCGGGATAGGTTAAGGCCTATGCCCCCAGTTCCCGAAGCACTGCCACCCTACCAACCAGGGCAAGTCAAATCCACGACGGACGTCTCTCCCCGAGAGCGGAGAGAGTTTCTCCACCTAATGACTTCAAGGAGGGAAGCCAAAAGTAAGGAAGAAGAAAGTCAGGAAAGCCCCCGAGCAGACCCTCTTCGAAGAAGAAACCGGGTAGAGGTTGCCAGTTCGTCAGAAGGGTCCGATGACGAGGAAACTGAGATCAACTCAAGGAAATCAGAAAGCAAACACCTAAAGAACCGGTTGACAGAGTTTCAGAAGGAGGTCCAATTGATGAAGAAGGGAAAGTACATTGAGGACAAGAAAATTCCTCTAAGTGAAATGAATGCTCCCTTTACCAGAAGGATCCGGGAGGCGGAGGTCCTGCCTAAGTTCAAAATGCCAACTGATAGATTCTCCAGGTCTGAGGATCCCCTGAGTCACTTAGAGAGATTTGTTCAACAGATGGAGGTCTAGAATTCGACAACGGCCTCTATACGTCGAATTTTCCCCACTACACTCACAGATTACGCTAAAACTTGGTTTAGGAAACTACCTGCTGGTAGTGTGGACTCCTTCACCAAGCTATCAACCATTTCTGCTCACAATTCCAGGGAGTTAAGCCCCTAATGAAGGACCAGTCCATCTACAGTACGTGATCTAGGAGAGAGTTGAAACCCTCCGGGCTTACGATGAGCGTTTCCACAAGGAGGTCATCTAGATGGGGGTCTTCACCGATAAAGAAACCCTCACCAACTTTAGAAGGAACCTGTGGGCAGGAAAGCTTTTTCGGTCTTTTACCAAGAGACCTTCGGAAACCTACTAAGAAGCCTATGATCGAGTTCTAGAGCAAATTGATGTCAACGAACAGCTTAAGGTCAAGATGGAACATGACGACATGAGAGCCGTAAAGCGATAAAATAAGAAAGCTCCCAGACTCGAGCAAGCTCAGAAAATCAAGAACAAACCCCCCAATAAATCAACATACCGCTTCCCCCTTTCTCAACCCAGATTGAAAATGTATCTGGAAAAATGAACTCCACCTCCTCAAGCTTAACCACCTCCTAAGACAGTTGCCCCAATAGCTCGCGATTAGAGGGGATATGATTATTACACTCCCTTAAATATGTTCCGAGAAATAGTCTATCTCGCCATTCAGTACAAGGGTTTGCTACAAAAGCCCGCTCCTATGAAAGCCACGGTTGATAAGAGAAATCGCTATAAATATTGTGACTTTCATAAGCATGTGGGGCACAACACTTCAGAATGCTACAACGTGTGGAATCAGATTGAGGCTTTGATAAGAGGAGGATGTCTGGTGGAATTCCTACAACAAGTCAGGGAGAACATTCAGATTGGATGGAAAGTACAAGCCGAGATCCGAGATCATACCGAGAAAAGAAAGAGGGAGCAGGCTGACCTGATACAACAGATTCAAATAATACATACCATCAGCGGGGGGGCCTACTCTGGCGGATACCTCCAACAGTTCTAGAAAAAACCATGCAAGAAAAGTCCATCGTATGGACGAAGGGCGGGGTATCTTTTAGGTCGACCGGAGACCTACCAACCCCTCCCAGCTGTCACAGATCATTTTCACCTAAGCAGATGTATACAACACCGTGCAGCCGTATGATGACCCCATGGTGATCACGGTACAGATTGCCAACTGCATGGTACACCATGTGCTCGTCGACATAGGCAACATCGTTGATTTCCTGTTTAAAGATACCTTGGAAAAGCTAAACTTTAAACAGCGGTGTTACAATAGCTGCACTACCCTGCTATATGGGTTCACTAGACTCAATCACACCCGTGGGATCAAAAATCCTACCAGTGATCATTGGACCCACACCTTTGCAGCAGAATATCATGACTGACTTCGTGGTGGTGGATACCCCATCGGCCTACAATGTAATATTAGGGAGGCCATTTTTATCATTTTTGAAAGGGGTCATTTCCATTTACCATAACGTCATGAAGTTCCTTGAAGAAAACAAGGTGGGGGAAGTTCGGGTTGATCAACAAGCAACCAAGAAATGCTACGTGGTGTCGGCTAACCCAGCAGCTCTAGCAAAACAACTTACCCAGGTGACAAAGATCCAAGGCACGGCATCCCCTGCACTAAACGTAGGAGATGTAGGGTCCACTGATCATCCTGAAGACGACCTTATAATGCCCGACATAGAGGAACAAAGAAGATAATGGGCCATCGGCCATCCAGTGGATAACTTAGAAGAGATTCCTGTCCGAGTGGGTGATCCGTCGAAAGTCGTTAAAATCGAAGCCACCCTTGAGCCGGGAGTGAAAGAGGGATTGATCAGGCTCCTCACAGTGTTCAACGACATTTTTGCTTGGAGTTATGCTGAGATGCCAAGGATCCCTATGACATTAGCTTCATCGATTAGCAGTGGATCCGACTTTCAAACCCATTAAACAAAAAAGGTGCCACTTTAACACCAAAAGAAATGTTGCGGTTCATGAAGAGGTGGACAAACTGACCCGGGCGGACTTCATTTGAGAAGCACGTTATCCTGAGTGGATCGCCAACGTGGTCATGGTCACAAAAGCAAATGGAAAGTGACGCATGTGTGGGCATGCATGGATTACAGCTTCCTTATACCAATAATTGATCAGCTTGTTGATTCTACCTCCAGAAACAAGCTCCTGAGCTTCATGGACACATTTTCAAGGTACAATCAATTTATGATGCACCCCGCAGACCAGTTTCATCACAGCGCAAGGTTTGTATTGCTGCAAGGTGATGCCTTTCGGGCTAAAAAACGCTGAAGCTACTTATCACAGGCTAGTCAATCGGTTGTTAAAGTCTGAAATCGGGAGGTCAATGGAGGTGTATATCGATGACATGATCACCAAGTCTTTAACCTCGGAAGGCCACTTGGGTGACCTTCGTAGAACCTTCGTAGAACCTTCGTGATCCTAAGGGAGAACCAGATGAGGTTGAACCCTTCCAAATATGCATTTGGGGTAACTGCGGGGAAGTTTTTGGGCTTCATGGTCCACGAGAGAGGTATAGAGGCTAACCCGAAAAAGATCATGGCTATCTTGGATCTAGAATCCCCACGTCTCTTAAACAGTTTCAACCCTTGATCGGGTAGGTTGCAGCGCTCAATAGGTTCAACTCTCGGTCTACCGATAAATGTCTACCATTATTCAAAGTTATCAAGGAGGAGAGAAACATGAAGTCCTATCTAGCCCTCCACTGCTGGTTAAGCCAAGTCCTGGAGAAGAGCTTCAAATATACTTGGCCATTTCAGAAATCGCCGTAAGTAGGGCCTTGACCATGGAATACAGGGAAAGGGTCCAGCGACCTATTTACTACTTAAGTCGCACTCTAACCTAGCCCGAAAAGAACTTGTTAATAGTGAAATTTGGCTATGGGTCAAAGAAAAATTTTCCACTTTCCCGCCACAAGCCATAATCGATAATCATGAAGCCCGGATAGACCATAAAGCCATCCCGCAGGAGCAGGGAAGGCCGACTCGGTTTCAAAACCACCTAAAAACAAGCCAGGCTTGACCAGGATGAGCCCCTATAGGAATACTGGAACCCGGATTTCTCCAGGGCCATATTTAGAAAATCTTGGCTCTGAGGTAGAGCTCCTCAACCGCCTTGTGAATGCAGGAGAAGTCTCCAATCTCAAGAGACATTCGAGAGAAACCCACAAACCTCTCCAGAACCCCGCTGTCTCTACTGGGCATAAAAGAAGAATCACGCCTAAATCTACACTACCCCGACTACCTCCAAGGAATGTGTAAAGGAACACCTCAAGCCCTTAAGGGTCAGGGAAAATCCTTTTCAAGCTTTTAAGAACAGAGTCAGAGCATGGATCTACCTCGCTCTACGGGGCAACAAGCAGTTAGCTAAGCGACCTCCATGAACAACCATGCCACGATAACATACAAGATCATATCTAGGAGATAACCATCATTAATCCCGTATACGTGCGAGCCAAGAGTTTGATTCCAAAGAGGAAACAAACTCATTCACGTTAATTGTTTTCCGCTATTTACTAGGGGTCAACAGTTTTTGAATAAAGGATCCCGCCCGATAAGGAGAAAACAAATTCAAAGGATCGTAGCGGGATATCAGCAAATGTAAACCGACTTGGACCATATATAAATAGAGCCAAGCAGGATAGGTAAAGAGAGACAAAAAAGATAGATAACAACAGAGAGAAGAGAGAAAGAAAAGAGGAGGGGAAGGCCTAAATTATGTATTCAGAACATGGTCACTTTCGTTTCCACTATTCGACAGGCACAAAGTTGCCACCACCCAACATCTTAGACAGACTGTGAGCATATAAGAGAGAAATTTGTATTTTAAAGCAATATATCAATAATAAAAGCTCTCATTTACTGTTACTATGATCCAACCTCTCGTCTATCTCTTAACAAGTCAGGTACCAACGGTATTGACCCCGGCCACCATTTTCTTGGTAGTGGTCTTGAGGGTGTTAGCAGGAATTTCTTATCCTGAGCAAATTTTCCATCAACAGAACTATACCCTGTTGAAGAAGCTCGCTTATGCCTTGGTGACTTTGGTAAGAAAGCTTCATCCCTACTTCGATGCTCATTCAATAGCAGTGGTGATGGACCAACCCTTTCGTCAATTCTTACAAAGGCCGGATGTTTTCGAAAGGCTAGTTGTATGGGCTCTGGAGCTTACCCAGTTTGATTTAAGGTACAATCCTAGGACCTGCAATAAAAGCTCAGGCACTAGCAGAGCTTTCCATACCTTCAGGCCAAGCAACCCCCACTGTAGCAAATGTAACCCCTGAGAGGATTCCAGAATCTGATAACTGGTCGGAAGGTTACGAGTCGTGGACCTTCTACAATGATGGAGCTTCCGGGCAAGCTAAGGGAGGAGCGGGCATAGTCCTCATCGACCCAGAATGAACTGAGTGCTGCCATTTTTTCAGATTTGAATTTATAGTCAAGAACAATGAGGCAGAGTACGAAGCACTTCTAGCCTGAATAAGAGTAGCCATAGAGCTTAGGGTTGATTACCTGAATGTTAAGAGAGACTCTTCGCTCGTGGTCAACCAAGTCTCCAGGGACTATCAAGCAAAAGGGGATAATATGATCGCTAACCTGAAATTGGTTTAACAACTCAAGAGCAGATTTAAGGGATTCAAAATCGAGCAGATACCTTGACAAATGAATCATCGAGCTGACGTACTTGCTAAGATAACTACATGTGGTGGCCAGTCCTTACCCCACTGTGTCCCTTTTCAAGTGATCCTCCTACCAAGCACAATGACAGGTAAAGAAGCTTATACCTTGGATCGACAACCGTGCTGGATGGATTCAATAGTGGATAATCTACCGGATGGGAAAATTTTTGGGGAGCCCGATCAAGCTAGAAGATTCAAAAGGCTCTCGGTCCGGTATTGTTTGGTGGATGGGCATCTTTACCGGAGAGGAAGAACCCTTCCCCTGCTCCGATGTCTACACCATGAACACGCCAAGTGAGCTTTGAGAGAGGTTCATTCCGGGCAATGCGGGAACCGTATTGGTGGGGAGGCTTTGGCATATCAGGTTCTCCGTATGGGATATTATTGGCCAACCATCCATCAAGATGTGAAGAACTTGGTACAAGCCTGTGTGGCATGCCAGAAAGCCGTAAACTTGGGTCACCTCCCTCCGGAGCGGTTGTCGTCTCCTAGCTCGCCATACCCTTTTGCTATGTGAGGAGTCGACTTGATTGGACCGCTTCCTACAACTCCGGGTCAGGCCAAGAATTCTATCGTGGCAATTGATTATTTCATAAAATGGGTCGAAGCCAGATTGTTCTCCTAGATATCAGAAGAAACACAACAAGGTTTGTCAAGACTAATGTAGTTTGCAGGTTCGAAACCCTTCTTATCATTATAGCTGACCTTGGAAAAATGTTCGATAATTGCCGATTCAAAGATTTTTGCCAAGGCTTGGGAATCAACCTTCGGTTTGATTCGTTAGCCCACCCCCAGACCAACGATAGGGTGGAATTCACGAACAAAATAATTAAGAAGCTGTTGAAGAAAAAACTACAGTAGAAGAAAGAAAGATGGGTAGAAGAGCTTCCCGAGGTCCTCTGGGCTTACCGCACTACAAGAAGAACATCTACTGGGAAAACACCCTACTCATTAGCCATCGGGGTTGAAGCAGTTATACATATCAAGCACAAATTGACCTCCTTTAGAGTCTAACATTTTGAACCCGGGAGCAATGAAAGTAAGCTCCGAGCTAGCTTGAATCTCCTAGAAGAGAAACAAGATCGAATAGTCGAAAAGGTAGCAGTCTACAAGAGTAGGATTGCCAGGTACTTCAACATGAGGGTAAAGGCCTGAAACTTCAAAGAATGAGACCTAGTTCTCAGGAAAGTAACGTTAAATACCAGGAAGAGGTCAGACAGGGTCTTAGGGCCCAATTGGGAAGGACCATACCTAGTAAATTTGGTGATCAGCAATGGAGCATACAAACTCGAGGATATGAATGGCCGACTCATCGATCATACTTAGAATGCAGATCACTTAAGAAAATTCTACCCTTGAACAAGGGACTCATGAAAAGGCGGCCTTAACTTAGTTTTCTTTTATCTCCGACAATAATGTACTCCATCCTTCATATCAATAAAGCCTGTTTTTCTTATTTTCTCCATCTTCAACTGTTTTCAACAATGATTTGGGTCTACGTGGAAAATTCAACATTATCACCCCAAGACCAGGGGTAGGCCGGGGAAGCCCCCTCGCCACTTCTGATGCCTCAACCTGGCACTACCCCCCTCCAAGAAGAGTCTGAGTGTAAGAGCATAATTTTCATCCATATCTCAAGACCAGAAAAAAGGTAGATAGCCTTCCTGTTGCCTTGGTCGGGCTATCAACCCCAAGAAGGGTCTGAGTGTAAGAGCATAGTTGCCATCCAGATTTCGAGACTAGGAAATAGCTAGATAGTCTTCTTGATGCCTTGGTCTGGCTACCACCCCAAAAAAGGGTCCGAGTGTAAGAACATAGTTGCCATCCAGATTTCGAGACCAGGAAATAGCTAGATAACCCCCCTGAAGCCTTGGTCGGGCTACCACTCCAAGAAGAATCTGAGTATAAGAACATAGTTTCCATCCAGATTTCGAGACCTGAAAATAGCTAGATAAGCCCTCCTGATTCCTTGGTCGGGCTGTTGGGGTTTACGCCCTAAGCATGTAATTTGTAAATGGATTTATGAAGTAAATAAAAGGAAAGGTTCAATTCATTCTGTTATGTTATTTATTTTATAAACTTGTGTATATATTAACATCTTGGATTGCCGGATGTAATCTCAAACTATGTATATGAGTGTCATATATAGATGGATACAGTAAGAGACGTGCAATCTAAAGAGTCCATAGATAGCAAATAAAGCTGGGAACTTTATTTATGGTTAATCTATAGCTGTGGTCCATTCCGTAATGTACAGTGATTCTATCCTGAATCATTCATATGAGATATGGGAATGAAGACACCTTGTATGATGTGATCATATAGGACTGGGCCATTATCTATATGAATCTCACACAAAGATCCGTTTACCGATGAGATTCATATATATCAACTAATGATGGCTATATATGGGTGATCTTAATCCTGAGTGCCTTATCGACTCCTTCAGGTTAGATCGTGGTCTTTGATATACCGTGGGTAAGGTCAGATGTATTTCCTGATTAATATACTCTGTATGTTGGGATTACGATTTGGCTTGTGGCTGGGAATGTGTGTACACAATAGTGGAATCCACTCATTCTTGTGAGAAGTAGATGGTAGTTCCCTTAAGGGTTGATTCAGGGCTTGGACAATATGAGTGCTCTCCTAATTCCGTGAGGAAGTAGGATTGATTGTCCATTATAGAATCAATGGTACTTAAAGGATATATGTAATTAGAGGGGTATAACGGACATTATGACCCAGCTCTAATTATGAACTATTGTGGAGGATCACACCATATGTAATAGCTATATCGATGGACACCGAGTTGTATCGGTCTGTGTAAAAACGTCTGCAGTTGAGAGAGTGCAGCTTCGAGTTTTTAGTGGAATAACACCGGAGTTAATAATCAAAGAATATTAATTAAAGAGTTTAATTAATGATTCTGAGGATTATTGGAGCTCAAAATACTGTGGGGCCATTAGGTCCCCTTGCAGCCCGATCGATTTAGGTAACAAGGGTCACGGTTAATTAATTGGATTGTCCAGCTAATTGTGTTACGAAAGTGACACGTATTTATTCGGGAATTAATTGAATAATGAGATTATTTAATTAATAGATAATGGTGATTAAATAACTTAAATAATGAGATTATTTAATTATGTATTAATCATTAAATGGAGGGTGTATGTTGATATTTGTTTTTAAATAAAATAAGTAATGTGATTATTTTATTTAATTAAATTAAATATTTTATTTTTGAATTAAAATAGTTTGAATTCAAAATTAAAATCAAATAAAAGATATGAGATATTTTTTATTTGAAAGTTTTTAAAAATCAAATTAGATTTTATTAGATTTTTTTTAAAATTTTATATATGTGATATATATTGTAAAAAAAAAAGGTGCTATGCGTGAAAACGCACAACTTATATATATATATATAGACTAAAAAGTGAACCTTACATTATTGCCTTACCTGATTGCATAAGGTGGGTGAGAATTTTGTTTAAAGGGTTCAAAGTATGTGTGAGATCAATACACCAAAAAGAGAGAAAAGTGTGCAAGTGTTGTATACTTATATCAAAAGAAAGAGTTTCTTCTTCTCTCTTTTACATCCTCCATTCTTGTTCCTGAATTCGTGACGCGCCCACAAACAGTTACCAGTCCCGAGATATAGCGAGGAAGATCAGTGGTATAGACCAAGAGCATATCGAAAAAGTGAAGGAGCCTCCAAACGTTAGTATGGTTCTTTTAATCTTCTTTTTTATTATTTGTTGACGGAAAATTTGCTCGGGATGAGAAATTCCTGTTAACACCCTTGAGACCACTACCACGAAAGCAGTGGCCGGGGTCGGTACCGTTGGTTCGCGACCTATTAAGAGATAGATGAGAGACTAGATCGTATTGAATTGAGGTGTATTGTAGACATTCTGGGGAGGTAGCCGGGGTAGTGTAGATTTAGGCGTGATTCTTCCTTTATGTCCAACAAGGACAGCGGGCTTCTGGAGAGGTTGGCGGGCTTCTCTCGGATGTCTCTTGAGCTTGGAGACATCCCCTGGCATTCACAGGGCGGTTGTGGAGCTCGACCTCAAGGCTGAGGTTCCCCGATAGATGGCCTGAAGAAGCCTGAGTTCCAGTACTCTTGTGGGGGCTCGTCCTGGTAGCGGCTGGCTTGTTTTCTGGTAGTTTTAAAGATGAGCCAGTCATCCATGCTCCTGCGTGGTGGCTTTATGGTCTTTCCAGGCTTCATGATTGTTGATTATGGGTTTCGACTTGTGGTGAGAAAGTGGAAAATTTCTCTTTGGGGCTAAATTTCACTATTAACAGAAGTCCCCTCTGATTTAAACACCGGTGGTAGAGTTGGGGTTGAAGTCAGATTCCTTGTTTAATTGAGAATGTTTTCCGCCATAAAGATAATTAATGAGAGTGAAATCTTCTCATTAATTACCTAATATTTTAATTTAAAACAGTGTGTTATTCGAAGAAAGACGGCTGCAATACGACTCCAGGTGATCTTCCTGAGGATATCGTCTATAATCCTCTATTTAAACCCAACCTTATCGTAACTTTCTTCATACTTTCTCAAATCTCAAATTTTCAAATTTCTTCTTTCCTGCTTTCTCTGCCGATTTCCCTCTATCTTATGCTTTCTTTCAAATCTTTCTTACCCATTAATGTCGACTTCCTCAGACAATATTGATGCTTTGGTTGAGGGAATCAGAGGCCCTATCCAAGCTTCTCGTAAACGGGTGTGAGGAATTTTGATCGATGAGGAATCTTCCCCGCTCCGCCAGCACCATCGATCTAGCAGAAAAGTCTCTATCGGCTCTGGCTTCTCGAACCAACCTGACAATCCTCTGAACCTAGTCGATGAAGATTCTGATGTGGGGGAGAGAGTCGACGCAGTCGGGAGGGTTCAGGTCACAGTGGCGGAGCTACCTTCAGCGGTGACCCTTCCTTTCGAACCCAGGTTCATCCCTGACCTTACCGTCGACCCTCAGTCAATTAGCCGTCTTCAAGACAAATACAGTATTCCTGAAACTGTTTCCCTCACACTTCCCCATAGAAATTATGATGTTTTTAGCCAACCCAAAGGCGTACTCCCTATCCATGTCGTAACTTTTGAGAGCAGAGTGAGGCTCCCTTTTCACCCTACCCTTCTGCGGGCTCTCAATGCCCTTCAGCTGGCTCCGCTTCAACTGACGCCCGCATACTGGAGGCATCTAGTCGGCTCCCTTGTATTATGGAGGGAGCAATGCGAGATGAGAAACTTAACCAGGGAGCCCATGGCTGATGAGCTTGCCTTCTTTTTCCAATTAGGTAGCCTGGCTGGGGTTCCACAAGGCCAATTCTATGCCATGGCCAAGAATAGGCTCAACTTTATCATCCCCTTGGCTTCAAAAAAGGACCCCGCTTGAAAGAGGAGTGAGTACGGGTGGGGGGAGACTGAGGGAGCTCTGTATTCGTCGGCAGGCATAAGCTCAAGGTTCCCACCGCTTTTAGCGACAAACCCTCATAGGGTCGGGATTCTTTACCCGCTGAGTTTAAAGCCGTGCTGAAGACCATCCTGGCCCAAAATTACTTAAATTTGAAGTTTCCAACCGCTGACCCCTTCGGTCCCTGCAGGGTGAACAAGTACCTGCGGTCTCCGATGCTACTCCTCGTAAGTATCTCGCTTTATCCCGTCTTTAAATAGTTGGATGGTTCTGTTCTGATGATCTTGATCCTTTTTTTTAACAGTGTTTATTGTTGCTCAAGCTTCTCGGGAAGCCCGACAAGCTGGGATCTTTTCTTCTCCTTCCAGATCGTCTCCGGGAGCTCTCTCGGCTGTTCCGAAGAAAGGGGGGGTCAACCACTAAGGTAGTTGCCTCCCTCGTTCCTTCGCCCTCACCTTCCCAGGTGAAGTCCAAGATGGCTCTTCTTGCATCTCTGGCCGCAATGGCTCTAAGTCGAGGAGGGTTTTCCTCCTAAGTCACCAATAAGTCCACTTCTCCCCCTTCACCAGTAGTCTTTGCTTCAACCGATGCTCCCCGAGTCATATTATCCCTCTTTGTTGATCCAATTGTATCTTGGGCAGTCAAGGTTTCCAGGGAGCCCGATGCCGATATTCTTGAGGTCTCCCCTTCTTGCCCCACCAGCAATCGAGCTCAACGGGCCAAGACGAGGTCCTGAACCAATTCATTGCATTTTGTCCAGACGACAGGCTTTCTAGGATGACCTCGATTCCCGTGGACATCATGATTACCTAATGGTCTGCCCTTCTAGCTGAGGTAATCATCGCTTTTACTTCCTCATTCGGCAGCTTGATTTATCATTTTCTAACATGAATTTTCTTTACAGGCTTTCAGGTTTCAGGTGGCCATGGGGCATCAGGTGGCCTTCCTCGGCGATCAGGCAGCCAAGGCTGAGGCTAAGACTGAGCGAGCTATGGGGTTGCTTGCTCAGGCTCAAACCCTGGTCCGGGAGACGACCTCCAGCCAACAGGGAATGGAGACACAGCTAGCTAAGCTTCAGTGCGACAATGAGAGGTTGAAACAGGCTTTTGATTAGGAAACTCTCTGGTTGAAGTGACGGGCTAGCCAGCGGGATGATTGAAAGGGAGAGGCGAAGGCTCTGGATGTAAAGAACTAAACTTTGCAGGCTCAAATTACCCAGCTCCAAGCCGAGGTAGAAGCCTCTTTTAACGAGGGGTACTTCTATGCCTTCTATCAGGTTGCAGAGGCCCTTCCTCCCTTATTCGATCTCTTTAGAATCACCGGCTGGGATAGAGAAGAGGTCATGTCACGGGCTGCGAAGATGTCTCACCCCGAAATGATTGAGTTAGTTCTTCTGGGGAGGGAGTTGAGAAGCGCTTGGAGGTGCCAGATATGCCTTCTCCTGTTCCAGCCTTCCCAACATATGGTCCTAGCGAATCCTCGAAGGGGTCCAAACAGATGAGCTAGAAAGAGGCCTTGCTGAAGGCCGAGACCCCCTGTATTGCTCTCAGGACTGGAGTCTACAGAAGGCGAGAACATGCCTGAGTCAGTGGCCAGCCTTTTTGATGCAGCCATACCGACTGAAGTTATGGCGGTGATCAATGAAATCATGAAGAAGGATCCTGTTGACCCCGAAGTAGTCAAGACGGATCCTAGGAGGAGGTGAAGTCGGTAGATGTATCTGATCAGGATGAGTTACAACCGAAGCCGGGAGCAAGGGGCGAGGTTCATTCTGTGGAGGCGGAGGAGGTTGAAAGCTATCATGAAGATGAAGAAGTTTGAATTCTCTCTTTTGTGATTCATTTTGATTGCCCGGAAAAGGGGGTGGGTATCCCATCTTTAAACGTGTTTGACCCTTTATTATTTTTCTTTTTTGTAGCCCAGAATCAAGGGTTGGGCTCCCTGCCTGATGTAGCCTTATTGGGGAATAGGCTCCTCCGTACATTAATAAATTCCAACTTTAGATCCAGCTCATTCCTCGACTTGCATGTATTTCCTCGATCTCCCTCTAGGTCTGGCGTTCACAGCACATTGACTTATCTCGGGGGAAATAACAAGATAAGAAAAATGTTTAAGCGTGAAAACGAACATTTAGCGTTGGGCTTTCTGACTATCAAACCTCGCAGCTCAACTTCCTTAGTCGATAGTCCCCTTGTTTGATTGTAGGCCTGTTGCATAGAGTGACCACGTATCAAGGGGGCCTAGTAGCCAGAACTAACAGATATATTTAGAGTAAATCGAGCCCTATATCCCTGATCCTTTTTAGGGGGTTATAGCCCGACCAAGGCATCAGGAGGGCTATCTAGCTATTTCCTGGTCTTGAGATCTGGATGGCAACTATGCTCTTACACTTAGATCATTCTTGGGGGTGGTAGCCCGACTAAGGCATCAGAAGGGCTATATAGCTATTTCCTGGTCTTGAGATCTGGATGGAAATTATGCCCTTACACTTAGATCCTTCTAGGGGGTGGTAGCCCGACCAAGGCATCAAGAGGGCTGTCTAGCTATTTCTTGGTCTTGAGATCTGGATGACAACTATGCTATTGCACTTAGATCCTTTTTGGGGGTGGTAGACCGACCAAGGCATCATGAGGGCTATCTAGCTATTTCCTGGTCTTGAGATCTGGATGACAACTATGCTATTACACTTAGATCATTCTTGGGAGTGGTAGCCCGACCAAGGCATCAGGAGGGCTATCTAGCTATTTTCTGGTCTTGAGATCTTGATGGCAACTATACTTTTACACTCAGACCCTTCTTGGTAGAGGATAGTGCCCAGCCGAGCCATCAAGAGTGGCGCGGGGGCTTCCCCGGCTTATCTCTGGTCTTGAGGCGATAATGTCGATTTTTCCATGTAGACCCAATTCATTGTAGGACATAGCTGAAGAATGAGTAAACAAAAAAAGCAAGCTTTATTGATATGGAGGATGGAGTACATTATTGTAAAACAAAAAAGAAGCTAGTCGGAGGTCACCTGCTCCTAAGTCCCCCGTTCAAGGGTAGAATTTCCTTAGGTGATCCGCATTCCAAGTATGGTCGATGAGTCGGCCATTCATATCCTGGTGCTTGTACATCCCATTACGGATCACCATCTTTATTTGGTATGGTCCTTCCCAGTTGGGCCCTAGAACCCCGTCTGACCTCTTCCTGGTGCTCAACATTACTTTCATGAGGACTTAATCCTCTTCTTTAAAGCTTCGGGCTTTAACCCTCTTGTTGAAGTACCTGACAATCCTGCTTCGCTAGATCGCTACCTTCTCAGCTATTCGATCTTGCTTCTCCTTCTGGAGGTCTAAGCTAGCTCGGAGCTTACTTTCATTGCTATCTGGTTCGAAATGCTGGACTCTAAAGGAGGTTAATTTGTGCTCGATAGGTAGCACTGCTTCAACCATGAAAGCCAGCGAGTAAGGGCGTTTCTCTGGTAGCTGTTCTCTTTGTAGTGTGGTAAGCCTAGAGAACCTCAGGAAGCTTTTCTGCCCATCTGCCTTTCTTTTGCTGTAGATTTTTCTTCAAGAGCTTATTAATGGTTTTATTCGTGGATTCCACCAGACCATTGGTCTGTGGGTGGGCTATCGAGGCAAACCAAAGGTTGATTCCCAAGCCTTGGCAAAAATCTCTGAATCGACTATTATCGAACTATTTTTTGGGGTCGATTACAATGGTAAAGGGGGTTCAGAACCTGTAAACTACATTGGTCTTGATGAACCTTGTTGTGTTTTCTTCTGATATCTGGGAGAGTGGTCCGGCTTCAACCCATCTCGTGAAATAGTCAATTGCCACGATACCGTACTTGGCCTTACCTGGAGCTATAGGGAGCAGTCCAATCAAGTTGACTCCTCACATAGCAAAGGGATGACAACCATTCTAGAGGGAGGTGACTCAAGTTTGCGGCCTTCTGGCATGCCTCGCAGGTTTGCACCAAATTCTTAGCATCTTGATAGATGGTCGGCCAATAATACCCCATGCGGAGAACCTGATATGCCAAGGACACTCTACCAATATGGTTCCCGTATTCCCTGAATAGAACCTCTCTCAAGGCCCACTTGGCGTCTTTAGGGTGTAGACATCGGAGCAGGGGAATGGATTTTATTTTTCGGTATAAATGCCCATCAACCATACAATACTGAACCGAGAGCCTTTTAACCCTCCTAACTTGGTCGGGCTCCCTGGGGAGTTTCCCATCCTGTAGATACTCCACTATTGGATCCATCCTACATGGTTGACAGTCCAAGGTATAAGCTTCCTTACCCGTCATAATGCTAGGTAGGGGGATTACATGAAGAGGGACTCCGTGAGGCAGGGTCTGGCCACCATATGCAGCTATCTTGGCAAGGACGTCAGCCCGATGATTTAACTGTCGAGGTATCTGCTCGATTCTGAATCCCTTAAATCTGCTTTTGAGTTGTTGAACCAATCTTAGGTATGCGATCATATTATCCTTTTTTGCATGATAATCCCCAGAGACTTGGTTGACCACGAGTGAAGAGTCGCTTTTGATAATCAGGTAATAAACCCCGAGTTCTATGTCTGCCTTTATTCTAGCTAGCAAGGCTTCGTACTCCACCTCATTGTTTGTGTCTTTAAATTCAAACCTGAAATAGTGGCAACACTCATTTCTTTCTGGGTCGATGAGGACTATACCCGCGTCTCCCCCTAGATTGCCCGGAAGCTCTGTCAGTATCGAGAGTCCAAGACTCGCAGCCCTCTCAAGGGTTACATCTGTTACTGTGGGGGTTGCCTAATCTGAAGGTATTGAGAGCTCGGCTATAAAGTCTGCTAGTGCCTGAGCTTTTATCGCTGTCCTAGGCTTATACTTTAAATCAAACAGGGTAAGCTCTAAGGCCCATAGATCCAGCCTTCCAGAAACATCCAGACTTTGTAAGAATTGACGTAGGGGTTGGTCTGTCACCACTGCTAATAAGCATGGAAGTAGGGATGAAGTTTCCTTACCGAGGTCACCAAGGCGTAAGCGAGCATCTCCAATAGAGTATAGTTCTTTTTTAGCTTGGTTAGAGCGTGACTCACATAGTAGATAGGTCGCTGGATCCTATCCCCACATTCCTTGACCAAAGCCCCGCTCACGGTGGTTTCTGAAACGGCCAAGTATATTTGGAGCTCTTCTCCAGGATTTGGCTTAACCAGCAGTGGAGGGCTTGTTAGGTATATTTTCAAAGCTTGGAAAGCTTGTTCACTCTCATTATCCCATTTCATGTTTCTTCCCTGCTTGATAGCCTTGAAGAATGGTAGGCACTTATCGGTAGACTGAGAGATGAACCTATTGAGCGCTGCTACCTGTCCGGTCAAGGCTTGAACCTGTTTAAGATATGTGGGGGATTCTAGATCTAGGATAGCCATGATTTTTTCTGGGTTAGCCTCTATGCCTCTCTCATGGACCATGAAGATCAGAAACTTCCCAGTAGTTACCTCAAATGCGCATATGGAAGGGTTCAACCTCATTTGGTTTCCCTTAGGATCATAAAGGTCCTACGAAGGTCGTTCAGGTGGCCTCCCAAGGTTAAAGATTTGGTGATCATGTCATCGATGTACACCTCCATCGACCTTCCGATTTTGGGTTTGAACAACCGATTGACTAACCGCTGGTAAGTAGCTCCAACGTTTTTTAGCCAAAAGGCATCACCTTGTAGCAGTACTGTAAGGACCTTGATTTTATGATTGGCTTATTTCATGACAAACCACACCATATTTGGTATGATTGTGTAATTGGTAGCTTAGGTCCTCATTGGCAAGCTTCCAAGCATCTCCATGACTTCAAGAGCAAAAGGTATATTAACTTGACTTTGCCTCTTGAAGAGTTTAGGTGCACACACACACACCTCATGCATGCTTTATTGATCTTGCATTTGTGTTGATATTTTTTATATATGTGCATCTCTTCACAATCACATTTGCACTTCATTTATAGATTTAAGTGTGGTATTGTGTTGTGTTTGCGCTTGCATGATTGTGTGTTTGTTTTAGCGCGTTGAGTGACCATATGAGAAGGTCTCATTTTCTCTTGGTTTGGTTTTTTGGAGTAAGGTGTCTAGTTTCAAAAGAGTGTATTTAAATGATTTAATGTTTTTCAAAACTGACCTTTGTATGGTCTTGTGACCATATCGTTTTATAAATTGATTCAAAATGAGTTTTGAAAATTTCTATACAAACTAGACACCCATACCTTTTCAACGGTATATTATTCGTAATATTTGATGACCGTTTGGATTGGTTTTGAAATCTCCAAAGTGACCACAAAAACAGGGCATCTCTGTTGTTATCCGTTTCTGACCTTTGGTCACTAAAATGACCATAACATTTTAGTGAGAGTATCCACTGTAAAAGGCCTGAGGGGTAGAGTAGGAGGTGCTCACGCCAAGAGTAGTGGATCAGGGGATATCACTAGGGATTGAACCTAGAGTGGTGAGTGGCGGTGTCCATAGCCTGAGGTTGTCGAGAGTGAGAGTCCGAGTATCACTTGAGGGTGTAACCTTTTATTCATATAGTGGATTTCTGTGACTGAGTGTGGCGCACTTAAAAGCCAGTGGTTTTTCCCATTTGGAGGGTTTCCACGAATACATCTTGTGTTATTTATATTTCCGCACTTTACACTTGATGTTGTATGTTTGTTTTATTGGGTGAATTTTGAATATTGACTAATCAAGAAAAAATGGTAATTGACTTGATTAAAACCTATTCACCCCCCTCTAGGTTATAGACACACCTTTTTAAGGAACTTTTAATTGGTATCAGAGCGGTTTCCAAGACATACTTAGGTGATCCAAGCTCTTGTTTGTGTGTCTTGCATTTGTTTGCATTTGTTTGTTGCATTCATCTCATTCACTAAACAATATGAGTGGCATTGAGTTGATAGAGGGAGATTTGACCTCTAAAGTTGAGAGGAAGAAATATGACTCCGATGAGGAGATGACTCTCATGGTTGAGAGATTTAGGAGATTCACAAAATCTCACAAGAAGAGTATGACCTCAAATATAAAGGAGGAGAAAAGGATGAACTCCAAAGTGAAGGAGGTAAACAAGAAGACCTTGCTCAAGAATAGTGAAGAGCATGTGATTAACTTCACGGCCTTGGGTGCTTCCTATGTGGAAGATTTGGTGTGGTAACAAGTGACCAAGGCAAAGGTCTTGATGAGGAAATTGATTCATATGAGGAATGTAAAGTGACCATTCTCAAATTATTGAAGCAAAATGAAGAGCTCTCCAAGGAGAATGAGATTTTGAGAATGTGGAAGATTTCCTCGGAGGAAAAGATCCGTACCCTTGAAGATAACAAGCAAAATAGTCAAAATCAACTTCATCGGTACAAAGAGATCATGGAAGACCAAATAAAATCATCTCCATTCTTGTCTCCAAATTGAAGACCATGGAGAAAGTGACCTCCATTGATGACTTCTTGATGATGGACAAGATTTATGTGTCCAAGTATGAGAAGGAGATTGAAGATTGCCACCAAAGGATGAAGGCAATGAAAGATGAGCTTGGCAACAAAGAAAACTCCTTGAAAATTGTCAAGGAAAGGGAGATGATGTGCCTTGAAGAATTAAAGAAGGCCAAGGTCAAACAACCTTAAGCTCAAGGTAAGATCAAAGCTTCATCTAAGAAATCTTCAACTCAAGGAAAGTCCACACAAGCCTTGGCAATTCAACCAAAGCCTAGGCAATTCAAGAAGAAAGGACAAGTTCTTGAGAAGTCAATCACCTCCTCTAACAAACCAACTATGAGGAAATGAGGTGACCGCAAGAAGCATGACCAACCAAGGAGGCAATATCAACCAGCTCAACCACCTCAAGAAGCTAGACCACAAAGGTGCCACCAATTGGCTCAAGCTTCAAAGAGATGCCAACCGATGCATCATCAAAGACAACCTCATCAACATGGCGATGCCTCGATGAGAACACAATGCAACGGTATAAATTCTTACTTTGTACCTACTTGTCATTTTTATGGTATAATTGGTCACTTAAGACCAAATTTCTTTAAATACATTAAGAGGTGTAGCTTAGAGAGCATAAAAGATAAACGGTTTAAAAAGAGGGCTAGCTTGCATGAACCTAGGGAACTTAGAAAAGTGTCTTTGACCACTAAAAATGTTAAAGTGGAACCTAGGTGGGTTAGAAAGAATGAACCCACTTCTTTTAGTGCCCATGAGACACCCATAGATGCAACTAGTTCTTTGGACTTGGTAAGTTTATAGGGGCTCATGCCTCTCATTGACTTGGTTGGATTTGACCCCATTTGGGGAGCTCAAGCAAAGAGAGCAAACTTGCATGATTTGCTATGTGCAAAAAGTTGATTAATTTGATGCTCTTTTGATAATTGCTTGAGATTCTTGGTTGCACATATATGCTTATATATTTTTCTTTAATAAGTGTGCAATATTGCTTTGTTTGCAATCCATGTCATATTTATGTTCAAACATGTATTTTTGGACTAGGAGAATTAACTTGGAAAGTACATTTGAATGACCTATAATTTATCTCCATGGCATGTGAATTTGCTTTTAATGACATGCTTTAAAATGATATGCATGAATTGAGTTTGATTGCTTTAATGCAAATATGTGTGAGTGCAAATGAGAAGACTAATCAATAAGGATTTTATATCCAAATCAATCTTCTCTCTTTTCTTAATGGTAAAACAAGACTACTATCATACGGATAAATATCCAGAAAAATCAAAAAGGGTGCAATAGTCACTCATGTCTTGGTTTGCCTTTAAGGATTGATATAGTTGCTTTATTTTCAAAATTTTTAAACTATATCTTGTTTGCTTATGACAAAAGGGTACAAATTGGTTTGAATTCTTTTGGAAACCCTTTTGATGTTTGCTTTGCCAAATACCATTTGTTTTTGATTTGAATGCAACATGTCTTGCTTGCATAGCATCATTGTCACACATTTTTCTTTAAATAAAACTCCTTGAATCTCTCTCAATTATTTAAGTTGCATAAAGTTTGTGAATATGATTATGCAATGTTCTTGTGCGAATAGCTCTCTTTGCTAAAGCAACCCGATAGAGGGAGCTCATTTGCCTATCTCATGACAAAAAGGGGGAGACGTCTTGAGAAATATAGGGGGAGCATTGGTTATACTTTGGGGAGAGAGTAACCCATTTAGGGGGAGCATTGCACATACATTTATTTATAATGTTTTATTAAGTGCAATTGCTTTTATATTTGTTCACCTCACATGCACTTGTTCTTGGAAAGTGCTATCTTGCTATTGTGTGTAGGTATGATGATCTACGAAGAGATTGAAGACCTTGAAGAGTTAGAATATTAGGTATCTCTTTTTGTAACGTAGAATTGACTCTCTTGGACAATAGCTAGATTTTTGTTGTATTGTGAGTGGTTGTTTTGTCATGAAAAAGCCAAAGGGGGAGATTGTAAGGACCTTGATTTTATGATTGGCTTATTTCATGACGAACCATACCACATCGGGGACGATTGTGTAATGGGTAGCTTAGGTCCTCATTGGCAAGCTTCCAAGCATCTCCATGACTTCAAGAGAAAAATGTATATTAACTTGACTTTGCCTCTTGAAGAGTTTAGGTGCACACACACACCTCATGCATGCTTTATTGATCTTGCATTTGTGTTGATATTGTTTTTATGTGTGCATCTCTTCACAATCACATTTGCACTTCCTTTGTAGATTCAAGTGTGGTATTGTGTTGTGTTTGCGCTTGCACGATGGTGTGCTTGTTTTAACGCGTTGAGTGACCATATGAGAAGGTCTCATTCTTCTCTTGGTTTGGTTTGGTTTTATGGAGTAAGGTGTCTAGTTTCAAAAGAGTGTATTTCAATGATTTAATGTTTTTCAAAATTGACCTTTGTATGGTCTTGTGACCATATCGTTTAATAAAATGATTCAAAATGAGTTTTGAAATTTTTTATACAAACTAGACACCCATACCTTTCCAACTGTATATTATTCGTAATATTTGATGACCGTTTGGATTGGTTTTGAAATCTCCAAAGTGACCACAAAAACAAGGCATCTCTGTTGTTGTCTGTTTCTGACCTTTGGTCACTAAAATAACCATAAGGTTTTCTACAGACATCCAAATCATGTTTTGTAAATTGGAGTAGAAATTAGACTTCCATACCTTTCCAACGGTATATTATAGGAAAGGTTTGGACGTCGTTTGCTCATGTTTTGGGTCGCTCAAAGCTCGAGCTGTTGTGCTGTCTGGCGTGTACCGCGGCCTAGACCTCTGTTGATGCCATGCCTAGCCAGCGACCTAGGCAGCGGTAATGTCCAGCCATGCCTTTCTGTGCAGACCGTGGTCTGGACACTTACCTAGGCCGTGGCACGCACATCGGTCATGCGGGATTTTGCCTCCCAAGTCCAAAAACGACGCCGTTTTGTGTAGGGCTTCTTTATAAATGTTCTCTTCTTCTTCCTTGCCTTCTTAGAGCTCAAAGAACCCATCTTTTGAGTGAGAGAACCTGCATTAGCGAGAGAAAGCTTCAAGCTTAGTTATTTGACTCTCCAAACCCCAAACTCATCTTCATCTTGCATTCAAGCATCATTCCAAGCATGAGTTTTCATTGATTGGTAAGTAGAACCACCATTGTTGTTCATTATTGTTCTAGCTTACCAAGACATGTCATTTATTGCTTAAATTAGCATTTCTTCATATTAATTGCATATTTATTGAAATTATGACATGTTTGGGTTTGTATTGTGATAGCTTGCATTATTAGGTCATTTATGCCTAAATAGCTAATACATGAATGTTCATGTATACATAATTGATGATTATGTTGACTTTGTGTAGCTAGTCTAGTTTATGAACATTTAGGTGTATGCCTAACTGATTTAATTTCTTGATTGCAAAATTGCCCTTGATTGCAAAATTGCCTTTGATTATTTGTTGTGACAACTTGTGTTGGTTGGGCTTTTATTGACAATTAGGTTGTTAGATTTTATCTACACATCTAATTGAGTCCTTGGTATGGGCATGTTGGCATTGTTTGATAACTAGGATGTTTAATTGCATTATCTACATCTAGTTAAGCAGTTTGTGTTTGGTCTTACACATAATTGCTTTTGAGCATAGTGTCATATATACACTTAGACCATATACTCTTCATTGAGTCAAAGTCTTGTGGCTTCGGTGTGAAGTTGCACAAGTAAGAGAAGCCTTGCAACCAAGGGTAGGTTGGCAAACAATTGGTCGGGTATCCACTGTTAAAGGCCTGAGGGGTAGAGTAGGAGGTGCTCCCACCAAGAGTAGTGGATCAAGGGATATCACTAGGGATTGAACCAAGAGTGGTGAGTTGCGGTGTCCATAGCCTGAGGTTGTCGAGAGTGAGAGTCTGAGTATCACTTGAGGGTGTAACCTTTTATTCATATAGTGGATTTCTGTGACCGAGTGTGGCGCACTTATAGCCCGTGGTTTTTCCCATTTAGAGGGTTTCCACGAATACATCTTGTGTTGTTTATATTTCTGCCATTTACGCTTGATGTTGTATGTTTGTTTTATTGGGTGAATTTTATATACTGACTAATCAAGAAAAATTGGTAATTGACTTGATTAAAACCTATTCACCCCCCTCTAGGTTATAGACACACGTTTTTAGGGAACTTTCAAGTACAATCCTTGTGCGGTGATGAAACTGGTTTTTTCCTGATCCGCTGGATGTATCATAATCTAATTATAGCTAGAAAATGCATCCATGAAGCTCAGAAGCTTGTTCTCGGAGGTGGAATCGACCGGCTGATCATTTTTTGGTAGAGGAAAACTGTCCTTCGGGCATGCCCGGTTGAGGTCGGTGTAATCTACACACATGTGCCACTTCCCATTTGCCTTTGTGACAATGACCACGTTGGCGATCCATTCAGGGTAATGAGCTTCTCTAATGAAGCCTGCCTGGGTTAGTTTATCCACCACTTCCTGGACCGCCACATTTCTTTCGGTGTTGAAGTGGTACCTTTTCTGTTTGATGGGCTTAAAGGTCGGATCCACCGCCAGTCGATGTGCAGCTAATGTCATCGGGATCCTCGTCATCTCAGCATGACTCCAAAAAAAAATGCCATTGAACTCTGTGAGAAGCCTAATCAAACCCTTTTTCATTACTGGATCAAGGATCTTGACGACCTTCGAGGGATCGCTTAGTCTGATAGAAATCTCTTCTAACTTATCGACTGGTTGGCTGCTGGCCCATTCCCTTCTCCGTTCTTCCATGTCGCGTACCACGAGGCTTTCTTTAGGGCAATCGGTAGATCCTATGTCTTCTAGATTTATTGCAGGGGCTATCCTACCATGGATCGTCGTCACCTGGGTGAGTTTCTTTGCAAGAGATGCTGGGTTAGCTGACACTGTGTAGCATTTCCTAGCTGCTTGCTGGTCACCCCGAACTACTCCCACATTGTCTCCTACCGGGAACTTCAGGAAATTATGGTAAATAGAAATGACCCCTTTCAAGGATAATAGAAATGGCCACCCTAATATTGCATTGTAGGCCGATGGGGTCTACCACCTCAAAGTCGATTATGATATTTTGCTGGAGAGGTACGACTCCAATGATCACTAGTATGATTTTTGATCCTATGGGTGTGATAGAGTCCCCAGTGAACGCATATAATGGAGTAGTGCAACAATTGTAACACCACTGCATCATGTTTAGCTTTTCCAAGGTATCTTTGAACAGGACGCCGACGCTGCTACCTGTGTCGACAAGCACACGGTACACCATGAAATTGGCAATTTGTACCGTGATGACCATGGGGTCATCATGAGGTTGCACGGTGTTATAGGAATCTGCTTCAGTGAAGATGATCTGTGACAGCTGGGAGGGATTGGTTGGTCTCTGGTTGACCTTGAAGATATCCCTCCTCTCGTCCGTACTAGAGACCTTCCTCGCATGGTTTTTCCTGGAACTGTTAGAGGTGCCTGCCAAAGTGGGCCCCCTGATGATAGTATGTATTATCTAAATCTGTTGCATCAGGTCTGCCTGCTCTCCCTTTTTTTTCTCAGCATGTTCTTTGATCTTGACTTGCACCTCCCTTCCTGTTTGAATGTTCTCCCTGACTTGTTGTAAGAATTCTATCAAGCATCCTCCCCTTATCAAAGCCTTAATCTGGTTCCGCAGGTTGTAGCATTCTAAAGTGTTATGTCCTACGTTCTCGTTAAAGTCGTAATATTTATAACGATTTCTCTTATCGATCGGGGATTTCATGGGAGCGGGTTTCTGTAACAAACCCTTGTCCCGAATGGTAAGGTAGACTGTTTTTCAGGATGCATTTAAGGGAGTGTAATGGTCGTACCCCCTCTCATCGCGAGCTATAGAGGCCACTATCCTGGGAGGTGGTAAAGCTTAAGGAGGAGCTCGTTTATCTGGATACATTTTCGATCTGGGCTGAAGAAGGGTGTAGCCGTACGTTGATTTTTTAGGAGGTTTGTTTTGGCTTTTCTGAGCTTGCTCGGGTCTGAGATCTTCCTTCTTTTGTTGCTTTACGGCTCTCATGTCGTCATGTTCCATATTGACCTTGAGCTGTTCTACGACCTCGATCTGTTCCAGAGCTGGATATAAGCATCTTGGTAGGTTTCTAGAGGTCTCTTGACAAAAGACCGGAAAAGCTTTCCCTTCCATAAGTTCCTTATAAAGTTGGTGAGTGTTTCTTTCTCGATCAAGACCCCCATCTGTATGACTTCGTTGTGGAAATGCTCGACATAAGCCCGGAGGGTTTCCCATCTCTCCTTTATCACGTACTATAGATGGATCGGGTCCTTCAATCAGGGCTTAACTCCCTGGAATTGTGAGTAGAAATCGGTTGATAACTTGGTGAAGGAATCTAGCTACCAGTGGGTAGTTTCCGAAACCAGGTTTTTGCATAATCCGTGAGTGTAGTGGGGAACATTCGACACATAGTGGCCCTGGTTGTGTTCTGAACCTCCATCTGTTGAACGAAACTTTCTAAGTGGCTCAGGGGATCTTCAATCCCAGAGAATCTGTCAGCTGGCATTTTGAACTTAGGCGGGAGCTCTGCCTCCCAGATCCTCCTGGTGAAAGGAGCATTCATTTCACTTAGAGGATCTTTCTTGTCCTCCTTGTACTTTCCCTTCTTCATCAATTGGAACACTTTCTGAAGCTCTACCAACTGGTCCCTTAGATGCTTGCTTTTGGATTTCCTTGATTTGATCTCGGATTCCACACCATCTGATCCTTTTGACGAACTGGCGACCTCCACCTGGTTCCTTCTTCGGAGGGGGTCCGCTCGGGGGCTTTACTGACTTTTTTCTTCTCTACCCCAGGCTTTTCTCCTTAAAGTCGTTGGGTGGAGAAGCTCTCCCTGTTCCCGGGGAAGGACATCTGCCGCGGATTTGACTTGTCTTGGTTGGTAGAGTGGCAGCACTTCTGGAACATAAGGCATTGGCCCTGGCCTATCCCCGATCTAGGTTGGAAGCCCCGCTCTATTACGAGTTGATTCCCGAGGGGCAGGTCCCAGGTGATCGAATGTGGGTTGCCTAGCCCCAGGTCTGCTTGACTATCCCTGATTATAGAGACCCGCTTGCTAGATAGCGATACCCTCAGCTAGTAGTCGGAGGCGGATGTTTTCTACCAAGGCCACCGCTTGTTGATCAAGCTCGACCTAACTTCCCAGAGAGGGATCCAGAGCCCGCTCAGTGTCTGGCTGGGTGGGAAACTGGCTATGGAGCCCAGATTTTCTCTCTTTCCTCGGGAGCTTTCGTGTCGATGTAGCAAAAGGTTGTCCCGATGTGCCCTGCTACCCCTGTGAGGAGCAGAGCCTCATGATTACTATGAAATAACAAACTTTTCGAATGTAGAAAGAAGGTGGTGTGAGAGGTTTCCCAAAGACGGCGCCAGAAAGTGTTGACGGGAAATTTGCTCGAGATGAGAAATTCCTGTTAACACCTTTGAGACCATTACCAAGAAAGCGATGGTCGGGGTCAGTACCGTTGGTTCCCGACCTGTTAAGAGATATATGAGAGGCTGGATCGTAATAATAGTAAATGATAGCTTTTATTTTTGATATATTGCTTTAAAAACACAAATCACTCTCTTATATGCTCCCAGTCTCTCTAAGATGTACGGTGGTGGCAACTTTGTGCCTATAGAATAGTAGAAACGAAGGTGGCCATGTTCTGAATACAGAATTTAGGCCTTCCCCTCTTCTTTTCTTTCTTCTCTCTGTTTCTATCTATGTTTTTCTGTCTATGTCCTCTTTATCTATTTTTTTCTCTATCTTGTGGTTATCGTGCTTGGCTCTATTTATACATGGTCCAAGTTGGTTTGAATTTGCTGATATCCTGCCACGATCCTTTGAATATGTTTCCACCTTATCGAGCGAGATCTTACATTTAAAAGTGGTTGACACCGAATAAATAGCGGAAACAATTAACGTGAATGAGTTAGTTTCCTTTTTGGAATCAAACTTTTGGTATGCATGTATACGGGATTAATGATGGTTATCTTCTAGAAATGATCTTGTATTTAAAAGTGGTTGACCCTGAATAAATAGCGGAAACAATTAACGTGAATGAGTTTGTTTCCTTTTTGGAATCAAACTTTTGGTACGCACATATACGGGATTAATGATGGTTATCTTCTAGAAATGATCTTGTATGTTATCGCGGCATAGTTTTTCATGAAGGTCACCTAGCCTGCTTCCTGTTTCCCCGTAGAACGAGGTAGATCCCTGCTCCGACTCTATTCCTGGAAGCTTGAGATGGATTTTCCCTGACCCTCAGGGGCTTGAGGTGTTATTGTAGACATTCTTGGGAGGTAACCGGGGTAGTTTAGATTTAGGCGTGATTATTCCTTTATGTCCAGTAAGGACAACGGGCTTCTGGAGAGGTTGGCGGGCTTCTCTCGAATGTCTCTTGAGCTTGGAGACATCCCCTGGCATTCACGAGGCGATTGTGGAGCTCGATCTCAGAGCTGAGGTTCCCTTATAGATGGTCTGAAGAAGCCCGGGTTCCAGTACTCTTGTGGGGGATCGTCCTGGTCGGGCCTGGCTTGTTTTATGGTAGTTTTGAAACCGAGCCGGCCTTCTCTGCTCTTGCGGGGTGGGTTTATGGTCTTTCCGGGCTTCATGATTGTCGATTATGGGTTTCGACTTGTGGCGAGAAAGTGGAAAATTTCTCTTTGACCCCTGGCCAAATTTCACTATCAACAAAATTCTATAACCAAAATTGAACAACAAACCACATATAAAACATATATATATCCATACATTTCAATATAAATATATATGTGAATACCTAGAGTGTCATCTCTTTCTAAGACATGCATATATACAATAAAAAGAAAGGTGGTCATGTTCTCAATACAGAATTTACGTCTTCCCCTCTTCTTTTTTTTCTTCTCTCTGTTTCTATCTACGTTTTTCTGTCTCTGTCCTCTCTATATATTTTTTTCTCTATATCGTGGATATTATGCTTGGCTCTATTTATACATGGTCCATGTTGGTTTAAATTTGCTGATATCCCACCACGATCCTTTGAATCTGTTTCCTCCTTATCGGGCGGGATCCTACATTTAAAAGTTGTTGACCCCGAATAAATAGCGGAAACAATTAACGTGAATGAGTTTGTTTCCTTTTTGGAATCAAACTTTTGGTACGCACATATACGGGATTAATGATGGTTATCTTCTAGAAATGATCTTGTATGTTATCGCGGCAGAGTTTTTCATGGAGGTCACCCAGCCAGCTGTCTGTTTCCCCGTAGAACGAGGTAGATCCCTGCTCCGACTCTGTTCCTAGAAGCGTGAGATGGATTTTCCTTGACCCTTGGGGGCTTGAGGTGTTATTGTAGACATTCTTGGGAGGTAGCCGGGGTAGTTTAGATTTAGGTGTGATTATTCCTTTATGTCCAGCAAGGACAACGGGCTTCTGGAGAGGTTGGCGGGCTTCTCTCAAATTTTTCTTGAGCTTGGAGACATCCCCTGGCATTCACGAGGCAGTTGTACAGCTCGACCTCAGAGCCGAGGTTCCCCGATAGATGGCCTGAAGAAGCCCGGGTTCCAGTACTCTTGTGGGAGCTCGTCTTGGTCGCGCTAGGCTTGTTTTCTGTTAGTTTTAAAGCCGAGCAGGCCTTCCCTGCTCCTGCGGGGTGGCTTTATGGTCTTTCCGGGCTTCATGATACTCGATTATGGGTTTCGACTTTTGGCGAGAAAGTGGAAAATTTCTCTTTGACCCTTGGCCAAATTTCACTATTAACATTATTGATTACAATTTTCTGTATTTACATATATATTTTATTAGTGTAATAATTAGTATACGTATTTGTTTCAAAAATAAATACGATCACAAGTTCACTGGTCCTAGATACAGATTACGATATGTTTAAAAAAAAATTAAAACCCATTTCCGCTGCGTGACCGGTGAACGGGGTTCCAACACTACCACCCTCAAGAAGGGTCTGAGTGTAAGAGTAGAGTTGCCATCTAGATCTCGATATCAAAATAGTTATCGAGCCTTCTTGATACCTTGATTGGGCTATAACCCTCTAGAAGGACCTGGGCTTGGAAAGCTCTCCCACCTAAACTCTAATATCCAAGTTATTACTGGTTACTAATCCCCCAAGTGCATATGATTGCTTATTGTAACAGGTGCAAACTAGTTTAAAATCATATAAGGGGACTACTCACTAAAGTCATCGAGCTACAAGTTTCTGCTGAGAACTGAGAGCTCGAGCTACCTGTCTACTTCTACACTTAGTTAAATTTTATATCTCTTTATTTTTCCTAAATTCGAGTTATTTTGAAGGTCACGTCATGGTGAAGGCTAGGAATATAGCAAGCCAAGTAAAAAT